>JAUMHP010000065.1:12331354-12377396 GCA_032361065.1 Enteromius trimaculatus
TTACATTTATATGTACATACAGCCACAAAATTTCATTATTTTGTTCTGATTTTGATTTGTTAGTATAATAAGAATAAAGTAAAATTACCAGGCTTCTTTTTTTACGAGAAAAATCTGAGAAACAGCATACTTAAATCAAGTTTCAAATATTATTATATTTTTTTTTTATATTTATACATTTATTTTTACATTATTTTTATATTAACAAATGTATATATTTTTATCCATTTCAAACAAAAACCTGAAAAAGCACGCTGCTGTGACAAAAATGAACTGAAACAGTGACAAAAAAACAAACAAACATGCTATAATGATCTGCAGCAAGCCGGAGAAAAACAGAGACCATGTGAAAGCATTAGCTGTAACATTAGACGTTACAGAGACTCGGAGGATGTGATTTCCAGAGGTTCATCTCCTAGAAAAACACTGGGTCTTTGACGTTAAACTAGCCTACGTGTGAGAAGGACAAAACAACGGACAACACAACCTCACCTAACACCCTCAGCCAAACAGACAGCCAGTCAGAACAACTCATTCTTTGACCCTCTCGCCTCTAAATCAAAGTCTATTCCCCTGTGAGAAGGTTTTATAAGGACACAAGATTTTAACCAGCTTAAGAACGGCCTGGTTATTAAATGTGATTTAGAACTACTGAACAAGAGGCGCTGGTTGTTATTCACGAGTGCTCTCCAAACTGATCCGATCATTTACCTCAATTACACTTGAGCCTCAGCTGAACTATAGGCAGCACGTCTCAGTTATTAAATCATGCTCGGCTCTCCAACAAATAAAACTGTTGCATCAGTTGGCACCCCTTTAAGAAGTCTTAAAACGTCTGCCAGGCACACATACGGCTTCTCTGTCAATATACAATTTGGAACATAATGTCTTTCTCTTATTCCACATGCTCATGTCACGGGCTAAATCTCCTTCTCTGCAGTATCTCAGTTCCTTAGAAGCTTCCCAGATAATGGACTCATGTTGTGAGTGGAAAAGTGCACCATCCTTTTTTCAAAAGCTTTGTAGAAAAGAGCCAACACTGACGGCGAAGAACAGGTTTCTGTACCTCCAGCAAAAGAGCAGGGTGCTGACCATGGCACCATTCAGTCTCACAGCACTGGTCTGTGAGAGACCTCCACAGGCCACCCCAAAAAAGTCATTCTCCTGCCCTAGGGGGTTAAAACAGCACAGCATCAGAGCATGGTTTAATTCACTCTCGGAGTCCAAGAAAAATATCAGAAAAATACTAGTCAAACAAACAGCCCACGGCTACATGCCATGTTCCTTTCCCACGTTTGATACATCTGCCATTTTTTGCTATTAGCCAGCAGAACATTATATAAATCTCTAAATCCGACAGCAACATGCCACAGCTGCCATCATGGCCATTGCAGAACAAAGAACTTCCGCGCCATAATAGTGTCGTAATGGTCTGAACATGAGGAGTGGGAGACATGAGTAGAGTACAACATAAACACTAGCTATCACAACAGACGAGCTGCATGACGCACGTGGACGCACAGACGGAGACTAACGCTGTTGCATATGCAGTGAAACACAAAAACAACTAGCCGCGTACACAAACGACCACAGGGGAGCTGAAATGAGACACCACAAAAGCACTCTGAGGAGAGATTATGGAGTCACTCACAGGAGCCATTTTCACATAGTAAGAGCCGAGGGTCTCTCTTGTGCTTAATGATTTTGCCATTACAGTAATCCAGTGTCTCATTTTCTCCCTCCAGAACAGAATGTCCGCTGTGTGGTTTTAACACTACACGCGACCAGCTGTGACTCGCAGTCCTGCCATGCATCTGCGCATTTTTAATTGACGCTGTATGCTAATTTACATGGTAATGGAGAAGTAACATGAAAAAAACATGGTTTATACATGGAAGGGGTTTTAAAAGCTCAAGTTCACTTAGTTTAGAGCATCAGTAAACATGAAAAAACTGAATGAAATAAAATTGCGTGAATGTGCTTCAAGGGCACTGTTCAGTAGTAATACAATAAATGTAGCAAAATAGGTCTGTGAAGATAGTTAGGCTTTTACATATGTACAATTGCATTTCACAAAAATAAAAATATTCTAAGCAAACCTAGGATTTTACAGGTATTGTATTGTATTATCTTTCACTGGGGGGGAAAAAGTAATTATTTTGTCTTCTTTTCCAGTAAATAAAACACTTAAATGCACATAATGATACAATATAATATAATCAAATATAATGTAAATTATATTAGTTTAATATAATATAGTATAATATAAATACTATATGCTGTCAAACAATTAATTATGAAGTTTTTGTTCATATATGTGTGTGTACTGAGTATAATAATTATGTATATATAAATACCAACAGATGCATTTATTTATTTTTAAGAAAAATATATTGTAAATATATTTACGTATAATATAAATTATATAATGAATATAAATATAGATATATAAATATTTTCTACAAATATGCTGTTATATATACATAATAAATATGCACAGTACACAAACGTATATTATGTAAACAAACACTTTTATTTTGAATGTGATCAATTGCGATTAATCTTTTGACAGCACTAAATATAATATAATAATAGTTTGGTACTGGTAAATGTTTAGTCATATCAAGAATATATGTTATAGATATGTCAATAATAAAATTGCTAATATGATTAGAAGAAATAAATTTAATTCCACCATATATTCTCTTTAAAAATGTCTAACATTTCAAGTAAATTTATGTGGATGTTTTGATGTTTTAATGGAAAGGAAGACTTTTTTTTTTATGTAGTGATGTACTAGTTTCTTTGTGTGTGCAAATTAACAAGCATTGGTTGGTGACCTATATTAGTTTATTTTAAGCTTTTGTGTCACAAACGGTCTTACATTATCTCGAAGCACTAAATGAGGTTTGCTCTAATTAATGTAAGAAGCAGATGGAGCAGTGATCCGGTTTAAACTGGGTTCTGCATACAAAATCTATAAAGGAGGATTTGTTTGTCAAAATGGATAATCAATAAGGCTTCCATCTGTGGGGGTTAATAATGAATGACTTACATTAACTTCGTCCCTTTTTTGTTCAAGGTTTTCAAAGTACTTCAAAGAGTGACTAATTTCCGGTCCCTATTGACGTACAGCACAAAGACCTGCTTCACGCACTGCTCTCCACATTTCACAGAAACGTAATGCTAAGACCCTGCATTTACAGAGAACCATTTGAGCACATGAAAGGAGCGAATAAATGTAGATCCAAATCATCCTATGAGGTATTTAATCTACTCCGCTTTGCTCTTCACGCGTTTTAATGACACGTATACACAATGCATATTAAAATGACTAAAGAATGCACTTTTTATTCTCGTTTTAAATCAGAGAATTCCACTCAGACGTTTGACACATTAATTGAACTTCATATCGGAATAACAAATCGAATGAATTAAGCAAAAGATGCTATTTTGTGACATGACTGTTTGGCATAGGTTAAAGAACCAGACATTAATCATGCTTATCTTATTATTAAGCCTTTTGTTACCACTTTAGATAAAGCCACAGACTGTCTATATCTGACTAATATAGTCCTCCTGAATGTAATATTTTGGCCTTGTGAAACAGGACTGCTATTGTTTATTAGTGTAAATTACTTGCTGCTGTCATCATATGACCGTCTGTTATCCTGGATGTCTGCCCATACTGAAATCAGACCCATCCAGTGCCGAATCCCGATGGTGTGTGTCATTCTCTCTCACTCCCTCATCCCTTTCTTGTGTTTACTTCTCAGATACAAGCCCTACAGCTCTGAAATGCAGAATGAATAAATGCCAGGGATTCATTGTCATAAAGCAGCACACAGAGGCCATACATGGTAACAGAAATGGAGACATAAGTGTCTGTGGAATTACTCAAAGAGACACTTAGTGGAGGAAGCTGGCAGGAGGTGTCGCACTGGACTTCTGTTACATCACGTGGGGATTTATCGCCAGGAGTACCCAGGTTTTGTAATCGCTGCTTTGATGTCCATTGCACTGACTGGAGACACAAAAAACGAAACATTTTCATCCAAAGGAAATGTGCGGTAAACGCTGACATGACATTCTTTTAAAAGTCTTTCATATGGTCACAGTAATATTTACATTGCCAAAGTTGAAATTTTGAAAAGCAGTCTCATTGCACTTATGAAATTAAGTCCAGAGATGAAAGAAATCAGTTATTGTTTTGGTTGTGTGCTAATACAGTATGTGCACACACAATTTTACTGCAAACACTTCAAAGATGTTGGGAAATAATAAGATAGATCCCGCAAAAATTATAAATGTGTCATCATTTACTGGTCTAGGATGGTGGATCAAAATGCAAAAGATATATTTATGTTTTGTTTCCAGCCAAAAAATACCTAAAAAACACTTAATCAAGAACAAAAGTTAAAAAAAAAATATGGTCTTGTTTTCAGAAAAAAAAGTCAAATTATACTAGTTTTTTAACTTAAAAATAGAAAAAAAAAATCTTGTTTTCTGTTTTAACATCCTGCACTATTTGAAAATCTATATCGTTGCCGTCACATATACAGCTTCAATCATGAGTTTTCTAATTAATTTTTAGAATACTCACTGGATATTTGAATTCTCAATGGTCGCAAAACGTACAGTAAATCAAGCAGCATAATAAAAACACCGCAATACATACTGTACCTGCACCAACGTAATAAATATGTGCCATTGTGACCTATTAAACGTGTTTTAGTGCAACACATGCCGTAAGGCAGTGGTGCTCAATTTCAGTCCTTGGGTCTCCCTTATTAAACATACATGATTAAAATAATCAAGAGAGAAATGAACAAAACTAATGATTTAACGATCTCATTCAGGTGTGTTTACTAAGGGAGACATGTAAAATGTGCAGAGCAGTGGGTCCCCAGGACTGGACTTGAGAACCACTGCAGTAAGGTACATAATTACAGGGTTGCAAAATGTATGTAGAGGAATGTATCAATCTCCAATTTCCTGCAAGTTTTCGAAGAGAAGCCGATCTGGCGTCAGCGCAACCCCAGGAACGTGGCAAGGGGGAGCTCAGGAAGCGGCGAAGGCTCCAAAGCGAAAGTCTGCAGGTGCACTGTATTCGTGCCCTCTTTTACTGACATGGTGATGAGGTGCATCTGTTCATTGGCCTTTTCTTTGAAGCTCAAAGGCGATCGGTCTCTCTTGGGAGTTCCCATATGTAACGTCTCCGTTCCCTCCTTCAGAGAACGTGGGTTACGTTCGTAACCTAGACGTTTTGCTTTAAAACATTTTTTTAAAACCATTTCTCACATAAAAGAAAAATAATGGTTTGCAATGACATTAAATAATAACAGACTTTTCATGTTTGGGTGAACTACCTCTTTAAGAAAAAGAGTTTAAACTAACGAGTTAACTGTGACTTCAGTTTTTCTTCATACTACTGGATGTAGTTCAGTCATTTGATGTTTTACTATTGTATATAAAACAGACACTCAGAATCATTGATTCAGAGCAGAAAGCTGTTTTCAATTAAACGGCAGACCTTTGCACACGTCTGTTTTTCATAATTTACAGAATCATGTAGGAATGTGAGAGGTAGAGTGATGTCATGGCACAGAAAACAGGTGTTAATGAAGTAATTTATCCAATCTTAGTGTTTTATTTGCCTGGGCAAATGAGACAAGCACAAGAATAGAACAGTCCCAGATGGGCTATTGAATGGTTTCCAATGATAACATCTTGAAATTTCAATTTTCATTTCACTTTCAGTGTAGCTTGCAGCACCCCTCTTACAGATAAAGGTACCTCAATGGCTCAATAGTAGCATCTTATGTTTTATTAAAGAACCTATTACAAAGAATTGTATCTGAAAGAAGTTTTTTTTTTTTTTGGTATAATAAACAACTCTGCTCTTTTTATAAAATTAACTACTATACTAGGACAGCTGCAACTTTTGTTTGTTTGTTTCAAATAAAATAAATACATTGACAATTTTACCTACATTATAAAACTTGGTAACACCTCACAATAAGGCTCATGAGTTAACATTAGTTAACTACATTAGTTAATATGAATGAACAAAAAAAATTAACAATTTTTTTTTTTTTTTTTAGATTTCTAAAAATCTGTGTGTGTGAGAGAGTTAAGAATTAATTAGCATGCATGCAAAAAGCAGTAGCCTATTCTTGTTTTGTGGTCCAACAACATTTTTACGCTTCATTAACAGAACTACAGTAATGTCTTAGTTGGGGTTGCATGATATTAATTCAGCGAGAAACAATCAATAGGAAATCCCAGGGTGACGCAAGTAAGGAGGCCAGAGAACACACGCCAAATTAGAGGTGTCAGCCCTTCCTGAACATAACCAGTTAGCGTGTAACACCTTATAAGGGGTATAAAATCGAACCCATCACCTCTCACACACAAACAATCAGCTGCACTGCAAACCTCATCTCCAGATGATAAAACAAAGATGAGGTCTATAGCTTAATATAATGAGCGCTAAATGAACTTAAAAGCAAGAGGTCACCATTAAGATGTAATTAGCATCCTCCCGGTAGCCATTACAAGAAACGATGCTGATTTCCCCCAGGAATCAACAGCTATTCAGTGTGTTACTAAAATGTTTTTCCTCCTTTATCTACTCCAGTTCATTAGAAGCAGACTGTGAAAAATTCTTCGTTCTCCCACAAACATTTTAACGGTTCCCTCAATTTTTTTTATTAAAAACATTCAAATAAAATCACACCGTGCATGTTCTCTTTTTTCAGTGGAAATGAACTGATCCACAGCTAAAGGTAATGCTTGGTGTATCTCTGGCTGTGGTTTATGGGGTGAGACAGCCCTGGCATACAGTGATAAGGGGCAAGCCACACTAATATGAAGTAAGAGATTTATTGGAAACCAACCGCGGCTCATTAGAGGAGAACCTGTCTCCAGAGCTTTATTTGAAGTCTTTAACTTAGTATACCAGTCCATGACACCTCACCAAAATACTTGCTGCAATGAAACTATAGCCCTATTTTTATACTGGTCAAAAGTTAGGAATAGGCCTAATAAATTATGATTTTATTTTATGTTGTTGAAATAAGTCTCTTATGTGCACCAAAGCTTAATCAAAGATATGGTAAAAAAAACAGTAACATTGCGAAATATTATTAATATTATGCAGCAAAACAACAATTTTCAACAATGAGAACCATAAAAGAGGATCAATGATAACTAAGCACCAAAATGGCATATTAAAATGATTTCTGAAGGATCATGTAACAGTGCTGAAAATGATGCCTTGCCATCATAGGAATACATTACAATTGAAAATACTGTATATTGCAACAGAAAACTGTTCTTATAAATTGTAATATTGCTATTGCAAATGCAGTCTTTGTAACCA
This sequence comes from Enteromius trimaculatus, assembly GCA_032361065.1. NCBI lineage: Eukaryota > Metazoa > Chordata > Actinopteri > Cypriniformes > Cyprinidae > Enteromius > Enteromius trimaculatus. Next base: position 12,338,739 of record JAUMHP010000065.1, read on the forward strand.
TAATATTAAAACATGTTTTTTTTGTATGTTTTTTTTTTAGAATTTTGATCAGTAGTAAATATTCAGCTGCAGAGTGCGTTTTTGATGCTGGCACTTGGATTCAGCACACAACACTAGCGTGGTTGCAATTCAGCCTTTTATTCAGTTGGGCAGCCAATTCCCTCTGCATGTTGTATATGCCAGGTCGAAATGACTCCCATCCACTAAAACAATTACTGAGAGAAAGTTTTCACACAGCACAGTGAGTGCTGATCATTTGAGGTGCGAACGACCTGCATTGTGGTTTCAAAGCTCAGACGGTGTAGGAGTTGGACCTTACACTGCATTATAAGGTGGGAGAAAGCACAGAAATTCATTAAGAACTTAATGTTCATATTAATTTGAAGCCTCCTGATGAAAAGCACTTTTAAACCAAGTCCCTTCAGAAACCTTTTAGCCCTCTCTCTGTGCCTGGAAAACATTATCTGTTGGCTTAAACGATGAAAACATGATATTTACTAGGGTTAGTTAGCCATGTGCTCATTATCAAATATAATAAAGGATGCCTTGAATTAAATGAGACGAGGCAAACTGGGATGTTTCATGACTTGACAAAGGATTTCTAAGGTAATTAGGTTTCAGTGCAATTTGGGACCAATGCAAGCTTAAATATATATATATATTATGAGTTTCAGGTCCTTTAAAATCACATTTTATAAATGGCAATTATAGATTTTATCATGCACGTCAATAAAACAATGTTCAGCTGAATATGTAATGCATAACCAATAACAGGTGTACACAAGAATCATTCATACTACTGTAAAACCATATCAGTACAGCATCAGAAATGTCAAATGCAGTGAATATTAAGATTGCACAGACTAATACTGCAGAGGTGACATAAATGCATTCAGAGAAGTAATGTTATGAAATTGATGGTTTAAACTGCATTTGTTACTGGGCTGAAGTTTTTTAAGTAGACACACAGTCATGCATCTTAGTGCAGCCTCAGCTATGTGCAGACACGATTCAAACAAACATTAACACCCAAATGGACATCACTGTGGTCCCATTAAAATAAATAAAGAAGCTTTAACACAGCAGTGTAAGAAGGCATGTGATATATTTTGTTTAAAACAAAGCCACAAAACCTCAATGTAAAACCGAAAGCTGATGTACGTTAGGGGATTTAAATGCAGGCATCAGCCACGTTGTATTTCTATTAATAGACCAGAGAGAAACGCTTCTTTAGAAAACAAAGTCTGGAAATATAAAGTGAATTAATTAAACCACTCACGGTGAAGCAGGCGTCTGTATGAATCACGAGGAACTAACAAAATAAATGAATGATAGTTTACACTATTAATGACAGCAGTAAAAACTATAGTACTTTTTGAAAGGGAAAAGGAAGGATGATCGATTAAGACAAGTATCCATATAAAGTACTTAAAAGGAACGTCACGTTAGAATTAAATGAAGGACGTTATTTGAATCAACAGTTCAGTAAAATCCAGCTCTCTTTCATCCTAACCACGGAAGTGCAGTGAATCACATAGCCAATATTTCCCTCTAGTGGAGGATAATATTAGTACAACACAATATTTTTATTTTGAGTGTGCGTTTCAAACAGTTTTGGAGTTTTTTTTAAGATGACGCAACCGTTAGAGTCGAAATGTAAGTTACTATACCGTACACATTTACAAGTTCTCTATGAAGACGTTTTATGGACATTTCAAGCAGACCAGACGATTTATATGTGTACGAATTAATAAGGCCTACTATCCTGCGAGGCCGTCTGTGAGTGTGTGTAAAGTTAAGATGGTGTTTAATGGTTAGGTTTGACGTTTAAGTAGTTCGTTTCAATCCCATGTTACCTAAATACATACAGACTGTGGGTCTACAGTAACTGATCTTGAGCATTAAGTCAGTAGATTAAAAATTACACTGTTTTTTGTGAACATGCACATACCATAGAATCAGTATTTTGTCCATAGACTTTAGGTTTTAATTAAGTAAACGTATTAAGGGCCCTCGGGGAGGGAAGACAGAAAATAACAATAATAATAATAATATTTACAGATATACAAATTCATTTACAATTATGCAATTTCTTTAAATTCACGTTGGAACTCCAATAAAAATATATTATAGAATTTTCAAAATTTGACAAAAAGAAAAGAAAAAGTGTCTTATCGCAGGTCTTAAATTTTCCAGTCATAAAACTGTGTCTGATTCACAATACTTCCTTCAAACTGCTTGTCTCTGGATTGGTTTGATCAGGAGGCCCTGTGTCCATTTTCTCAGATATGTTAGTATTCGGGTCGTCTATGTGCTCTGAGTCTGCATTGATTGTGAGGCTGGTGTTGGTCATACTGGACTCGGTCAGAGTACTAGTGCCACTGCTGGAGTCTGACTGATCTTTGGTGTGAGTGTCAGGCTCTGCCTCAGCTGGGTCCTGATGTGTTTCTTCTGTGTCACTAGAGTCTGTGTCTCCTGCTAGTTCCTTTCTCAAACTCTGTGCTCTTTCCATGTAGCTTTTACTCAGTTCAGCATCGGGTATGTAGTTGGCATGGATCTCTGCAAGCTTCATGTAGATTATGTACAGTGTGCTTAGGCTCTCTTTGTCTTCCAGAGCTGCCGCCAGGGCTAAGTGGAAGTAGCCCATGGCATCGAACGCATCCTAAGGTAGAACAAATAAACATAACATTCTTCAACATTTACTCTGAACGATGCCCTTGAATGTATTTTTTGGATACTTCAGGCTTCTTTCTCACTGATAATTTCACACAATTTGTGATTATGTGTACAGAAAGATTGTCAGAAAAGGGTACAAATCAGATTTAAGTTTTTAAACAAAAATACATGTGTATGCAGAGGTGAGAGCATAATTTTTCATTTTTGCATATGGAAACATATTGCACACTTATGTTCAAAGAGTCTCACCTTTAATCTGTACAGGGTCAGATCGGCCAGTCTGCAGTACACTTTAACAAAGTACCGAATTTCAATGGCATGTTCAAGTGCACTGGGGCAGAGTGAGAGAGACTTAAGGTAGTAGTTCTCAGCCATCTCATACTTCCCTAAAGAGAAGTACACTGATGCAAGACGATGGAAGGACACTCTCTCATTCAGAGGGACACCTGTAAGAAATACACACAGCACTTAATAATAAAATTGCCAATCTTTGTCAGGTTTTGGCTTTTCCATCAGGGAGCAAGTTATATCAATACAAAATTTTATTGTATTAAGTATAACATTCAATGGAGATGCAGGAACACGTTTTTGACAAGATTACACATTTTATGTTGAATTGCATGCATTATGTGTCTCCAGCAGGGGGCAACACAGTATTTTTATAGAAAAAGGTGCAGTCAAACTGGCTTTTATTATTATCAATAATAAAAGTATTAATTTTACATAACTCATAGTTAAACTTCACTGAACAGTAAATTATTGGCTTTAAATTTTCAGGGTTAACTACAGCTTTTTTTTTAAACGGAGTATAAAGGTCTTACCAGTGGTGGCGCTGACCTGCACTGCGAGTGTGGCGTATTGTAGGGCCTCCTCGTACTGCTTCTGCTTCATCAGGAGCTCTGTGAGTTTGCTCAATAGTCTGAACTCTGAGTGCACATCCTTTATGCTGCGTGCAAATGGCAAACTCCCATCCTTTTGTTTTGCAAAAACACAGCAGATAGATTCAGATGAAAAACACGTGATTCAGCATGGATTCCTTGACTGCCTTGGTAATATTTATTGTATACCCAAGGTGAGGCCTACCCTGTAATAAGGTAGTGCAGCCAGTTGATTTCTGTGGCCTTTGAAGAAGACGTCTCCTGCTTCTTCATAAATACTCATAGCAAAGCTTGGGTCAGTCATCCTCAGGGCTGTCTTCACCGCAGCCTGTTGTTTAGTTATAGTTGTAGTTGTAGTTAAGTTATAGCCATAACAGCTGATAATAACATGTATATAACATAGTAATACACTCCTTTATGGCCTTAACTACTATGTACTTACTTAAATTATTCAGTTGATACATTGTAACTATTGTCTACATTGTTGTTTTTCATTGTAGTTATATTTTAAAAATACCTGCATCTAATTAGACCCTAACTCAGCCTTGAACCTAATCATACCATCAAACTCATCCCTAACCTTACCACTTCAATAAAAGTAAGTGTTTCGCAATAACATATAAACACCACATATAAAAACACATACATTTTTATATAAGTATATAGTTATGGCCACCTAATTCTTTTACCACAGTTTAAAATTTAAATCAATTGGTGGGAAATCTTTCTAAGTGGATATGCAAAAATGATAACGCTAATCAATAATTAACTAACTTCTTTTGTAATACCCTGCTTAGTTATTTTTTTTGTCTTACCTGTAGGTACATGTCAGCCAGTTCATCTTCATGGATAAGATAGTAGATACGACCCACTTGTAGCCACGTCTCAGACTCTTCCTGTCTTTTCCCCAGGTCTATGGAAATCCTTAAGCTTTGCTTTGAATAATCGAGAGACTTCCTTGATGACCTGCAAGTTATTTTTTTTTAACAAATCATACTTTAATTTGCTGTTTCATTGGATCAAGTGTCAAAGTATTGGAAATAATGCTTAGAATTGCTCTTACTTCTCAGTGTTGAGTGAAAGATAGAGGTTGCTGAGAAGTTCCAGGTACTCTCCTTCCAGCTGTTTATTCTTTAGCCTTCTGCACAGCCCCACGCAGTGCTCATAGTAAACAATACACTGTCCATATAGCAGCAAGTCAGCGTAATGCCGACTTAGAACTTTTGCCACAACCATTTGACCTGCATTTAAAAGGAAGGTTTTTTATTCTTAATCTGTAAATAAAATATCGTGACATACAGAAAGTTTAAATCAATTGGGTGATCCCAAAAAGTAGTTTGAGTCACTTTCTGATTTGAATTTTATTAGATATCAAATTTCAATATCTTTAAACAAATGATTATGGGCATTTTTTCAGGACTAAGTTCACCGTTGAGGCATTGTTTAATTAATTATAACCAGTTGGTTTTAGGATCATAATTATGATTAATATTATATTAATAAATAAACATGTTAAAGTGTTCAACATTTAGAATTGTCATTTTATAGTCATTATTTTGTTAAATATTTTGATTGTTAAGTATTTTTGTGCTATGGGCTTACTCATTTTAAATAAATACCACTTTTTTGTATTTTGTTATAGCATGCAAATATAATTAGACATTTTTAATTGTAGCTGAAGTGTCCAAATATTTTTATGGGCCACTTTAGGTATTAGGTGTAGACACACCCATTCATGATGCAATACAGAAAAGCCAAATCATGTTATACTTACTGTGCAGATTGTTGGCACTAATAGCAATAAGGAGCCCCATCTCATAGCATAGTCTGACTTCCTGGCTCCCTCCCTTATCCTTGTAGCTCCTGCCGAGCCATAGCAAAGCCTGGACATGTTCTTGGTCTGCGGGACTCTCTGAGAGAAACTGGAATAGGTGCAGGGAACTGAGCAAGAAGCACTCTGCTAGGCCTGAAGCCCCAACAGATAGAGACAAGCAGCCCAAGTTAGCCAAAGCTAGTGCTTCATTACGCTTGTTCCCATTCTCTCTAGAGATCTGCAGAGCGCAGTAAAAGTTTCTTGTTGCCTCCTGGATTCTACCCTGTTTGCGGAGGCATAGGGCTAGAAGGTTGTAGACAACACCACGCTGTGTCGGACTGTCCGTTTTATCCAAAGACTTAAGCATAGGTTGCAGAGTATTCTGAGCTTGCATGGGTTCCTCTGTTAGAACCAATAGCCAAGCCAACAGTACGGATGCCTCAAAGCCCTCCTCTTCATTAACTTGACTTCCAGTCTCTGCTGCTTGTTGGGCAAAAGGCACGGCCTTCTCTAAAGCTCCATGCTGCTGGTAAACACTAACCAGGCTCAGACACAGGTCCCTCTGGGTCTTCAAGTCTGCTCCTTGACTAGCTATCGACAAGGCCTGCTGAAGGTAGACCACCACCTGTGCAGGAAGCACTGAAGTACTTTCCTTCCAGTGAGGATTGAGCCTGACTGAGTTTTTGATAAAGAGTTCAATTTTCTGGAATGCATCATCCAAGGAATGCTCTTGCCCTGAGTCTAAACTTAAAGAAGCTAGTGCGAGGTAGGGCAAATACTTTTTATGATAGAGCCTGCATAACATCCAGTTGAGATCAACAGGGGCAACTGGCCTCCCTTCTTCTGCAGACATAGTTATGGTAAGGAACTGAAGTCTCTCTGCAAAAGGTAAAGCATCCTCTATTTTTCTCAGACGGAGAAAGAGAAAGAGAGAGAGGTAGCATGTCCGTGCTTCTAAGTGCTTGTCTTTTTCAATTATGGCTTTGCGCATGATTGGTTTGAGCAGCTCAAACTCATCCACAGAGCAGAAGTTGTGACAAGGAAGGCAAATAATTAGAGCACTTGCCTTCTCTAGTGAGAATGGTAACTTGTCCATCATCTTCTGTTTGAGGTAAACGGCGGTGAGATTGGTATACAAGGCAATTAGAAGAGGCTTGTCATCAAAACCATTTACAGGGACCTTAAGAGCCTCCTCAAAGTACACTCGTGCTTGTGAGTACTTCAGTTTCTTGCCACATAGCCGTCCAAGAAGGAAGCAGGCCCGTCGGTGGGCCCAAAGCATCCTGCCTTTCTTAGCTCCTTCTCGCAGGTTTTCCAGATGTTGAAGCACCTCGTCCTCTGAAAGGCCATGGAAGAATGTGTCCAGGAAAGAGTAGGAGAGGTCGTAAAGAGTTTGAAATGTGTCCTGGAAATATTCCAGATTTAGGAGGGTCAGGATTGGGTCACATCTCTCGGCTTCATCAGCCTCCCAGATACCCTCATCCATGAAATTTGGAGGGTCTTCCTCATATTCATCCATTTCTCGAAAGGTGTCTTCCAGGCTGAAGGAGAAGACCTCAGAGTCCCGGTCCAGATGATTCCGAGAGGCACATAATGATTGCCGTGGGGACGAGTGGTAGGGAGTTGCATCACTTTTCTCAGATATGGTGCTCTTTCTTTGATCCACTGTAGATTTCAGCTCTGCAGATTACACAAGTAGTAAATGTCAAAATTGGTGATTGTACACAGAGCTGCAAAGGGGTGGAACGTTTCCAAATGAAAGAATGAAATTCTGAAGATTTTTAAAATGTCTTGAGTGTTTCCAAAATTTACTGATAATGTTCCACCTTTTTGCAACCCTAATTGATAATATATAGATTACAAATGATTAATTACGCAATGAAAGAGAAGGCAAAGAAAATGTGGAAGGTATGATTGTGCGACAAAGTTGGTGATTTTTAATTGTTAATTCCATACAGCCGGAAGTTGTAGCATAAAACATCCATATTTAAATAATGTAGCAACATTTCAAAAGAAGAGCCTTAAAAGGGGGCTTACCTGACTTTGGATGATTTCTTATGTAAGTGAAATCCGAGTCATCAAGTCTATCTGCATTTAAAAGAGTAAGAACATTAATATTCAGCCATCGCTTTCTTACCCTAATATCTACAACCCAACCTTTTATGAAATTCTTTCTTAAACATGAACTATATTTATTTAAACATTATTTGGGATCTCCCAGTGATACGATCTCTTACCCAGTCTATAAACAGTGCTTATGTCTGTGGAGAAAAGATTTGCCAGCACATCAGAATGACAGGGCTCGAAGCAGGGGTTAAGTTTAGACAGGGCCGCCCTTTCCTCCTCACTGAGAAAGACCAATTGTCCATCGCTGTGCAAAGCCAACAAAGACAACATTATCAGCCACATGACTCCCGATCGGATAGCTTCATCACATCATCACATAACTCCACTATCCCCCCTTCCAACACCCTCATCACCCACTGCTAGACAGAGGCACATTCACAAAGGTCAACAGAATGAAATAGTGTTTGCCAGCTGGTTGATTTCAATTGGTATGTCAGTATCGTCGAGAGGCACATTAGACAAATGGTTTTTACAAAATAAAGAGAAGGTCATTCATTTTAGCACATGCTAAATCTATGAATATAAATAGTTGAACTGTTTACTTACAGAGGCTCGATACTCTGAGGTTTTACACTGGCCCTGTAAACAAATCCTATCTCTCCACTGATAAGGTGTCTTCCTATGAACATGTTTAGAGTATTGAAAAGAAATCCCTCAATCTTGATTATGTCTCCCTTGCAAAAGTGCAGCTCATCTTTAACCACTGGGTAATGGTCCACTACCGCTACACAAGTCCCCACCACTGAAAGGGAAGCAAAAATTCAATTTTGAATTGGAATATTATTAACACTTTATTTTTTATTTTATTTATTTATTTATTTTTGCAATAAAATCAGCATGCATATTGTGCATGTTTTATGTTTTGGGGCTATAATTAGTATTTTAACTTTTATGTATAAGCCCCAACTGTAAGCTAGATATTTGAAAGCAGGGGTACATTCATTTTTGTGATGTATTACAGTATGCCACAAATTCTGTTGACTGAGTTTAACTTTCAATGGAAAGTTGGTTTCCTAGATATTTAGTATCTAGAATCTCACCAGCAGGATGATTGAAGAGGCCCTCTGTAACTGGAATGCCTCCTGAATTTCCAGGATATTTCTTAAGGAACCACCTAGAAAGTAAAAAACACTCTTCATAAAGGGATAGCCTGAAACAGTGTGTTTCTTTAATGAGAACAAGTGTAGAACAGAAGTAGTCAGGCATGCAAATCTGTTTTTACACTTCTCAACTCGCAAAAAACAGTGTCACTTACTGATAAAATGGATAGGGCAGAGGCTGCATATCATGCACAGGCACTAGACCATGTTGGCCTGTGGACAGCAGCGTACCCTCCCACACGGCCTCTTGTCCTATGTCTTTAACCATCACCAGGTCATTCCTCTTGTAGGTCAGCTCCCCTTCCTCCTCTTTGCAATCACTGTTGTATAAAGTCTTGGCAAAGAATGCACCTAAAACAATAATGAAAATGTTTATTTCCCTATGTACAGTGTACACTTTCAGAAAAAATGGTACACAAGCTGTCACTGGGGTGGCATCCTTTCAAAATGTACTTTTAAAGTATTATTAGAGTATGCACCCTTTGGAGCAAATAATGCACGAAGGTGTAGCTTTTGAAAAGTTGCTGCCCCAGTGACAACCTTTGTATCTCTTTTTTTCCTGAAAGTGTTCTTAAAGGAATAGTTCACCCAAAAAGGAAAATTCTGTCATCATTTCCTCACCCTTTAGTAGTTCCAAGCCTGTATGAATTTCTTTGTTGTACCAAAAACAAAGGAAAATATTTTGAAGAACAGTAGTGATCAGTAAAAGTAATCAGGCTGTTTTGGTTACCATTGACACTTAGTAAGAAAAAATTACTTTGGTGTTTGGCAGAACAAAGAAATTCATAAAGATTTGGAAAACTTGAGGGTAACTTTAAATGTCAAAATAGAAAAGTTTGTCCCATGAAGGTTTTTAAAGATTATGTCTTCCTTGGGGCTGTGGCCTTAAAAAGAGAATTTACAGAAAATGTATTATTTTGGATAAATACTACAAATATGAACATCCAGGAGAGACTTGGTATGAATGAGGTGGTTACACCTCACCTCAAGTGGACTTTAGAACAGAGCCTAGAGATGTCTAGAGATTGCTCTGTCAATTTGTAAGTTAAGTGTATGTTTACAAGTGGGGGCTCGTTACCTTCCTGTAGCAGAAGTCCTAAATAAAGAGTAGCCAAGTGGTCTTCATCCACTGTTACAGAGATCTCCACATCACTTAGCAATGCAGGGTCCAGCCAGAACGACTGGTCACAAAGAAAGTTCTCAAGACATCTTGCAACATATCCTAGAATATAACAGCAAAACCTGTTAAGCTAAGTATTTTTTTGTGTAGAAGTGCCAGAAAGTTACGTAGTTCCATTGACACCTACCTAGTGCCAGATAAGTAGAGAACTTCCAAATTTCCTCGACAGTCTTAAAAGTGATGACAAAGCTGTCTTTCTCAGCATGAACAGACACAAGTCTCGCAGACAGATCCTGTGTGGATAGTATCAGCAGTCACTTAAAGAATATTGAAATACTCAATATAATCAATAGTAATACAGTAAGTTAATAATTGGTGCCAGTGCATGTTTGGCGAGAATACTTCTATCTGACCTTGAATAGCTGCACAACATCCTGGCTGTTGCTTTCTACTACTCTGAGTCTGGTCCGTAAAGCCTCCTGAAGCACACCATCAGGTGCTACACAAGATCGTCGCTTCCCGCTAAACAACAAAACAACATCTCCAAAAAGCAAAAGGGAATGAAGTTAAGTATCCACCACAAAGAAACCAATATCAATGACATTACCACAGGACTGCTTTAACAATTTAGGGTGTGATTTATTGCTGGCCATCATCAAAGTTGTAGTATGCTTAGCCAATATGATTTTTTTTTTGCAGGAACAGCACTATGAGCGACCACATCACTGAAGGCATACCATTAGGGCGAGTGTACACATTAAGGAAGTCTGGCATTAGTTGTGAGAGTGTACTGAAGAAGTGTAGCCATTAAAGGCCATTAGAGGCCATTATTTCCACGTAGATCTACAGGACACAGAGATCCATGCAGCAGATACCTGGAGAGAAGCGTTCTCCTGCTGAAGATACTGTGCTGCTTCCGCTGACTGTTTCCTTCCTCCTCCAGTAAATCTCTCTGCTTATTCTTTCTGCCTCCACCTCATCCCCGGCCTCCGCTTCCTCATCTCCAATGGGCAAAACAAAGGAAACTGAGGTCAACACAGCCATACACAAAATGACTGCTTTTGGTATGTGTTTCAGTGAATTTAAATAGTGCCTCATAACTACCATACTGTATAATTAAGTTCATGCTCATTCTGTAAACTTACAGAAAAGCGACATCGAATGACCGAAGAAGGATAAAACTCAGGAATTACTGAATAATTAAGGACAAGTATAAGGTTCCCTTTGCAGGTATGCACTTCCCATATTTATATATGTGTGGTCATCACCATATACAATCGTTCCTTATTCTAAAACATGATACAGTTGGTACTAATTAGCATGTTTGGAGATATAAAAATATCCAAGCTGTGTTTACAATCTCATAAAGTTGCGGACATAAACAGGAAGTGCAAGCCATATCATAATGGCTCTATAAATATCAGCCAGATGGCTTCTTCCTCATCTCCGGGTGGGTATGACCATCCCAGATTTGCATTGAATAGAGAGGATGTTTCAAATAGTTGTTTAGTATAATTTGTTAAACACACAAAAAAAACATTTACAATAGAATCATGTAAAACACTATAGTACTATAGACTTCTGAAACACTCATGCTTGAGTCAAGAAATCGTCTTACCAGCTGTCATGGTGTCATTTGGCGAAAAGAGCTCACTCACGGCTGCTAAAGCGTATGGAGGATCATTCCATAAGGCATCAAACTCAGCGGGTGATATCGCTATTGAAAGGGAGGGTGATGTTTAGGGGAGTGTTATCAAATTAGCTATATGACAAGCTGAAGCTTTTAGGGTAATTGCTAAATCCAACTGAGACTGAATGCATAGCAAGACAGAATCACAGCCTTCAAAAGCATGTGCAAACCAGACCAAAATCTAAGAGAGGGAGTATGAGCATGCAAACATGATAAAACAGTATTAGCCCTTGTACTGAATTGGTCTGACACTTGCATTACAAATCCTTTCAAATTGATACAGTCTTCTGTCATGACAGGACAGTATTTGCTAGTTATTAGTCAACAGATCTGAAATCACACAAGCAGCAAAACAATATACCAGTAGCTCACACAGCGACAACAGTACGTACTGTAATTAGTCACAATAGGCAATCACAGCATTACGCACAAAAACAAGGCACACAGACTGCCACCTAAGGGAAGTACGCATCCTGCATTACCTTCATGGGTAAATCTATTACCCATGACTGACAGAAACACTGTGATGTCTCCCTGTGAAAGTTACTCTTTCTTCTCATGGCAAAAATCTATGAAAGCCAGGGTAGGACCAACCTGAAAACAAGAAGCAGTTTCTGAGGCACGGAATTGGACAGCAGTAGCAGCAGCAGCATGCCATGTTGTACACAGCCAGCTTCAAACTCAGGTTCAATAGTGCCCGCTTGACGATAGATCCACTTATCGATGGAGTCACTCCTCTCCCTCTCTCTCTTCCTTTCCATTTTCCTCTCCTGCATGAACTGCGCTCTCTCTACTGCTCATTTCTAACTTCCATCTATTCCGTACTCTCCCCTTTCCTCTCTACGTCCACTCGGCAGATAAGTGAAGCACTCTGAAACACTGCTGGCATGTTTGTGTGGGCTGGTCAGTGCCTCTCTGTGCCAGGGGTTCTTGTGAAAAGTGAGAGCAGCAGCATTCTCACATCGCTGGCATTCGGGGACAAAAGGCCTACTGAATGAAGAGCATTGCTCATAGCCCGTAAACACATTATTTTTGATTTACTGGAAAAAAAAATTCGCTTTTGTACTAGATGTTGTAATATAGGGGTGGTAGCTTGAGGTTGCCCATTCTAACATGTCTGGCTCCAAGAAAAAATGCAGGATATCAGTGCCAAAATAGACTAGAATGTAATGAGGGGTCAATACTAATCAGTCATAATGATGTGAAGGTATTGTTTATTTAACAGAATCAATAAATAAATATGTACCAAAGTTGTTTATTATCAGAGAACACGAGGCCATTCTCCATGACTAGTCTGTAAGATGTTTAAATGAAGAATAAATCAGAATTTGGCTAATGTTAACATCATCTGATGTTGAGAGGAGGAATTACCAATTCATCATTTTATGCCCCTTTAACTACTTCCTTAGAATTTGACTTTACTGGTCTTCTGGTTGAGAACCAGTGATTTTTTGGGGAAATGTACTGACTGAGCAATACTCCAGCTATTTGGTTTCAGTTTTCAATAAGAAGTCTTTTTTTAATGTACTGTCTGATTGTTTAAACTACAGTGAGTGTGTTTCCCTGTCACCATTACTGTCTCTGTCTCGGGCTTAACAAAGAGGGTATTTATCTATACAGAATAATCTTGCTCATCTGTTTTTTTTTAAAGAGAGAACGCAGTCAGATTCTAATTGAATCTGTGGAGATCTTGTGAGCAGCTGTAAACAGCCAGGAGGCATTTCTCAGCATAACTCTTAGCCTACACAGCATCTCTTCAACACTACAATCAAGTGTTTTGCTGTGGGAATACCCAGTGTGTGAATTATACACTGACTATACTTCTTAAGGACATTTCTTTTCTGGTGTACCTCTTTATGATAATCTCTTAAAATAAAAGATTAAATACATTCGAATGCAATTTCTTTTTGTAAATGTTTGATTATTGGCAGGTGAAAATTTGGGCTAACTTGTCAAAACAACACCAAAGCACTTATTTGTGCAGATGTTAATGCTAACAACTATGCAGACAATGTTTTGGAAGTAGCTTGAACTGTTGTAGCTTGGCAGCACATTGTCTGTTAAATGTGATACAAAGAGTTTAAACTGTCCCATGCGCCTGAGATGGTGGAGTTAGTTGTGTCTCTCTGGGTTACTGGCTCTATGTGTGGATGTCAGTGAAAAGAACGGGGTAGATTTGTAACCTGAGTAAAGGGTTTCGACTCTAAGTTTAGAATGTCGCTGAAGCCCAAGCAGCACATGCTGGTACTCTAAACTCTAAAATGAAAAACAAGTTCTTAGAATCTATAGTTAATGGAAAACCTGGTATATTGTTACTCAAATACTGCATGTATACTGCTTAAAACATGTAGAGACAATCAGGATTCCCAGTGATTGGTTAAAAAGTAAATATACTACAACTCAACCACTTGTCCTATTTAAACCTTGCTATATTTTAACACAGCGATTTCACACTGAAAGAGAGAGAGAGAGAGAGAGAGAGCGTACCTCTGTCTTGCTGACTCCCGGCAGCGTGTTCGTTCCTCATTGATCTGTCAGTATGTGCTCTGTGGAGTTGGTGAAAAGTTCCTTTTAAACTGACTAAAACTAACCATCATAGTCTGTAATGCTTCTGTATTGCAAGGGGTATGTGTGTGTATGTCCTTGTGGCATGAGTTTAGAGCTTTAGCTGAAGGAAGTATGTAAACTCCTCCCCTAAATGATATGCTGCTTTTTCATTCCCTCAGTCAGTTTCTCTTTTTCTCTCTCTCTTTGAGCCCGGCCTTCTCACTACCCTCTTCTATTGGACTCTAGATCAGGTCAGAAACTCTTCAGTTAGCTCACAACTTCTTAAATGAATGACTCAGCAAATACAGAATAACTTTTCTCTTCTCATCTAATCAGACTCATGAATCCAACCAACTGAAAATCAACAAAAAGGAAAGGAATTTCACATGTTATTTTCTTTAACAAAAAAAAAAAAAGAGTAATCCATCTGGTCTGACTTGTTTTTCATAACACGGTAAAATGCCTCTAGAGTCCCTATCAACTTCATTACAGTAAAATACGCCCTCTTGCTTACATTCCAAAGGTGCTTTCTACAGCATATCCAGACATATGTGTGTGTGTGTGTGCACGCATTCTCATCATGCTTTTAGAGCATGTAAGGATCTTTAAAATTTAATTTTGTTTCTTTAAATCATTATTATTTACTCTTCCAAGAATTTCCTATGCTTCTGCTTGGGTTTTATCTCGTTAGTAGGTCAGATAACAGACCAGGCCTTGGCTCATTTCTTGCTTTTCTCTCTTGGTTAAATATAAACCCTGGAACAGACTCCAGGTTCTTCTGTTATTGAGCTATTACAAAAGTCACCCTGAGATGATATATGGGGTAGAACATGTGACTGGCTGCCTGGACTGTGAATGAAGTCAGTATGTGCACTAAGGTGTGGTTAATTCCTGCCAGAGGTCTCAGATGGTCTGGGTAAATGGATTACATGCCACATCAATGATAGAGAATAAAACCCCCACACTGGTAGAGCCATCAGGCCTTGTGCCCAAACCATAGTCACGGCATTAACATGGCACACAAGACAAGCAGCTGATGGTCTCCGCAACACATGTTCCAAAGCTTTTTGGAATGCTTTTGCTTTTTGCCGCTAGCATATCACAGTGTGTACATCTACTTTGTAAATTACATGAATAGTTTAACAAAAGTCATTAAATCAGTTATGAATAAACTGTCATTTTATTTTCATCTGCAAAATAATTAATTTCTGAATTGGACTGATTGGGTTGTACTTTCTTACTCAGTGTAACTCTTTGGATAATTATCAAAATTATTTAAATAAATTACATAAATATTGGGTTATCCAATATATACATCTCAATATACCTCAGTAATCAATGTATACTTTGTTTTTAAAAGCATAGTTCACCCAAAGTCAAAAACGAGATTTGAAGTTGGAAGCCATGAACATTTTTGTTTTCTTTTCAGTGAACTGGTTGATCCACAGATTTGACTCAGACTCAAACTGGTTTGAGATTTAGTTAGAGTTGGGGTTAACTTTTGCTTGGCACTATCGGTAGTTTCAGTTTAGACGAAATAGACTCAGGAGTCATGAGCAACTTTTCTTTTCTTGTGGATCAAACTGATTTGATGGTTTTTGGTTTTTGATTTTAAATTAACTTTAAAAGTTACATTCTGTGCAGTTACTATTACTTATTTAATCATTTTGGCACATTTACAGTGACATTTATTAATGTGCCTTGTACTTGCCAAATATAGAAACAAATACAATTTTTAAAAATATAAACAAAGCAATTGATTAATTGAATTTTAAAATGGTTTGTTTCACAGGTGAAAGACATTTTTTGGTTGAGCTGATCCTTTAAAGCACCTTTCATAGAAACAGCATGTTGTGAAGCAAAACTCATAACAGGTTAATAAAGCTCTGACTAGTCAATGTACCTCAGGGCAGCTCACAGTGGGGGTAGTTCAGGGAGGCATTGCGTTCCGGTGCCCCTTTGTACCAGTGCTCTAAGGAAGAGCAACTTCCTGTTGTTGTGGACTCTGTCATATTTCAGTACAATGGTAAATCCAGAGCTCTAACAAGCAGTACAGCCTACAATATCTGCTAGAATCACACAACGCACATACTCCTTGTACAGATTACATTGTGTAAAGATATGCAGGCTGTAAAATCAAAGCTATGTAGGTTATAAAATTCTGTGACAAACATCTATAATAAAATATACCTCATAAATGATCCCCAATTATGTAGGGTGAGTCAGTCTGTGTAATTATGCTCATTTAATTACTTCATTGTACGTTATAAATAGCAAACGCTTAACAAATAACTGGTATCTGTCTTAGGATTTCTAACAGGTGATCAGAATCGGCTTAAGAAATAAATGTGATGTTTAAAATTGAGTAACTACTTATCAAGGAAGTACAGATCTCATACAGTTGGGAGGGGAGTGTAGAAGTGCTGATGCTATGACAGGCAGAACAATGCTGACTGCTTACACTGTCTGTCTCAGACACTAACCTTATGGCCCTGTCAAAATATCTGACTGTCAGAATGAGAGTACTGCATGGTCAGGCAAAGAGAGGAGAGAGGCAAACCGGAGTGAGATAGACAGACTGAGAGAGGAAGAAACGTAGAGAGTGTGAGGCGCCTGTCACATCCCTCCATTGTGCCGTTTCCTCTTGGCTTTTGTTTCTGTATACACATGACAGTAAAATACTTGTAACACAAAAAGCCTTTAGGTAAGGCCACACCAAAGAGAATAACTTGCAAATAAGAGACTTCCTGTTAAATCCTCCTGACTGTCTGCCTCCCCACGGGCCAGAGCTTTTTAAATTTAAAAATAATTAAAGATAGGAAAATAGAAGCGCTGTTCATGATGTATTGTGCTGAACAAACATTGAGCATGTGCATGATTTATTACTTTTCTAAATGGCACTGGCGTATGTTTTTTTTTTTTTTTTTTTTTTTCTTTGTGGGCTACAGTGTATTCAGAATGAAGGTATTTTTCTTCTCACAAAGGAATGAATGGTTGATTTGTGAGGTTTTGCAATAAGCACAAGCCTCTGAGATGTAAAGTGATGAAAGAGTGACTACTAGTGTATGTCAAGTGTAAAATAAATGGGAATTTTCCAGGTAAGAGGTTTTCTCAGTGACCTTGATTTGAGAGTACTTCGATAACAAATCGTTTCAAAAACTGGAAGGAATCAGTATGTTAGCATGTCATCTTTATTTCTGCTTATAAAACATTTTAAAATTCTCTGTTGAATATGTTGCAGGGTAGTAAAAAAAAAAACATAGGTAAAGGCCAAAGCACACTATTTTTTGCAATAGAAAAGGTTTAGTTCAATGAACACACATTGTCCTTAATAATTGGATTAATTCTTAAGTTAATGAGACAAATTTTAGACTTGAATGCTACATGATGTGTTAGTTTAGATGCTGCTTAATACAATCTATAAGCATCATGTCACACTTTAAGTTCACCTTGGGCCTTGAAATAATATTTTTTGATTTGGTATACACATGGTACACCCTAATTCTAATCATTATATTGATCTAAACTAGTAGTTGTTTTTATTATTAAGTCAGCACAATATGTTTTATTTAGTCTAGATATAGGCTAGTATTACATGATAAAACATTAACGAAATGCACTTTATATTGATTTTCCTATCAATTTTGGCTGCAGTTAAAGAGTAGGGATAAAGCGTGCGTTTTCTTGATCATAATTCGGCTCTAAACGGGTTAATGTCACATTAAGTAGCTTTTGTTCGGTTGGCAGGTCCCTAATGAAGCCAATTTTGCCTGCTGTATTTACACTGTGTTTTTTCTAACTCTGCATAAGAGGGCGCTATACATCAATATACAGTACATGCCGTAATCTGCAAAAACCCACCCTACCCTTCAACTTTCCCCCTGCGTGACCTCACACCTCAAATCCGCCGCAGGCGACACGACAAAAACACAGCGCTGCCATTCTAACCAACGAATCTGTGTTCAGCTGTGCGCGCGCTCGCAGTGTAGAGATGTTGTGAGGAAACACGCTGCTCCGCGCTCGCTGACGTCACCTCGGCGAGCGCTTCCATAGATGCGAGCGCGAGAGTACAGTGACAGCGCCTCGTCCACTGTACGCAACACTGAGCGAGGCTCAGCACTATCTCAGGCTACTCGCGAGAAACGGCAGCAGATCATGGAATGTGACTAGGCAACATTCCGCTTTATTTGAGGCCGGTCGTCAGCGCTGCACTCGCGGGGTGCAGTACTTTCAGACCATCGTTTCCATTATTACCAAGTGAGCACTGCCCTCCTGTGATCCGGGAATCACATTAGGAGCTTTAAAATTTTGGTTAATTATTCCTCGAGTTTCTATTCCACTCTAACGGTTCGACTCTGACTTCAAGCTGAGGCTCAATAACTGATTTTTATCGGTGGAACAATAGGCGACTGCTGCTGTCTTGGATATTAAATTTTACACTTGGATTATTGTCTCAGCATCATGAGCACGAGTGGTGAGTAAATTCTTGCTATTGTTACCATGGTTTAATTGCAAAGATTAATGAAATACAAATAAGCAGTAATCGAAGCAGATCAAATAAATAAACTTTATCTTGACCTTGTAAAATAAAAGCAGTTTGTCTTATTTAAGCGTTTGACCTCTTGCTCCTGACCTGTCCCAAATACATTCTTACTGGATCGGGGATTTGGGATAATAATAATAAAAATAATAAGCTTAACGTGACGTTTATAAAAATAAGAACAAGTTTATTATTATAAGGCTGCTATTATTGTTACAATTATTTGTATTATTCTTTAAATAAGCCACATGTGCTCTGGACTGATAATGAGGACTTACTCCTTTAATCTATGTAGAAACTGACTTTGATTGTGAAAGAAATTGCACAAACTGTCAATTCAAAAGGCAGCAGAAAATGATTCTGACAAGTTATGTCAATTTGCAGATAGAGCATGTGGAGAAATGTTAGAAAACTTAAGTGTCTAGTTTAATTCCAGTCAAATTCACTTGTTTGCATTCATTCAGCTCTCCTCCATTCATAATAATGAGATCATCATTACTGATTACATGCTGTAGAAATGAGTCGGATGAAAAGACACACACCAAGAGAGAATGAAAGACTGATGCTAGCTCATATTGGTGACCAGCTCTCTTTTGATGCTTGTGATTCAGTCAGCTGATGTTGCAAGGGCATGACCGCTCCTTCTCATAATGATCCTTTTATGGGAAAAGTTCAGCAGAACCTTAAGAACAAAGCCGATGGGCAACAGAGCTGTTTTTTCCCAGTTTGTTGTACCTACTTGGCAAATGCCGTGCTGTTCTGCGATTAGAAATGGTTTGCATTCTTACAGCAAGCTGCTAAATTGCATTCTCAGCTGATGAGCGGATGGACAAGCTTTGCCCACATGTGTCTGACGCTCTGAACTAATCCCCCCACTATTCTTCCCTTAGTCCAGGACGCAGCTCACAGTACCAGCACAACTCTGATAAAACAATGTCACATCAGCCAATTGAGCTTGCCTTGTTCATTCTTTCAAAGCGTTTTGCCTGTCAGCTGGGGATGGGTTTGCTACCAGCATGTTACCGTATGGAAAGCGAGTGTTTTCAGCTGCAGACAGATGGCAAGGGAATGAGTGCAGTGGCCGGGTTGTGTCTCATGGCAAAAAGGTCTAGCTGGAGAGCTACCAGCAAATGAACATGCATGCTTGGTCCACAAGAGACCTGGAGCGTTTGGTAGAACATGCACATAATCAGATATTTCTGCTTTGTAAATTGGCATGCTCTTTTTTTAGTAGAAAGTCCCAACCAAATTGGACGGCTGACACCGAGCCTCAAACTTACCTGATAGCTGCTCATGCAGGCATATGGCATTTGAATGGAGTGGTAGCTGTGCACAATGGCGTGTTGTACACTACATTGAGCATGATTGCCTTGAGCCAGTGAAAATGCCGAGCAATTACACTGAGGTCACTTGGTCTCTCTTCATTTGCTGCTCCCTACATTTCTTATGGTCAACTGCCATTATCACCTGCCCTCTATTTTCTGCACCGCTGAGAGAACAGACAAACAATTGAGTAGCGGAGTGCTCTTTCAATCTGTTTTCCATTCCCTGTGCTTTCTGTCTTTCTTTGTTCTCCCGTTTGATCCTCCTGAGCGAATATCAAGGGTTTCTGAGCCTTAGAGATTCTAGTAAATGATAGATAGTGATTGTTTATTATCAAGGGCATTGGAAGGATTCAAAAAGGAGAGCAGGGTTACATATTGTACTGTATAAGCCTGACTCATGAATATTATTAAAGTGACATTACAATCGGTCAGTGAATGTGACTGTGAGTCTAGCCTAAGGTTCCTGAAGTCATCCTATTCTGCTCTTCCTGTGTCAGCATTCATGGCTCGGCATCAATCACACGCTAGCACACATGTTTAAAGAAGTGCCTCCGTCACCACTGTCCTGTCATGCCAGCCCTGTGGAGATCAATGCGGTGGAACCCAAATTGCCTTCAATGTTCAGACGTAGTCAACAACACTTTCCATACAACAGTTATCTGCAACTGCAGCATCCTTTTTAAGCCTTCTGTAAAATCAATGCACTTTTACTTTTGACAGTTTGTGTTAATAAAATGAGCACGAATCAATATTAGGAACAAACAAAGTCATTTTAATTAACTGTCATTGTATTAGCATATAGAATTAGCTTATTGTGTGGTATGTGCTCAAATAGAAAATCTTGGATTCATTTACTGTCATTATGACAAAGCCCATTATTAATCACAAAAATTGGATGGTAAATTATATGCAGGAGTGATTTGAAAAGTCGTTAGGGAGGGCACATGATTACCCAGTTTGGCTCATGAATATTAATTAAGTGAATTAAAGTTTGCTCAGTAGTTCAGTCTAGGGCAGAGCGATATATATTGCATGCTATATTCATGCGCATCTTGTCAGTTAATTCACAGAGCCGCAGTTTACTGATATTTTGAGTATTGCATTCAATATCGCAAATGAGAGTTTACTGATATTTTGAATATATTTTGAGTTTACTGTTATTTTGAATATTGCATTCTATATCGCAAATAAGACAGTTTGAAACTGAATGCAATATTGTGTAGCTTGTCAGTGAACTATGGCTCTGTGAATTAACTGCCGCTCCATGTGAAAATAGGAGGTTTACCACCAATCAAGGAATTGGCTTTACTGACGAGATGCGCATGACTATAGCATCTAATATTGCCCAGCCCTGGTTCGGTCGTAACAAAGAACGTTCTTTATTGGCAAAAGCTCCATTAAGAAACTTTAAAGGGATAGTTCACAGAACAATGAAAATTGTGTCATTAAAATTGTGTCAGTTTGTCATTCCAAACCTAAAAGACCTTTGTTCATCTTCTGAACACACATTTATTTTCTATAAAATCTGGGAGCTTTCTGACCCTGCATAGACAGCAAGGAAACTACTATGTTAAAGGCTAGGGTGACCATGCGTGCCATATGTATTGCCTATAATAAATAGGTTTTGTTTGTCTGTGCAGATCGATCGGTGCATGACATTGGTTCCTTATGTTTTAAAGATGCTCTGAAGGTACTTTGAACCACAGACATGGTAGTTGTGTTGCTGTGTATGCAGAATCAGAAAGCTCTCAGATTTAATCGAAAAAAAATATAATTTGTGTTCCATTGAAGGTCATTAAAAACAATACTTTTCACTTTTGGGTGTTAAAGACGTAATGATAGATTGATAGAGGTCATTTGAGTCAATTTTGGTTTTGCATGGTGGCCAAAATTTTTAGAATCTAATAATTACTTCTCCAAAGTAGCTAATGTCAGGGGCGGAGTGGCAATCGGGATTGTCTGGACTTTTCTGGTGGGCCGACCCAAGGATTTACACAGCGGATCACAAATTGAACGGCCGCGAGGCGAACGCGACCAGCCCCTGAGATTAATAGAATCAATGACGTTACTAAAGTCTCTGCGAATAGCGTCTAAATACTCTCCTCCCACACGCGCCGCAAACATCCAACCAATATTTATATCAGTTGCTCGTGCTCTACGTCTTTGTCATGGTTAGGTTATCCTGCAGGACATGGTCACAATTAAAAAAAAAAAAAATTGATTCCTTTAATTCCCCTTGGGGCTCAATAAAGTATATATATATACATAATGTATATAAACTATATCTAATGTAGAATGGAGCAAAGCCTCTTGGGAATCAGCAAGATATTTTCATCTAAGACAGCTAAAACATGCAATTTAGTCTGGGACTATGTCTGGGTCTTGTCTGTAAAACTAGGGGGATAGAAACATACCATAATCTGTGTCTTCATCCAGAAAATAAAAAATAAAAAAACAGTATTAACGTTGTGTTATAATGACCTGGCACCTTGGGTGCATTATGGGTATTTCTTTAGAATTTACGTATTTGTGTGTTGTTTAAGCAAGACAGTTGGGGTTTTGTATTAGCTATTGTATTAGTGATGATAAGTTAGTGTGGGTGGGTTTGGTTCATTTGCAGCCCTGTTATATAAAAGTGTAACTATTAACGTTACCGTCATGGAGAGATGTGTAGGGGAGTGACTTGCCTTGCATGTTAAAGTACTTAATTTACTTTTGTTATTACATAAGCGAAAGATAGTGCTTCCTCCTATTGGTTCATTCTGTCTATGCTCCTGCATAAATTTGCAGTCACTCACTGTCGTGCAATGTAGGTTATATTAAAAGGGGGTGGGCTGGTACGGTAAGAGTTTTCCCGGTGGATTTCAGTACCACACTCCGCCCCTGGCTACTGTATAAGTGTAAAACTGCCTCCCTCAAGTTATAATGGTAGCTTCCCACATTAAATATTATGCCTCATGCATCTGCCTTGATGTTACTCTGTAGCATCTATCTGCATAATGCATAAGCTCTACCTGGGAGTTGATTTGATCTGAGCTAGTGTGTCAGCAGACGTAGACCCACTATGGCACCGTAAACACACTCTCATCCCATCTGGAGCGCAGTCCGGCCCAGCGTCAGCACCCATTTGTCATTCGTGAAACCCACCAGTATGATTTAGCAGCACTGGGAACAAAAGAGAAGCACCAGAATGCTAACACTTATCAGGGTTGAATTTCCTGCAGCTCCTTTCTAAAGATTTAATTCTCCATGCATTTCCCCTGGCTTGCATATAAAGGGTAATATCTTTGATGGAGCTCTTTCTGTTGGGTCCACATAGAAAGCCAGTAGATGGACACAGAGTGACTTTTCACTCTAATTCCAGTACAATAACTGCAGGACATGTGCTATAGAAAATGCTTTACAAAGAAATAGTACTACTTGTAGTGTCTAGATGTGCTAATTGGATTGAGGTTCCTCGCTATTATAACAACTGACAAGAAACTGCTACTTAATTAAGACACTTAACTTTGACAAACATATTTGTGTGGAGGGGAATAGTTGTGCTGTAATAACTACTTCATTGTGGTCTCTTGATCATTGCTCAGCATTTTTATTTTCAAAACTGGTAAGGATGATATTATCTTGAGTAGATATTGTACTCCTCTGTACTATTTATCTTTTCTATAGTCTCCTGATTCCTATATAACAGAGTGATTTGGGAAGGGTCTGTTAATGGGCCAAGTTTATCTTTGGTACAACATTCTGGCACTATCTTCCAGCTCAATGAGCAATAATAACATCCAGCTGATTCTCAGTTATTGTAAATTGTTTGCAATCCAGCTTCCTCTCTGTTAAAAAGCCCAAGGAATCTTCTCGTGCTGAAGATACAAAGTTAGATGATTCATAGAGTGACGCTAGGGATGTTCATCAGATAACCCTGACCCAACACATTTCTCTAAACTAAGTTGAAATCCCTAATCATTAGTAACCCTGAGAGCAGATCGAAGGCCGAAGCAAGTCCTTGAGACCCTCAGACCTCATTCTGTCTGACCTTGGGTTTGCCTTATTTGAGTGATCATTTGTCTGACAGGGTCAGTTAGCTCCTGTCTCTACATCAGCGTTGGCTTGAATGTAACAGTAGTGATATATCATATTTGGTCAGGTTCTCCGGAGGCCTATGTACTGCAAACAGGTCTTTGAATGCCCAACACCCCCACTTTCCTTAAGCTGGTTTCAGGGGAAAATATTTCAATTGTTTTTTTTTTGTTGTTGTTGTTTTTTTTTTTTAATAAAACAGAAATCATTACTATCAAGCAGAAATACAAATAATTTCAATGCTAAATAGATCAATATTGAAAAAACAAACAAACAACAACAAAAAAACAAAAATGCATCACCAGAACAGCATAAAAAAATCGACTCCGGTTACTCATGTAACCTCCGGTCCTTGAGAGGAGGGAACGGGACATTACGTATGGAGAAATACTGAAGCCTGATAGAATCACTCTATTGCTTTGCAATAGCCAATGGTGTCCGAGCATTGGCTGTCATAACCACTATATAAGCGATGCTGGGCACCAAATTATTTTTAGAATCTTTGACTGAACAAGAGCTATTGAAGTTGCGAGGAGGGTTTTCTACACAGAAATCTACGTAATGTCTCGTTCCCTCCTCTCAGGGAACTGAGGTTACATGAGTAACCAGAGTCGTTCCCTGCCGTGTGAAAAACTCTCATCCAGCCAAAAAACTTTATGTTGGGTATAGGACCTAGTTGAAACACTCAACTGCAGCTTTGGGAGCGAGCCAGCAAGGTGCCGTCACATTCAGCGTCTCCCTACCCACATACAAATATCACTGAGATTGTGTAATATGGTTGGAAATGAGGCAGCAAAACATGTTGGTGCTTGAAAACATAGCCAGCTTGAGAAAGTGGGCATAGATAGGGGAATAATATTTAATGATTAACTTATAGACATAATAGAACAAACATGATGTCAAACAGTCACATTAGACGACCTAGTTGAAACCATGCATTGAAGCACGCACCAGGCTTGGGCGTGTCTTGAAGTGACACAATGACTGCCCAACCGTCTCCTCATGCACAGACAGAACGTGAGGTGCAAACGAGGGAATGTCCAAATTATAAAATTTCGCAAAGTATGTAAGATGACCAGCCCGCCACAAAGCAAATGTCTTGAATAGACATGCCCTTAAGCCCAGGCCCATGATGACGCCAGGCTTATAGTGGAGTGGGCGTGTACACCTATCGGGCAGTCCAGTCCCTCTGAGTCGTAAGCTAGGCGCACAACATCCACAATCCAATGAGATAGTCTCTGCTTATATAGTGAGCTGCCCTTTTTGACTCCTGCAAAACAGACAAAAAGCTGCTCTAGAAGTTTGAAACTGACTAGTTCTGTTCACATAAGCACATAACGCACAAACAGGGCACAGAGCGCATTTTCGTGACACTGAATCAGTGTTTAGTTCAGGAGGGCAGAACTGCTCGGATCGAGAGAAGCATCCGATCCGCCCATAAGAGCAGGCGTCTTGCCAAGCCCTGTAGTGGGCACCAGTGCACTGCCGTGTTGTCCGTTCGAATTAGAACATGATGGTCTTTCACAAACAGAAGAAAATCCTGCAACGCCAAGTGAACAGCTTCCATCTCCAAGCAATTTATGTGCCAATGCTTCTGTTCTCCCATCCATGCGCCGAATGGTGGTCTGCCATCGCAGAGGGCTCCCCAGCACGACAACGACGTGTCCGTGGTCACTACTATTCGTCTGACCACCCTGCCCATCGAAGCACCCTGATCGTATAACGCTGCTCCGAACCAGGGCGTCAGGGACTCAATACATGAGCGTGTTACGACAAGGCACTTCGTCCCTTTTCTCCATTCTTGTGGCAGGATTCGGCTCTGTAACCACAACTGCAATGGTCTCATATGCAGCAAGCCCAGCTGGCATGCGGAGGCTGCATTAGACCCAGCAATCTTTGAAAAGTTTTCAAGGGAACTGTCCTGCACAGGACGAAAGTGTGTTGCGAATCGACTGGATTCTCTGCCTCGATAAGTGCGCGATCATTGTGCGCGAATCCAGAACCATACCCAGAAAAGTTATCAATTGGCATGGGTGAAGCACACTCTTTTGCATGTTGCACAGACAAACCCAAGCGTGCTAGATGTGCGAGAAGCCTGAGCTTGTGCTCCTCGAGTATGCTCCTCGATTGGCGATGACCAGCCAATCATCAAGGTAATTCAGCACGTGCATTGTACTGAGCTTTAGGGGTGATAGTAGTACATTCATGCACATCGTAAACGTACGGGGGACCAGGGCCAGCCCGAAGGGTAAAACTTTGAACTGGTATGGAACTCCCTCGAACGCGAATCGCAGGAAGCGCCTGTGATGAGGGGCTATCGTTATGTCAAAATAAGCACCTTTCAGATCCACTGCTATGAAATGGTCCCCGGGCTAAATGTGCTCGAGGATCTGCTTGAATGTAATCATCTTGAACGAGCGTTTCACGAGCACTTTGTTGAGAGAAGTCTCAAATCTATGCCCTTGTCTTTTTTCGGGACTAGGAAATATTGACTGTATATATATTTTTTCTTCCAAAGTCTTGAAGTCCGCTGGAAGGCACGAGGGGATCGTTATCCACGTTTACCACTCTAGTTGCACAAGTCAACGGCGAAAACAGGCTTAGGTGAAGGAAAAAGATTCTAAAAATAATTTTGGGTCCGGCATTGCTTATATAGTGGTTATGACAGCTAATCAAGCGAATGCTCGGACACCATTGGCTATTGCAGAGCAATAGAGTGATTCTATCAGGCTTCAGTATTTCGAGGAAAGGGGTTTTCCCAATATGTAATATCGAGGAATCGACTCGATAAGGGAACAGTCATATTTGATGCCGTTGCATAGAACAGAACATTTTATTGTTTTACTGTCCAATTTTATTGAATTTAAATTTTTAAATTCCGTATCATTACAGTAAATAATTAAAAATGTATTATATAAAAATATAATTAAAAAACATTAAAAATAAATAACTATTTAATAAATTACTATTTTTGGGTTTAAATTTCAGCCAAGCGCATCTAGAAGTTTTTGTTTCAGACCAGAATTTTATGCATCTCTAATTAAATGTAATGAAGAGTCATTGACAATTAATGGCTTAGCATATTCTGTGTAACGATTGATCATGATTAACAGACAGAAATTATGGAAAAAAAAAAAAAATGAGTCCTTTGAACTTTCTGTTCATCAAAGAAGGAAGAATATTAAACCAAATCCAAAATATTAAACAGCACAACTAGATGAAACTATATTTCATGTGTTAACTAAATGTAGTTGATTCTATTTTATATGGTTGTAGATATGCTAACTCTGATTGTATTGAGCAAGAAATTAGACAAATTATTAAATATTAAAGTAAACCAGGCTGTTAACAACCACCTAAAACATATTTTTCTAGTACTTGTCAGTATTATTCTTGTTGTAAGTAAGTGTTCTGACTTTTATGGAAGCAGGAGTGTTACTTAAGTCAGTAATTCTAGCACTGGATTTAAAGGTCTTCACCCAGTGCTCATTACTGTGAAGGATAAGTGGACTCTGTCTGGCCACAAGCTCTTGTTTACACCTCTCTTCTGCCTGGCTATGGAGGAATTGAGAGCAGCCTTGTCACCTCCACTCTCTCACAATCCTGTGTGACTATAATCCACAGGAGGCTCCTCCGCTGAGGGCAGAAATAGCAGCGGCCCCTTAGGTCCCGTGGTTATCACCTTACACCTTGGGCCGGATGTTACCGGTCCTTTGCTATATATTGCTTTACATTAGTGCTCAGAATAACCAGGCCTCCCTGAATCTCATTTTTTGTATATCAAGCCTTTCATTTACTAATTCACTTTTATAACTGTGGTTTTATGTGTGTGTGTGTGTGTGTGTGTGTGCGCGCGCGCAAACCAAGAGGCATTTGTGGCAACATATGTTTAAACTACGGAAAATGCAAGAAATTTCAGAGTGACCTATTTTGGGGTTTGGGGATCTTCTTGTTTTTATTTGAACTGCGAAGACTGTCAAGTCTGTATTAATAATAGACATTTTCTTTTTAAATTTCATTTGAATCTGGATTTTGTTTTCCATTATAGCATTAGTTTCCACTAAAACATGAGTGGTATCATTAGGTATCTAATGTAAGTGCCATTAAAAACTTTAGTCCTGTGTGCATGTCCTCCCATGATCTCTGTGCATGTGATATAGCAGGGATTACCCACCCTCCTTTAGCGCAGCGGCACCCATAAATGACAGATGAGTGATGCCTGAAAGACATATTGTCTTTTAACGGCATGTAGTTTATTCTTTTTTGCGCTGTCACCTCTGTTTATTAGAGCGTTATTGTATGTGAAAGCTTATGGGCTGCTTTAAAGTACAAAGAAAGTCAAAGCTTTGGGGAAAGTAGTCTCACATATTACCATAAATGCTTCTGGTTTTGTGATACTACAAAACATCTCGTATTTTCTCTTGTGCGGCTGTTATCTGTTTTTAACAGCATCACAACTGCATTGCACTCTACACTGACAAAAGATTGTGGGCTCTCACAGAGCTGAGGGCCACACACAGAAATCAGAAAACAGCTCTGGAAGTCGGCCAGGCAGCGTGACGCTCTGCCAAAGGAATAAGTGCTTACAAAATTACCAGTGTAAGATTGAGCCACTGGAGGAGGCATAACAGCATTAATGGATCATTGTTCTTCAGCTGTGGATGAAGAGAAGTCAATGAAACTCTCTATTCCAATAGAATGAAAATATGAGAAGCGATCTTATAGTACAAGTCATTGTTTGTTGAATTAAAATATGCTATTTTGAGTACTTATTGATATGCTATGTATTCATTGCACAGATATTTATATATTTTTGATTGATTAGCACTCCTAATTTATTTATTTGTTTTATTTTTGATTTATTGTTACCTTAAAGTATCAAATTTCAGTGTCTGCAATTGGTTGGTTAGCTGCTAAAACAAGGAAATATTTACTGGCTTATACGTGTTGGGCAGAATTAAAATATTGTTGCATCCCTAACAATTCAGGCTCAGGTGTGGGCACATTGATAACAATGATTTATTGTTAAAATATCAGGAAATTTCCTGCAGTGATCAGTATCACTTCCTGACTTGACACATTGTGCTCACTGATTACGTTTGTCTTTTGCTTCATGCACACAAAACACTCATTAAAACCGAGTTCCCAGTATGCTCTACCAGGTCGGCGACTATTTTAATCCGTGTTCCTGGCTGTCGCCGGGCTCTGTTTCTCAGAGAGCTGTGGAAACAAAGCGATGATGAATCTGATCGCAGGCCTTGCAGTTCTGCCCTGCTGCCAGCATTGTAGCTGAAACAATGGAGATCAGAGTAGGGCTTGTGCCCTTGTTGTTTTCAACATTTTCCCCCAGTTAAATCCGTTTAGACTAAAACACGAGCAACAAGTAATTGATTTATTCACTGTCTGAGTGTTTGAACAACTGTTATGCATCTTTAATAGGAGAGCAATCCGCACAAAACCTCCAGCCATCAATACACAGGAAGAGAGAGCGATGGAAATTATTTAGGTAACCCTCAGGCCCATTATAATGACAAAAGCAGAACTCACAGCTGTAGTACAGGTACAGCAAATGCGGCGTAGAGGCCATTTTCGCTTTCACAGTGCAAAATACATCACTTTTGACATAAAACATTGTACTCTAGACTAACGCATGACCAATATTGAAATTATGGCTCATGCAGGTAAGACTGTAATTATTTTTGTGCCTAATATTACAAGATGACTACTTTGTTTTAGCAAAATGAACAGATTTTTATAGACAGTTTGAAAATAAGTGACATAAATATTTTTTCTCTAAATTAAAACGAATTGGTTTAAAATGCCACAGGTCAGTTTAGTTCCACAACATTATATTACAGTACGAAAACAGTGTTATAAAATGATTTTATTATTATTATTAAATATGCTATTCAATTTTAGTGTTTTTAAAGATAAAGTGAACATTAGATGATTTCAGAGGTTATTATACAGGGGAGAATATAAAATGGAAATAATAATGCACAATTAAAAATCTGAATATCTGCAGATATTGTAAATATTAAGCATTAGTATTATTTATGCACTTTTATTCATTTTTATTAATATATATTATATAATCATAATTTTCTTATTATAGATAGTTTATGTTCACATACAGCTACAAGACACACTGCATGAAAGATCATATTTAAAAAGGCATAATAGGGGCACTTTAAATGAAAAGATTTAGTGTAACCTTATGAAATTAAAGGCAACAACAACATGGTTTCAATACAAACAACACAATCAACACACAGTTTTCAGTTTGTTATGCAGAAATAATATGTTTGCTAATGATTACAATGCAGGGCGCACTTTTGGAAAAATCTACTTCTAGGGTGCATCCTTAATTTTTAACATCATTATATGTGTATATTTTCAGTTTTATAGTTTTAGTTAACAACAAACTTCATTCAGTGTTAAGCACAATAATAAATCATGATTAATAAAAAATGAAAAAGAAAAATCAGCCAACAATAAGGTTCCAATAAACAGTGTTGGACAGTAACTTACTAATAATGCATTAAAGTAATAATATTATTTTCCTTAGTAACTAGTAGTGTAAGGACGGTAGTAATAAGTAAAGTAATAATATTTGAAAGGACTAACTAGCAATGAGTAATATATTAGCTTTTACTCTCCTAATATGTCATGTAACGTTCGTTACTTAGTGCCTTTTTGTCTTTTTCCTAGCAGTACCCTATCAGCAAAGCTCATGCAGCAGTGAACGGAGCTCCGGACCAATCCACTGCTTTCGCTGCCGGGAGGTGTGCAAAGGAGAGGTGGTGCGAGTGCAGCATGTCCACTTCCACATCAAATGCTTCACTTGCCAAGGTAGGTGTCTTTTGCTCATATGCAATGCATTCTAAACTTAGTGACCTCTCAGAGCCATCTTTTAATTGTGGTAAAAGCTTACATACTGCCTTGGATTTGTGTCAGATATACAATTTCCAATTGATTCCATTCAGTAATGGCTCTTCATTAAGAACTAAAGCAATGCTCTCTGCCTCTGACTTAATAGCAGTGTAGTGGTTAGAAGCAGTGGATTTTTGATTTAATGATGCTGGCTGTGCTCCTGGGGTAGCCTGCAGTAGGGACCTGTTGCGTAACGAGATCCTCTGGCCTCACATTGTCAAGATGGTAGCTTTAGTGGTGCCCTATGGCACTGGCCTCAATTATCACTGACATTAGTGACGTCAAGCAATTAAAATCTAAAATGAATGTGGGTATGATGTGACCAGGTACTGTCACCTTTAGATTATGTTAGATTAAAAATGTGGACGTAAAACCCTTGAGAGATACTGTAGGCTCATTTGCGGTTTAATGAAGGTTGCGTTTTCCCTGCTTACACTCAAACTAGTGTTGCCACGTGGTCCCTGCGTTGCGTTTAAGGGGTTGCTGTGGAAACCGTGTGGAGGGGCACCCTGCCTCTGGTTGGTGGTTATTCTCAGCTGCACTATCAAACCAACAGCCAATAGCAGCCCCACATAGCGAACCCTAGGGCATAGTTTGGGGGGGGGGTTGAGGGGGCCCATAGATGGAGAGATGAGGCGGGTGCGATTGAAAGAGAATGGCAGTTTCTCTCCCTCCATTATGACATCACAAGTTGCCTTGGAGCACATGAAGTTACCCAACAATAACAGTCCCCCTATGCTTCCTCTCTCTATCAAAGTCACCCACTGTCCTTATCCTTCATTAAATTTGCCTTGAGCAATAATGTATTTCACATCTTACTCAACCCCACCCCTTCTCTCGCGATTCGCTGTATGTGTGTGTGTGTTAGCCGTGCGCTATACAGTATGTGTAGGAAGTCCAAACGCTGCTTCGACAGCTCGTATCTCCAAAATCGTTGGCGTTTCATTGTTGCACGGTGGTTTGTTTACAGTTCTGTGACTGACGGCTCAGCTGCTGTGCGTGCTGTGAGTTTTGTTTGGATGGGAGAACCGAGTGTGCTGATGAGCTGTGGGGCTTTGAGGCCCAGTTAATTGGATAAAGGGGCAACATTTGTGGGGTGTTTCACAGAAATCCCAGCTCACGCAGCATGTGCTGTCACAGGTCAGAGGGGCCACATTGGAGTCACAGTTGCCAGTGTTTGTAAACAGGTGACAGTCTGCGTACAGCCCTTTTGTTGAAGCTAAAAACCAAACGTAGCGGATTTGTATGATCATGATGTTATTGTATGTTTACCAAATTTGCATGTTATTCAGTACAGGTTCAATGGTTTGACAGTTCTGCAAAATATTGCTATTAAGCTGGTTCTAGCTTGTTTCGCAACACTTTTAAAGTGAAATGTCTAGAGTGTAGAGAGTAGATTACTTACAAATTGTAGTTTATTACTGATTACAGATTACCAGATTACCAACATTGTAAAATGCATTAAATATTGCATTAGTGATTAAATATTACCTTAGTGGGCGGACAGAATAGTAAATAGTGAGCTGATAAAAACCTACTTAATACAAAAAAAAATGCTAAATTAAATGCATATAAATATTTTATTTGTTTACTTGCATGTCAATGTGACCATTAACTGACAATGTATTTCAAAAAAAGTATCTGTAATCTCTAGGGCTGTCCTCGAATAGTCGATGATTCGATGCTTTGATTCGCGGAGCCTGATTCGACCTCCAATCTCTCAGTCAAATATTCGTGGGGTTTTACAGTATGATCAGGGGCGTCGTAGTTGGGTGAAACGTGGGACTAAATTACCAGGGCCCAAAGTGGGGGACGGGCCCCTGAGGAATTAAATTTTATTTTCCTTTAAATATAATTTTAAGATCACAATAAATGTTGTTTACTAATGTAAATGCTAATATTTTGGGTAAATGCATCAGTTGATTGATGTATTAAATGGTGTCGTAGGTAGTTGTGAACTTTGTGCATAGGGCCTAGAATTTGGTGCTACTGCAACAGACTCTCAGAATCAGTTGGATACATATGCAAGGCTTTATTGTGAGACCAGGGTCATACACAGAGAGGCAAACACAGAAAAGAACGCTCAGAAATATCACCATGGGGACAGAGAAGACTTTGCAAAGAACAGAGAAAAGTCCGGTGCTGCGTCCAAAAATCGCTTACTATATAGTACGCAAAAAAACAGCATGCGGGGCGAGTAGTATGTCCGAATTCATAGCATTCGAAATTCAGTAGGCGAGAAGTACCAGGATGACCTACTGCTTCCGTCCGAATTCTGTAGTACACATACCATGGGCACTTTCCTATCCCATGAGGCTCCGGGAGAGGAGGCGTCATATTCGAAAAATGGCGGAAAGTGGAGACGCGGCTCATTTCAAATGTAAGTACCTCAGGAAATTTTTTTTTATTGTGATTAAATTACATTGTTGAACACAATCTAAATAAACGTATGACATATTGAAAGTTTACATTTTCGCGCTGTTGTGATGATGCATGACACGTGACAACATCAATATGGCAGATGTAGTACGTCCGAATTCCAGGTTATACTACCCACATTCATGCTATATAGAATGTACTTTTTAACGGTTGGGTAGAATGTTCAATTTTAAATGTAGTACCTACTTAAGCAGTATGCGATTTCGGATGCTGCACGGGCCTTATAAAGGCGCGATAATGCGAACACCTGTGGCAAATCAGCCCAGGTACGTGGGGAAAATGAGTCCGGGTAGGAACTTTAGTACGCAGGTGAAGGTTCCTGCTGCTGTCGGTCAGAGAGAGCCACAGAAGCGCTGTCGGTGACAGCTACGCCCCTGGTTTTGATCATGCCATTTGAATATATGGGAGTGCTCGATGTCAATTTTACATAGAACTACCATCGATCGACAGTTCATCAATCACATCAATTGTGTGTATTATTTTTCTCATATAAGATGAATTTGGTTGAGTAAAGCTCATTCTACATGCATAGTGCGAGCAGGAAAAACAATTAACCATGACTGGGACTGTCATACATAACCATTATAATAAAACGCTGTGAATTTTTTGAGTTTAGCTGTCGTGTTTCTGTACATTGTTGCGTGAAGAACGTGTCCACAAAAGATTTATATTTAGAGCTGCACAGACACGTTCCCTTCTGCATTCAGGGCATTTTGTTCAGATAAAAGTCCTTAATATTAACATCATCTTGCATAAATAGTGAAGCGTATTCTGTTATGAGATAAATGAAATCCCAGTGACTAAAATCATTCTATCTTCAGCACGCACAATTCAAAACAGAAATGCAGAAAATTACTTGCCATATACTGTTATAATGAGAGCACTACTGTAAAAAGAATGTTGTGAATTCTTAGGGTTTCGATGACGTTTAATGTTAACTTTGGAAACATGAAACACTATTTACTCCAATTTATGTAATATATTAGTAATGTAATATATATTGCAAAAGTCATTTAAGGTAATATAAAATAATATTGTGCAAAAATAATCAATGTTCATTTCAGTACTTACAGGTAGGTTTTTTGTTGTTGTTGTATGTTTTACAAAAAAGGTATGTTTTTCATTGACCCTTGGTTTATTGATCTGACTTGTGCTTTTATTTCAAAAGGCATGCAAGATGTATGCTTTGGCTGTTGGAATCTATGACTGACTTGGAAACCGGTGTAAAATCAATAGTTTGCAATAGAACTGTTTGGTTTGGGCTACAATCAAGTAGATTACATTGGTTGGCTTTTGATGACA
This sequence comes from Enteromius trimaculatus, assembly GCA_032361065.1. Classification (NCBI taxonomy): domain Eukaryota; kingdom Metazoa; phylum Chordata; class Actinopteri; order Cypriniformes; family Cyprinidae; genus Enteromius; species Enteromius trimaculatus. The sequence goes on from JAUMHP010000065.1 coordinate 12,373,306, forward strand.
TGCCTTTACAAACAGGAGGAGATGAAGAAAAGAACATGCCTTTGGAATTATAGTCTAGTTAATTGAAACAGCAAGCACTCGAGCACACATGTGGGCCAAGGTCATGTAGATACAGCTGAAGCTGAGGCAGTGGAGACAATTTCTGGGGGAGTTTGCACAGGCCTTGGCCATGAAAAGAGGCGGATGCTGTACACACAGGTATTAGAGAACCAGCTGTTTCCAAGGACACACTGATGGTTAGTTTACATAAAGGTGAGGCAGCCAGGGATATTAGCAGTACTTACTTCCTGTGTATGCATGCACATGTCCACAGTCAAACATAAATAATCATACACTTCATTAAAAAAAACCCTGTTGAGCCTATATTGACAATTTTTAGGTATTTTGGACATTCTACTGATGCAAAGACTGCTTTAAATATTATGCCTATTAATGTTAACCTAATATTAAGGCATAGTCGCAGTTAGAGGGTAATCAGTAAAAAAAAAAGAAGTGTCATTAATTGTACATTTTAACTCATTTAACTCATTTCTTGTGTATGCTTTGCATTTTCATTCTAGACTGCTGCACTGTTAGCTTAGCAACATTTGCATCATTTTGTGTATTACACCCTCTCAAACATACACACATATGCATTATGCATGTGCACACGTTATCACATCCTTGTTTCTGCATTACTATTGTGTGTCTTGTTAGATGTGCAGGCACAGAAAACTCATTAAATTCTCATTACTCTCTATTTGGTTGTGCATTTATTTCCCCTATTCAAATAAAAGTCAGCTAGGAATCTTAACAGCTCTCATGCAGCGGGGAGTGGAAGTCACACACTTGTCCTGACCTCCTGACTCCTTTCTAGCTTTCTAGTTGGCTCTTCTCTCTCTCTTACATAAATGCAAAGAGATAATGAACACAGCTGTGCAACTATTGATATAATAGAAACATACAGTGGCCCTGGAGTGTATTTGGACAGCACGCATAAATGTATTAATGTCATTGACATAATGACATAACATGATATCAAAATAAGTGATATGTATGAAAATGGGAAGCACAAGTTAGCAGTAACATTTAAATGCTCATCATTCACTAAAGGTGTGCTGAAGTACTTGTAGATATGGTGTTGTTAACAAATAATATACATTTACAAATGCCATACGGTAAAAAAATGTTTTTTGAAATGTATTTTGAAATATTTAAAATTATTCAAAAATACGTATTTTACATAAAATACATTCACATGTAACAATTGAAAAAAATCTGTATTTGATTTCTATAACATATTGTATATTAATCAAGCAACACTGAAAATCTAATTAGTTGACCTTACTCAAAAAAGCATGCAAACCGATTGCCTTCAAAAAACCAAGTAAAGATGTAAAAAAAAACGTATTTAGTGTTTTAAACTTACACACAAGTTCTGTTAACTTATGTAATAGTTTCTGCAACTTGGGATTTCTTAGTTATATTTACTTAAACATCAGTCAAATGTACTGGCTAAAAGCATGTATTGCCTAAGTAAAATTACTTTTACATTACTAAATAATCATCCTAAACCTTCATAAATTCGTATTTGCAGCAGACTGAGGGATTTAAATATATAGTATTTGAGGGCTATAAATTCATTTTCACGGATTTAAATGAATAATTTTCAGCTAGTGGCCACTTGCTGTTCAGATCCATTTAAAATGTGATCCAATGAAAATTGTAAAGATAAATACTTTAAAAGAGAATATGAATAATCTTATCTTCTCTCAGAAATACATTTTCCGGTCTTTAAGCAAATCTGCTGCTTTTTCAGTAGAAGTGTGTGGCATTTGAGCTGAATGCTTGACAGTATGTCTGAGTGAAACGTCATGGAACAATAAATATCCAAACCAGCTCCCCTACGCTTCTGCCTCTAGTGGGTGACTCACAAGTATGAGCACCATCCATAAACTGTCAGACAGGTTAGCTTACAGAAAAAAAATGAATATTATGTCATCATTCACTCACCTCCATGTGGCTTTCTTTCTTCAGAGGAGCAGAAAAGTAAATATTTTGAGAAATATTTTTCAGTGTTTTTATCCATAAGTTGGACGTGTTTGTAACAATAACTGTCTGGTTACCAGCTTTTTCAAAATATGTCAAATGAAGAGTAATGATGATTTTCAGTTCTGGGTGAGCTATCAGTAAGTTCCCTGTCGACACAGGGAAAACAGTGACACAGTGATAACTGCACGGCCATTGGCTAGAACAGTGCCAACCCGGTTGGCAGCTGTGCTGTGCTAATCAATGGCCGCGGCTCCTGCCGAAGCTCCCCTGAGTGGGCAGGGCCATGGATATAAGCGACCGCTTCACTGCGGGACTTCAGATTTCTTCTCCTTCAGTGACGTGCAACTTTGCTGTCCTTACTAAAGAAGCCAACGCCGTTCTTTCTTGCGGCATCCGGCGAGAAATAAAAGTCTCATCTAGAGCTTGCTTTTAATAGGTAAGATCTTAAAACACTTCTACCTACTGCAAGTGAACTCGTACATTACTGTCTTAACTGGCTTCCCGACACAGAATGAAGTTCTTTCACTGAGAGCATGAGTTCCACACTCCACTCGCGGCCGCCTTCTCTGTGAAGGCTACCCCACTCGCCTGTTTCCAAGTCTCTCACAAAGTTCGGAGACTGAACTGGCAGAGTCATGGGTCTGTCCATTCAGGTCGAGAGCTGGCACATCGGCAGATGCCCGCGTTCCTGCTTTCCCCATCGCTTTTGATCTGCCGGTTATTATACAGGAGTAAATAAACCCCTTTAGTAGCTTATCCTCCTCGGTGGTCAGAGCAAAAATGATGCAATATAAGCCGTTCTCCCTCTCAGCACTGCTCAGAGGCAGAGAGGTAAGCAGTCGGGTTGAAAGCTTGCATGCCAGCACAGGGCTCGTGTTCCCCCTTTCCCCCTTGTTTTTTTATCTGCCGGTTCTTACACGGGAATCAACGCCCCTCGTAATATCAAACGGTTTTATTCCCCTCTGTGGATAAAAGCTGTAAATAACTACAGAGTGGAGCAAAGTCTGGCACGGCTGGACCACCCCACAAGCTGCTCTGTTTCTGTCCTCTACCTCGCAAAGTTGTTTGTGTGAGCATCATGGAGGCGGTTTTCAGTACGGATATGTCAGTCAGCCCCTACTCTCTCGTTTTAATTCGTCTCATTTCATCAGAGGAAGAAAGAATAACTTTGCAAGGTTGAGCTATCATGGCTGAGTGATATTCATGTGGCAGGGATTGCAAGAGACAGTTACAGGTGCTTATTGCAATATGCAAGTTTTATGGTATAGATTTTCAAACCTGATAACTTGAGGTTATTTTTATTACATTACAATTGTATTATTTTTTTATTTGTATTGTTCAACACTGAATATTTATTGTATATGCCTTTTATATTATATGTAAGGAATAATTGACGACGGGCCTTTGAATTATTAGAAAAATAATGCACACCCGAGGTGGTGATCTAATAATTCAACGGCCCGTCGTCAATTATTCCGCTTATACTACAGTTGCCACACCTCAAGACATCGATCAGATGATATATTTCAAGGGATTCGTCCTGTTTTTCTACTTATATCGCTATTGTGCATAGGATTATTTCTTCCGCATGTCATCCAACGACTCATTTGCTCGTTCCAAAACGTCATTTTAGAGCTGGCAATGGAGGCTAGAGCCGTTGATAGCAGACTAATGCATTTAATAATGAAGTTATTAGAAAGAGAGCGAGAGACACAGAGACAAAGAGAAAGAGAAACAGAGAGAGAGAGCGCTTGAATGAATTAAGCCCTATTCGGACGGGACTAGTTTTACAGGGGGTCGTTAGAGAAAGTTTAGTTTCACAGACGTACTTGGTGATTTTAATCCCGTCCGAATCTGCGATGTCTGCTTTTTTCTCTCACAACCTCTGTGATAATTCCAGAGCAAATTACCTACTGTTTTTCAGGAAACTCTGTGGTCCTCTGAGAAAACTAATCCCGTCCGAATGCGATGTCTGTGATTGCCGTTGATATTTCATTTTACACCGCGTTTCCTTGTGTGTTTTGGCCAACGCGATATTCCGTAGATGCTATTACCGCACG
>JAUMHP010000065.1:12377496-12392243 GCA_032361065.1 Enteromius trimaculatus
TTTAGGCTACCTCTGCGTGTCCCTCAACAGTGTTCTGAAGCACCGTCTTTAACCGTCTCACCGTCTGACTGTTATTACCTCGCTAGTGGGAAATGTCATGTGTAGCCTTTAAGTTGCTACACTAGGCTAACTGATAAAATCGTCAGGGCAGCGCTGACAACACATTTTTGTGTGAGTGTGTAACCGTAGTGTGCGTAGTTAACTATGAGAAGTGATATGGAACTGCAATGCGGTCAAGAGAGCTGCCCGGAACTACGGTCGCCGTGCATTTCCCTGAAAATAATTGCACACCTCAGAACGTTCGTCAGCCAATCAGATTTTTGATACCGTACATTAAAATGTTGGGATAAATTTACTTTTAGCATTTAAAATAGCATTGATTTTTTACATTTATTCAGACAAAATAAAATGTTAATATTTAATTCTGTTCAGCACTGCCTCCTCTAAACAGGAGTGGCAGGTCATTAAGATGTCTGTCAAAACAGATCCCTTTTAAAAGCTGAGAGTTAATTGGCTGTGTAAAATGTTGTTTTTTTCTTTCTCCAGGCATATGCAGATTATCAAAATGACATTCTAGTCTCATCAGTTTATTAAAAAAAAAAAAAAATATATATATATATATACATAAATATATAAAAATATATACATACATATTTAAATTGTTTGGAAAAATAAATCAAATTTTAACAATGGGTTATTTATTTACATATAAATTTAATCATATTCTTTGGCTGTTAATATCCATAAAAAACTAGAAATAGAGTAAAGCAAACAAACAGTTGTACAATTAAGTGTTCTGAACATCAGACTGCTTCATAAACTGGCTGTGATGAAGTCAATAAAATAGTCAGTTGCTGTATGTGTTGTGTCTTTTCCTGAGTTGTCAGCCGCTAGAAACGAAGACAGAGCAGGATGGGAGCTTCTTGTAACTATGGCAACGTATGCCGTCCAATCATTAAGCGCATGCGATAGTTGCTGGGGAGACATTCTCCCACAGATGAAAGGACAGTGGCAGTTTTAGAGACCAAATTCCCTATGAGGATGTAGATAAGGTGTCATGGATTAGCTTAACACATGTCAAAACCCCAGACTGGAAATTGGTCAATCTACATTGATTCTGAATAAAATATTATGCGTTTATTCTACAAATGGTTAATAATTTAGATTTGACATTGTAATTGGTAATTCTCTTGTCAGAGAAACATTTAGTCGAGAGCAGTGTAGATTAAAAGAGCTCAAACCAGAGAGGTTAATCTTGGATTGAAGGAATGAATATTGCGTCTTATACCTGAAGGGTTCCTGCATCATTAGGCATTGTTCAGAGAGGTTAGTAGGTTAATGAAAGCAGCTGAAGGAGAGGCACAGCCTTGGAGTGAGACACAAACAGAGCGAGTCCTGCTGAAAACATTATATCTGTCTGTTTAAATCAAGTTTAGAGGTTTAAGAGGAATCAGGAAGTCACAAAATCGTATGGATAGTGTAGATATTACACTAATCGCAATCATGTGGATTTTTAACATTTGCTAATATTTTTTTGCGTAGTAAAAATTATATTTTATTCAACTTAATGTAGCAAAGAACTTTATATATATATATATATATATATATATATACAGTATACTGTGCTATACGATGTAAAACAATACAGTTTTTTACGTACGGACTTTTTAAGATTTATTAGAATTTACTAAGATTTAAATTAGAATTAGAATACATTTTTAAATATATGTTTTAGTAGTTTTTTTGCCTGTGCACGACAGACTCTTTGTGAGCAGATATATACAGAAACAGAATACGTAAATAACAAAAAGGTGGAGTCTTTGTGGGTGCTGTGTTGTCATTTGTTACTGTATTTTTACTTATGTTTGGGAATTTTAAATTGTGCCCTAGATAGACTATAGGGGATAAGTACTTAAGGCAAAATACCTAATAAGCCTCAATCCCTTAGATTTATTTATCTGTTGTCAACATATGCATAATTTCTTTGTTGTCATTCCCTAGATTTCTTGCTGTTACTCACTGACGCCACAAAAGACCATCTGGTTGCTCAGTGGAGGGCCATGTAGGGCCCTGAGGGGACTAATCGCTTCCTCTTCTCTCACTAAACCCTCACTGCATCTTTCATTCAGTCAAAACAGCATATTAATTACAGTTGATGAGTTTCCTATTAGCACCAGCAAGGTAGAAGAGAAGCGACATGGTAGGTAGAAAGGGGCACAGACAGGTGCTGGGCAGGAAGACAAGGGAACCGTTGTCATACAGAGCCGCATGCTGTGCTGTGAATCATAGAGCATCATCCACAAAGACATTACTGGCACATTCTTTAATGTTAAATGACAATTTAGTATAATATTTACTGTTTTAAATTTAAATACTTACATGCTCCAACCATCTGAAACAATTTTATATACCATCAGCAATTTGAGAAAAAAAGTTGAACAGCATTTTTCAAGCTGGATAATTATGTTTATGGACCTTTATTTAAAAAATAATAATTATAAAACTTTTATATGTATAATTATATAAAGTAGATTTGTTTTTTTAAATCTAGATTAATCTAGATTAATTTTGAAATTAAACGGCCCAGTTTTCACAAACATGGTTTAGCTTAAGCCGGGACTAGGCCTTAGTTAAATTAAGATATTAATGCATTTTTAACAAAATTTTAAGATATGTCAGAGCAAGATATTTTCAATTGAAGCAGTTCAAACATGCATTTTAGTCTGAGAACCAGGAGAATATCACATTCTCCTTCAATATTATTGCACATGGATACATTTTAAATCAAATTTATTTTGTGAAAAATTGACATTTTTTATCATTATATAAACAGGCTTCTCTTTTAAAACTATTACTTATTTTAAAAAGTTTCCTTTAAGTATACGGATGTTTACAGAAATAGTTTTGACTTTTAAAAGTTGAGTTTTTCTTTTTTTCCTCTGCATTATTGCCACTTGATTATTACTGATGAGATCATAGACAGTGGCAGCTTTAACAGATTCACACCAATGCACAGATCTCTTTTGATATATCAGAAGGTTTGCTCTGCACTGAAAACATAACTGACGGTGTGCACATCAGTTTTGTATGAAAGCATTTGAAAATGCAAGTACATTTAACCACAACTGCTTCAGGACAAACAAACACAAAGCGCACATAACTGTCAGTGACGTCTGTCAGTGCACAGGTTTTGTGCATTTAATACCAATGCATTCCAAATGGTATATAAAAAAACATATCTAAAGTAAAACGTGATGGACAGAAGGACACACTGTCAAGCAACGTGCACGTCTCATTACAAATTCTGTGCAATTAAGCACGGTGAGTGCGTGCATGTGCGGGAAAAACATTACGAAATATTCAGAATCGATTCAGAATCAGTGAAGAGAGAATAGCGTTGCATCAATTTTTTCTCCCACCCCTATTCACCATGGTATTTCTGATTATACTAATTGTAATCAATCTGAATGACTATAGCAATGCATGCATACAGAGCGTGTGATCTCTGTGGCGTCCCGTCTGAAATGGTACATGAAAATCACGGACGGCAGGTGATAAGAATAGAAGCTCACATGCACTGTACTGTAGTTTAGAAAATTAGTCCCTTCCGAATAGGACTACAGTGCAATTTAGAAATAACATGTATTACCAGGTTTAAATTACATTTTGAATGTACATTTGCATTGATATTACCTGATACTTTTTAAAAATAAATTTTACTTATGTTATAATATTTTTCTTTCGGTAAAAGAGAAGGACAACAGTGACAAAAAGAGTTAGACAGAGGAGACATATACCTGTATCTCTGACTCACTTCAACATGTGCTGAGGAAACAAAGATAATAAAAATGTAATTGTAACACTTAAAGCGATAAAAAGGAAATCTTCTAAACAAAAGTGTAGAGGGATGAAAGATGAAGAGAAGGGGCAGTAGGAGTGTATCGAGGGTTCCAGGGTACTGGAAAGTCCTGAAGAAGAGAATTTTAATTGCATCTGTTGGCTGCTGATAAATACATAATCAGCCATCCCTCCCGCTGGTCCTTAATCAGTTCTGTTTTAATGACCACAGTTCTGAGCAGCAAATGCCTCAACACAGAGAATAAGAGAGAGAGAGAGAGAGAGAGAGAGAGAGAGAGAGAGAGAGAGAGAGGATGAAACTCGGAAACAGCTTCTATATGAATGACATTCCCAGAACTATGGCTTGCATTTTCATTTAAAAGTTTTTGATGTGTACACTTTAATATGATAATCAGCTATTTTAACAGGCACATATTATGATAAACATGCTACCTTATAAAATTATTGAAATTATTTGTAAAATGTATGTTCTGATAAAGATATAATAAATAAGAGAAACATTATCAATTAAATACTTTCAACTAAACTCAAAATTCTCATAACTCCCATAAATTTTATTTATAAAAATATTTTTTATTTTTATTTTTATTTATTTTAGCTTTTAACTCTCAAATATCATCTAAATAAGGGAGCATTTAGTAACGCACACAGTTTTAAGTAAAGCTAGTATTTAGGAGGGCTAAACTGTCTCTCCATGTGCTTCTAATTTAAACATCTACAGAAGTTCCTCCAAGCCATCAAAACCCCTAGTGAATTTTCAGCATCCCGAACAGACACACCCTACCTCGGAACAGGATCCTGAAGCCAACTTGAAGAAAGCCACTCGACCCCAAGTCAATATAGGCTTCAACACCAGTCATGCCTTCCACATGACAGGAAGATGGTCTTTACATATTGTCTAAAAGTGACTCGGACAGCCTCACAAATAAGCAGTGTCACACCTCAGGCGTTTTGTATGGGACCCTGCTGTCTCTAGGGCAACCGTGGAAGGTTTAGGTTTCCTATGGCAACTGTGAAAGAGGACGTCTCTCCCAACAATCTCTCAGCCAATGAACTGCAGTTCTGAGAGCCTTTTATCAGAACTGAAATGTTCTTCACTAATTACTCAACCAGTCTATTTAAAAAGCATTAAGATTCATCTGATCAATCCATTTCAGTCAATCATAAATGCATTAGCTTAATTATACATTTTTATTTTGTGTGTGTGTGTTTTTATCTCATTCTTTTATAGTAAGATACAAAAAAATAAATAATAATCATTCGGGACACATCTGTATTTTTTATTTTTTAACTGCTGTAGATCCACCAGAGAATCAATCCATACAGAAATATAAGTCTCTTTAAATGTGCTCTCATAGTGCAATCCGAATATTCACAAAAACGTTATTACTCTATCTGGCCTTTCAGTGCCTCTGCAGGGACCAGCAGTGACCGGTTCATCTCTTTCTAAAAGGCCTCTGGTTATATTCTTCATGCTGAGCCTCGTAGAGCTCCATCGTCTTCATTCTTCCAGTTGAGCTCAGGATTATTGCCTTGTGGTCAGGGATACAGGAAGTAGGCACAGCTCCAGAACAAAGCACGGGCCCTCTGGGTCTCTATTCGTGCTGTCTTACCCACGTGGCCCAGCGTGCATGTCTGTTTGCTATATCTCAGTGAAGAGCTGTCGGTTTGGGAACTCCATGAGCCAACAACAACATAGATGGATAATGAGTCCTCGTTTCACTGATCAGCTATTCTCTGACACTCAGGTCACAAGTAGCACGTATTGTGCTTGACATGGAGACAATTAGAGAAAAGTACCATTGGTACACTTCAAACTTTCTGAAAATAATTGATAATAGACCTTGTTGATCTGAGCATAAGCAGCCTAATTGCCAAAATGATTTACAAATAATGTATTTTTTACTAAACACTGAGGTGCATAAACTCAGATCTGTGAGGAATCAAAGAAAATCTGTGCTAATTGTAAGAAAATCTTGTGAAAGTGATTCACCAGCAATTTTAAAAAGGTTGGTAGTTTTGGTTAGGTTAAAGGTTTTCAGCACAGTTCAAGGGTTAGAAACACATAGTTCTTAGTAGCTTCAGTTTAGAACTTTTTGTTAGTTGCTTGAACTGCTATTTCAAAGTATAGCTTGACACAGCAACTTCACAAATGAGACAGCACTTTGTGTTTCTGCTGTCTCTTATTTGTTTGTTTCTGACTACTTTCTAGTGTTATTTTTTATGTGTCATGGATTTGGTATTACAGTTCATGCTTTTTTGTATTTTTGAAAGCAGAAATTTTAATACTGTGCCTCTCTGGAAGTTATTTGAGTTGAAGTTTGAGGGTTTTTTTAAGAGGTTTTTTTCCCATTAAGCTTCAAATGTCATGTGCTCTAGAGTTTTCTCTTTTATTGCAGGGTTTCAATCCAGTTGGGCAATTTGAAGCAACATGCCATTGTTTTGTGGTTGTCTGAAATGCGGCTGCCTGGCACAGTGTCTATCTTATACACACACAGATATTCACAGCAGGGCTATAATTTCCCTGCGCATGTGGTTGCACTGCCAAAGACCCCAGATTTCTGTAGAAATCCCAGTTCTGTTAAAGCAGCTGGCCCACAGTAAAGATTTCAGTTTTAGTGCCTACTGGCAATATAACTTTTCCGATAAGCCTTTTGGCCTCTTTTATTCCTTCATTCTGCTTTGATTCAGATAGGCCTGTTCCTTTATAGAGTTAAGGTTGTCATTCAGTTTCTGGAATGATAGCGTACTAGTAATATTCTTTTTATGACCTAAAATATACGCCTGATCACAGTATATGGCAATCTATAATCTAACAAGATAAGCATTTTCATATGGGATTATTAAACCATTGAACGTTTCAAGTGTTTAGACAGACCTGGTGTCACAATGCCAGCTGGAGGTGCCATCGGGCACTATGTTCTGTGTGCCCCTATCCCTCTGTCTGTATTAAGGACTTGTATTAGGAAGTGTCTCCAACTGTTTCCATGTCAGCCCTGTATGTCTCCACCCCGCTTGTTTGTCACTATGACTACCCATTAGTCTCTCCGCCCCTCTGCCTTGTTTCTGTGTGCAAAAAAGTCCTGTTTGTATCTCTGTGAATTCGCTGATCGGTGTGTGTGGATATTCCTCCTTTGTAAGTGTTTCCTTGTTTCTTTGTTCCTGTTCTGTGTTTCTGGATTTACTGTTACGGACCTCGCCTGTCTTGGATATTCGACCTCGTCTTTGCCCCTGTTGGATTATGTTCGCCAATCGCCTGACTACCGCTACGGATATGGATTTTTCTTGTGTCTCAGCCTCTGATGTTCATGTTTCCCTGTTTTCCCCAGAGATTGCACGGCTTCCAGAGTTGTCGGTGGTTGCACTGCCAAAGACCCCAGATTTCTGCAGAAATCCCAGTTCTGTTAAAGCAGCTGGCCCACAGTAAAAATTTCAGTCTTAGTGCCTACTGGCAATATAACTTTTCCAATAAGCCTTTTGGCCTCTTTTATTCCTTCATTCTGCTTTGATTCAGATAGGCCTGTTCCTTTATAGAGTTAAGGTTGTCATTCAGTTTCTGGAATGATAGCGGTGTGGCGGTACAGTCTGGAAAACCACTCGAGGTGTCGACTCCTCCCGTAGACACTCAGCAGGTTCCACCAGTGGCTGCACAAACCTCCAGCTTGTCTGTGATTCCCCATGACTCTTTCCTGGAGCCTGTGCCTTGCCCTGAATCAGCCACTGAGGCCATCGAGCTCTCACCCAGTCCGGTACCGGCTCTGGAGGTCATCGAACTGTTGTCAAGCCCCAAGCCGACCATGGAGGCCATTGAACTTTCTCATTGCCCTGAATCAATTCCAGGGACAATTGAGCTCTCACCCGGGACCAGTCACCCTGAACTGGACGCAGGTACGAACTCGGCCTGGACTCCTCTATGCAGTCCAGTCTCCTGTTCCGCCCTGGTGGGCTTCCCCACCATCTGCTCCACCCTGGAGGTCTTCTCCGCCCAGGTGTGCTCTCCCGCTGTCTGACCCACCCTGGTGGGTGACTCTGCCCTCTGATCCGCCCAGGTGGGCTTCTCCACCATCTGCGCCACCCAGGTGGGCGAAAAAACTTCCCCTGTTGATTATGTTCACCGATCGCCTGACTATATATGGATTATTATGGAAGATATGGATCTTATATCTCAACCTCTGATGTTCATGTTTACTGGTGTTTGATCCTGCTTGTCTGAACTCTGAGGCCCTGATTCACAAACGGGGCTTAGCTTAAGCCAGGACTAGGCATTTGTTAAATTACGATATTTAAGCAATTTTTATAAGAAAATATTACAGGTGAGCATCTTAACACAGAACAATGACACTGACATGTTTTAAGATATGTCAAAGCAAGGTATTTTCATCTGAGACAGCTCAAACATGCAATTTAGTCTGGGACTAGCTTAAGCCTTGTATGTGAAACTGGGGGTAGGTGAATTAATAAACTAAACCTGCACATGGATCCGCACGCCTCATGTCTTGTTCATGACACCTGACTTCAGATTGCTGCCTACAGTGCCAGTGCAGCCCTATTGGTTAACCATAATGATGTTATGCCAACAGAACTATGTGAGTGATCTCTGCTTTTTCTTAAGATCTTTGCTCTATCTTGGGAAAGAATATTTGCTATTATTGAATATACAGCCAACCATATGAATAAAGGTGTTTCCAGGGATTTACAGTAAGTGAACATTTTTAATTAAACAATTTCATTTAACTCATTCTTTGGAAAATTTTAACTGTTTCAGGGAAATTAATCAGTGAACACTTATGTTTAAATCAGAGACATTAAGATTTCTTAATTGTAAAATACACAAAACAAAGAAAGGGTCTTATAGGGATTAATCACACTGTTTTTAGGAAAATGAATGTTAATGTTGAAAATGCATTAAAATCCCAATATTGTAAAATTTTATATTATCAGCAAAATCATTGCAAATATATTGTGAATTAAAAAAAAAAAATTTTTAAAAATTGCCCGGAGCAAATTATCCACAGTCACAGCGGCAGTTCAATGACATTGTGATAGCATCAGGACAGATGAGCGCTCTGAGAAAGCATTTTCACTCCTGCATTCTTATGGTTTCTAAGTCAGAAGCCAACCAATAAGAATCAAAGAGGTGTTATCATAATCAGCAAGCATCAGATATCATCTCCTAATTTACCGTTATTTCTCCTAATGGCCTTTCTAAGTTTCTCAGCAGAAGTTCTTATTTCTTTCCTTTCTCCTCAGAAATCAGGACATACAAATGACTTGCTTGACTTTATATTGATGCATTTTGCAAAAGGCAATCATTGCCAATTCCACGAGCCAATAACAGCCGTCATTTTAAGGATGATGGATGCTAAGAGCTGGGATGACTATGTGTGTGTGTGCACAATGTATAATGTAGAATCAGTATGACATATGATTTCTGCTGAGATCACGGAGATCTCCGGCATGCATGCTGAAACATTCACCTCTCACTGGGGTTCTGTTTGCTAAAGAGTTACGTATTAGAGATTTAAAACCTAATGTACAGTAATCTCACCTCATATTTATCAGCGAGTACAAAATTGTTTTACCAATATCATAATTTTATAACATTTTCCTAACGTAAATAAAAATCAGTAATCAAGTTTCTCACAAGCCAGCACCATTTTGTCCCTTTTCACGTTTTGTTGATGTCTTTATTGTTAGCTGCATGTATGTTTAAGTGTATTCACGCGTGTTTCCTCAAGAAGATGTTCTTCAAAGTACAATCCATTTCCCATTACCACCTAATTATTAGGAAAACCTGAAAGGAATCCTCTGGGAGGCATGACAATCCCTACATTGTAAAAGATTTAGCTTCAGTTTGAGTTTATTAGATTAAAATTGGTTGTAATAATGATGCCAGTGCCTTTTTCTGTTTATGACAGAACATTTACTGTGCTACTGCATCATATTATCCATGTGTTTTTACTGTCAGGATGCCTGTTTATCTGTCCATGCTACCCCATGAAAGACACTACAGTACATATACAGTCAATAGTTTGTAATTATGTTGGAGAACTTGTATGGCTCATAACTTTTAAGTGATTACCCGTCAGCTAGCACCCTAGCCATCCTTAGTACAAATTAACAATCAATCCTCCCTTTTAACTTTGTGTCATCTCCTCATTTGTGCCTTATAGACAATGAGGGAGCAATTGTTGTTGTTTTTTCAGTGTCTAATTGAATTCTGTTTTCATTACAAATTATGTAATCATCAATCGGATTGAACAATTGGACTAAAACGTATATACATTTCAGAGTGAAGTACTCGGTTTTTTGTCTGTTTGATCATGTTCAACTCAGACTCATGTTCTTTAGTGGAAGTAAGACTCTCTGACCATCTGTAGAAAGGTCACGTGATAAGTGTCACAAATGTGCTTACTTTATTAAAGAGCTACAAATATAATCTTGTATTTCTCTGATTTGTTTTGCATCATAAAGGCATTGTCACATTGCTTTGCGTATGTGTGTGTTTGATGTTTGTTGCTGTGACACTATATAGGCTCAGCTGAAATAAAATGCTCAGGCAGTGCTTTTCCTCTTTTGTACTAATAGAATTATCCTCAGATTACTCTTAAGTACTGCAGGAAGCCAAGCAGATCCTCATTCCACGACCATCTTGCTGGATTTAACTTATGTGGGGTGTGATTTTAAGATATTCTTTGCTTTAAATTAGTGACCTCAACAATTAATTTCATTGTGAAAATAATGATCATAAAATAATTAAATGGTATAATTATTGTATTATTTAAATTTTTAAATGTTATTAATAATTAGTGTTGTCAAATGATTAATCACGATTAATTGTGTCCAAAAATGTGTCCTGTGTATATTTATTTTTGTATATATAAATATAAACCCATGCATATATATATATATATAAAATGTTACATTTATATATTAAATGTATTTATAGAAATTATATTATTATAAATATATATGTAAATATGTTTTAAATATATGTGTGTGTTGTTGTATATGCATAATAAATATACACAGTATACACACATATAATATTTAAATAAAACATTTATTTTGAATATTATTTATATATTATTTATATATATATATCATTTTCATAAACATTTTATTTAAGTTTCAGATTTAGTTATTTTAGTACATCAATGTAAATTAAATTAAAGGTTTTTTTTTTTCTTGGCAACTAGTGTAGCTTAAATAAAGAAGCTTTTTTATTTAAATAATTTATTTAGTTTTAGTTAAAGCTTAATTTATTTAAATTAACAGACTTTTTGTTGGTTTAAGTTGACTATCATAACATTGCTTTGTTTTACCCTCAACAAACACTGCCATGTAAAAAAGGCTGTTCATGTGTTTCTTATAATTTCAAGTTTATGATAAGCATACCAAAGACATTTTAAATAGAAAGCATGTGTAGCTGTTTATTGTTTCATCTGTTTGAAAGAAGTCATCTTGAAATGTCGTCTTGCAAGTCTTGTTTCTGCATGTTGAGCCATGGTGCTCATATAGACATCACAAGTTCAATCCTGGCTGGTAACATTGCTTGATCTCATTCTTTTTTCCTCCCTGTCATTTACTGTACTATAAATAAAATGGCAAAATGATCTGATGTTGCTTTCTTCCTGTCTCTCTCTCTGTCTTTCTGCCAGTGTGTGGCTGTGATTTGGCACATTCCGGATTCTTCCAGAAGAGTGGCGAGTACATCTGCACAGCAGACTACCAGCGCCTGTACGGCACAAAGTGTGACAGCTGTGGGGACTTTATCTCAGGGGAGGTGGTCTCTGCACTGGGCCGCACATATCATCCACAGTGTTTTGTGTGCAGCGTGTGCAGGTGAGCCCTCTATACAGACTACTAAAATAGACCCATCAGACAGATTTAACGTGAGGGAGTGCTGGTGAGATGCTGGTAAATGATGCTCATTTACTAATGTGCTGATGACTGAATCTCATTAATTCACTTCCTGACAGCTATACGCTTCCCCTCTCATCTATATACTAAAGCAATTATACTAAAGTTAGTTCCAGTCTTCTAATTTGATCAGCCAAGCGATGTTTCAAGACCGCAGATATTTATATAATTTTCTTTGAAAGAAATTTAGTGTCTGATGGATGAAAAGGTTTAGGCTTAAGGAATATCTTCAGAATTTAAAGGATTTGATGGACCACATGTAGAAAATAGGAAGGTGAAGTAAACTTGTGCCACATTCTCTCTTATCAGTCCTGACCTTAAAGCAGGGCAAGTAGGGCAGTGTTTTATAAATAAAATCTTCTGCAGACATACACTGTCAGGGTTTATGTCCACCCATATGCCCAAAATTAACTTTTTTTTTTTTGTTATAAAAAAAGCAATTAACCTGTCAATACTCAAAATATTTTACTTACCAGCAGTAAACTGGTGTACTAAATTCTACCTGGTTTCATGGGATAAATGTACCTTGTACAGCGAGACACACAATACGTACCAACAAGTACATCACTGCAGTTTCCAAAAGAAATGAACACTAGAGGCATTACAACTCCAACACCTCTTATTCTTTTTCACACTAATTTTTGAGTTCAAATTAATAAAGCTTAATTTTCACACAATTACTTGAAGAATATCATGTTATGACTTCAAAACAATAATATGCTGGGAGATTTGTAAACTGATGCTTTTGAAAGTTAGCATCACACATGTCCAGCTTGATATTTATAGGTTTTCATAGATGGTGCGTTTGTTTGGTAGCTCACAGAGTACAGAGACGTACTTGCAGGGTGAGGAGCTCTGGTTCTAAAACCTGTGTAACTACGATTTACACAGATAGATTTAGGGCTGGATTTGGTGTAGGTCATATTTCCAACATGATTGCATTCCATTTTTAGCCACAGCCCAACCGTTGCAATAAATATTACATATATGCAATACATATAAAATATACACATTACAAATAATGTTTACATATTACAAAACTGATACCTGTCACAACGTCACAGTCACCTGTCCCTCGACCAGTCACAAATGAACTCACCTCATCACAGTCAACTGTTCCCGGATCAGCTCCATTCACCCGATCACAATCACCTGAATACTAACACCTGCCTCCAATCACCAGCGCACCATAAAGTTTGACTGAGCGTGACAATACCAAAATGTCAAGATGCATTATTATTTTGTTTATTTTAGATACTAAAACAGCAGATTCAAACTATATGCTATTTAATAACTTTAATGTACTCGTCAAAACCAATATTTACTCGAATTTGCCGCTGGATGGGTATTTATTTTGGACCCTCTGCGTAGGGGCCATCTCTTCTCTTCTCTTGACTAAATTGCCCTAGAGAGTATAATACCACAACTGGAGAAGGAGCGATCAATGCTGAACTGAGCAGGAAATTGTAACATGAGTCAAGGCGGAAGAAAGCTGAGGTTTGGAGCTCAAAATATGCAATAATGCCCAGAAAGTAAGCAGAGAAGGGAAGAAAAGTGTAAATGGAGAAGCTGCTGAGGCTGGAGGTGAATATCTGCCTCAGACTGAAAGGAGCAAATGAAGAAGTTAAAGGCAGAGGTGGAAAACACCATCTCTTGTCTGTTTTATGTGGCCTATTCTCAGACTGGCAAGGAAGAAAATGAGAGGTACTGTAAGACATCACTGCAGGGACACATTATCTGTCTGCCCAAAACTGAAACACTGTTATTTGAATCCCATTCCTTTTTGTAGTCAAAAAAAAAAAAAAGGGAATTTTCTACATTTACAGTATTCACATTGGTAGGCTACTTTTTTTACTCTTATATGCATTTTCTTTTTTTTCGTTAAGCTTGTGTGGACACTTTACTGGACTGTGGTGCTGAGAGTACTGCTAATGTGTCTCTGTTATATCCCGTTTATAATTAAAGTGTGTTTGCTGTGCTCTGATCTAAGGGAAATTAGTTCCACTAAATAACTTGCCCATCCTCTTTTAGTTCATTACTACTCCGAAAGAGAGTTGGCGCTTGATGAATTTATGTGGGTAGGAAAAGGCATTTTTATGGAGGACTGGGATTGCTTTGTTGGACTGCATTGCCAATTGGGCTACTAAATGGCCCAAGGGGATGCTCTTGGCAGGAGTAACCTAAACATTAATCGTCCTGACCAAGAAGTAAACAGTCAACAGGAGAGCTAGATTATGTTACATTTAATATTTAGACCATCTGTGTGGAGACAAAGACCTAGTTTTAGTGGGCTATCATCCCTGTAGCACTGTCAATGATTATTCATTAGTCACATTACAGCCAGAAATGTATTGCATACTTATGGTATAATTGATTTTTAAAGGCGTCATACAAACCCCGTTTTCCACAAGCTAATATGATTATTGAGGGTCTTAATGGAAAGTTTGTAATATAGTTTGTTTTAACATTTCTCAAAGATAGTTTTAAAAACGCTAATTTTACCCTGTCATAAACACTTCTTTTGAAATCACTGTTCTGTGTACTTCCCCTTTAAATCTTCACGAGCTCCGCTGACTCCACCCCTCTTTTCCGGATGCTCTCAGAGGATCTTTTTTTTAGCCGCATTCATAGGGAAACTTGCTAATTAGTACATTATTAGGAAAGGCGATTTGCAAAGATTCATTAAAAGACATTATACTCACTGCTTCTGTAGGAGAGGCTGGATCATGAATGATTTGCGCGAACAAAAACACATTATGGTTGATCAAGGGGGCGTTTCCCTTCAGAACCAAACATAACAGTAATCTTTAAATCACTACTGCTCTGTTTATTAATACATTGTCCAACAAAACACCTCAATCTCTTAGGAGTCATGCTTGTCTTTGCATATCGGTCTGATGACGGCTCACTCAGGGCGGGTCTGAGGTAAGACACCAGTTTAGTCTGTGTGACACGCTGCTGTCAAT
>JAUMHP010000065.1:12412547-12425759 GCA_032361065.1 Enteromius trimaculatus
TAGAAATTCATTACTTTTCTAGGCCTGGTAAACAATTTTAAAATGCCTTTTACATTACCAGAATTTCAGTGACTGTGAGATCCTTGTCTGCAATATCTTTTGTAGTATAAATACAATAATCAATAATTCTATTAATACACTATTTAATGTCATTATAATTAGTTAATTGAGCACATTCAAGCAAGTTTTTTCTAATAGTAATTGCATTGTTTCCAGGTGTCGCTCAGCTCAAAGTCCTGGGGCATCGATCCTTCTTGACCCTCTGAAGTACCCATAAACCACGCAAACTTTAATGTCCCAGAACGTAGCCACAAGATGGCAGCAGTCTTCTCTGCCCACACACAAACGCACCACCAACAGCTTTTTATTAATATACCATTTTATTTAATGCACATCTTCCCTTCTTGCTCTTTCTCTTTACTTTAAGCTTACGAAGCTGATTGCCTTGCCTCAAGACACACCAGCAATTACCACTGCAGTTATTGTCATGGGACCTGAACAAGAAACAGTCCATAATGAAAGGCGCTGGACCATTTTTCCTCAGATCAACCCCCACCAACCATCTCTCTCCCCCTCTCTTTTTCTCAATGGATTCTTGTAGATGAGAGCAATCTTTCAAAATGTCAGTGTACTTCTATTTCTAAATTAGAATTACACATAAAACAGACCTTTTTGCGCCCTGATGTGTGACAGAGTACAGATCTTGAGGTTATCAGCCATTGCACATATACATTTAAATCACAAGCCCTCACTATTGCAGTAATCTAAAATCACAAAATCTATTACGTATATTCTCCAGAATGTAAACAGTGTTTTCCTTTTCTCGTAAGCATCATTCCCACTACATATTCTTTCTCATTTCCATCTTCCCATTCTTTAATTATTCCTCTCCTCCTCCACCTCTTCCCTCCATCCATCAGATGTCTACATTTCTGTCATGCTGCATGAACATCACAATGACAGCTGTTACCTGTGGAGATATGGGATGGAGATCATCGTGGCTTTACCCTTCACTCTTCTTCTTAGTCTCTTTTCCTTTTAGTGTCCCAGCAAAATGTATCCAGGTGTCCTCAATCCTTTTCTTTTGTCTTCTGTTTTTCTTGGGTCTTCTGTCTTATTTAAATGTCTTGTTGTTTCTTGCTCTCTCTCAGCACGCAATGTTTTCTTCATCCAAGCATGGCTTCCCTCGCACTCGTCACTTCACTGGCTCAGAGAATAACCCCTCTCTGCGTCCCCATTCCCTCAGCCTCTCTCTCTCTCCCTCTCTCTCCCGTATATACATGTGCACAGCTGTGTCAGATGCCTCTCATGGCACCTGTAGTTTTGGTGAATCTCTCAATGCTCAGTTCCCTATAAATCAATGTCATTAACAATCTCATGTGGCTTGTGACATGTTCCAATCTCTCTCTCTTCCTTTCATTCAATTGCCCCCATCCAGTTTCAATCTCAGTGCAATCTCAATTTGTTTGTTGTAGTAAATTCACATCACATTTTGCATCAGTGTCTTTCATCTCTATTGTTTCCCGTATAACCATCATTTTGGCACACCTGTTACTTTTGAAGTTTCTGTGAGACAATCTATGACATTTTATTTCCCCCTTTTTTCCATTCTGTGTCTGTCTCTTGTCACGCTATTTTCTCTCCATCTTTTCATCCTGCTTAACCGTGTGTTCTTTTAGGATTCCTCGGGAGAGAGTGTTTGTCATCCACCACAGGGATTTTGACTGCTGTTACTATTGCCAACTCTTTCTTTGGCTAACACTTTACTAGAGGTCAAACCTGGCCCACACGAAAATTGCGCAGTAGAAAAAAGATCCACAGATTTGGAACGTACACACACTACAATGATTCACTCACATTGTGTGTGCATTGTCGGATTAGATTTTAATTGCTCACATCTCAAATATATATATATATATATGTAATATTTATCTCTTTAGAATATATTTTAAATGTATGGTAAATTTATGTTTTAAACGGTGTTTGCTTAATTTAATTAAAGTTTGCTTTAATATAAGAGTCGTTTTTGCAATGATTTCGATACGGTTCGTTTGAATCAGTTTGGATCGTAAGGTCTGTAAACCCCTCCCTTCCATAAGCCAACTCTGCTCTGATTGGCCAGTTGAGTCTTTTTTGATTGGTCTTTCCGTATCTAACATTATTCTGTGTTAGAAAGGAAACGTCAGTTTCCATAATAAATTTTTGGTCCAAAGAATGGTATGGAGTTATCTTTCATGGACAAGCATTTAGCAAATCCCGTGTAGAACTCTCCAAGATTAGAAATCTGATTTCACGTAGATTCCGAGGGGATTATGCAAATATGTTACCTAGTGATGTACATCGGTAACAGGCAGAAGATTTGCAAATGAAACGACTCGTTAACGCAATTCTGAGTCGACTCTTTGTGTTGAGAGACAATATCTTTCTTAAACATGCACTTTTTGGATTAATAACTTTGCAGCCTGTTTACATTGACGACTACATTACAAACTACAAATATATATATTTTTAAAAAGCCTTTTACCTGCTCTTTAAAAAAAGGAAAAATACATTGGTTAAAGCAGTGTTTATTTACAGGTACATAAGTGAAACAAAGCTAATTGTTATCCAATAGAATCTTTTCAGTAACGCTGCATCCGCAAAAACAAGGTGTCATTATCAATTCAAGACGATTTCATATCAGCCAGTGCAACACGTGGGCTTTTGGGTCATTATGTCCAGCGCTTTAATGTGATTCACAAATTCTCTTCCATCACTTCTAATTTTTTTTGCCACAAATGAATGCAGAAAAAAAGGTTTGTTATCCAAATAACAAACCCTGGTTACTTCACAGGCTACAGTTTTTAACAACTCAAGTAACATCAATTTGACAGCAGTCTTTTTTCCCTGTCCATCCATGTTTGCACTGCTTTTTGTTAAGCTGTCTTTCATTTTCTATTTCATATAGAAAGCTGCAGGAAAGGGACAGACCTGCTTTAATCATACCCCTGCGGATTGACCGGCTTTCTATAATTGAAGCAGACTCCTCAGTGTCCTCAGGCTTTAAGCCCACACAACATGGTAAACAGAGGCGCTACATTCAAACCGACGGCTAAATGAATGTTTGACAGCACGGAGACACACAGAAGACACCTTAGTAAGCTCAATTATATAATCTCTGCTCTCTGGCTCTGGAAAAGCTTGGTTTCCTTCTTGGATTAATGTTTATCTTCTGGTGCAAATCAGAAAGAAAACTTTTTCAAATGACGCCTCCACAGCTTTGAAACCTACACCGATGCCATTGTTTTTGGGAGGCCTGTTTAAGAAGCTTCCAGCCTCTGCTAGCTTATTTGCAAGGATAATAGAGAGGCACCAGGTGTGCCCTAGATGAAGGAATGGCCTGTCATCCTCTCCTTTAGACCTGTAGATATCAGGCTCTGGCTGTTGATCTACTGCCAGCAGAACAGCTTAGACCAGCTTCTTGTCTGAGGCACTGACTTATGCCTGAATCGAACCGAGAGCCTGAGAGGTTTATGGTAAAAAATCAGATGACCACCATCAATCATCTCAGCACGTGAAAGCTATTTCCTCCATCCTTCGTTTCCATCACAAACCATTTGATAGATTATCAACATGCCTGCTTTCTTTTCTCTCTCATCCGCCATTCATGTTGCCTTTAATTCATGTTACCTTCATCTGTCCTCTTTCCATTTTTGCGAAGACCTTCACATGCTGCCCGGGCTTGTAATTGTCTCCTCTCTATCCACTTTAGTAGATCACATAGACAGTTTTGTAATTACAGATCTGTGTGGCAGTGCAGCTCATACATTCAAATGACTTCATATGTGCCTCATGACCTCATTTGTCATCACATGACTTATGGACTGCATACGAAAGGCTAGGCAGCTCACTTGTTGAGCGACAGGCTTCTGGGGTTTAATGATATACAACAAAATAAAAGGAGTTTTTGTTATAACTAAATGAATATTTCTTTACTATAAAACTGGGTTCTTGCTAGAAATAACCGCAAACTTGCAAAAAGGTATTTGCAAATCCACATTTACACACAAAATGGCCACCAAACACAGCTTTTCAGACAGCCATGGTGTTTTCACACTACTTTGTAAAAGAACTGAACCCAGTTAATATCTTTTGCACAAAAAAAAGTTTTGTATACCAATATTATATTGTAGTATAATTGTTTTCCATTTACAATAGTTTTTTTTTTGTTTGTTTTTTTTTAATTATGCCATATGAGTGGGGTGGGGCAATGTCCATTGTAACGAATTATAGATTTACAGTTCAGATTCAGGTTTTCACAAAACAAAAATATATATTAGAAAAAAAGAAAAAGAAAATGTAAAATTTCAGCATTTCAAATTTCAAATTTATATTGTCTGGTAAAAATCAATTATTTTTAACTAGCAGAAGAGCTGTTAAAAATTCATCCTCTGCTAGCAGGTGCATAAAGACTGAAACATGCAGCTCTCATATGTATCCAATGACATCATAGCCTTTGTCAATTAAATCAGCACATTAAACTAAATGCTCACATCCTCACTTTTTATTCAAACCGTATAAAGACCATCTCCCCTCTTGGCTCGGTTCATTACTAAGGGATCTGACATTGTTTGGAGTATTCACATGGGCTAACCTCTGACCCCTGAAAAGGACCAAGTGTGAAAACACCCTTACATACAGATAAATGCACCAGCTTTCCATTTAAATGAAGGTTAGAAGGTTATATCAGCTCAGCCAGCCTGAATACATTCACTGTTCTCTCTATGTTCATGCCTTATCCTGTTAGGAATATAAAAAATAAAGTCTGCAAGACCAAAAAATGAGGTCAGATTTTTTTTTTTAAATGACAGATCACTTAAAAAGGAAATATCTGTCATCATCACCCTCATTTCATTCTAAATATGTATGACTTACTTTCTTCTTCAAAACACAAAAGAAGATATTTAGACCATAGTGTGAAGACCGTGTGGGTTTGTGTGAGATAGCTCTGATAGACCAAATCGTTGTAGTGAAGCTATGTAGGCTGAAGTAAAAGATAAGTACCACTGCAATAAGTAGTTTGTATAGATACTTACTGCATAACTTTTGTTAATTATAATAACTTTTTGCTAATTATGCAAAATTAGCTGTTGAGAAGAAACATTAGACTGGAATGCATGAAAGACCGCATTTGAGGTGTAAACCTAGAAATTAGAAGGGTTGCTTGGTCCCAGAGAGCAATAGAAGAGGAAAACAAAGTGTATACTTGGTATAAAGAATGTACTTTTGTCACTAATTTCACTAATTTATCACTAAGCTTTATGAAGAAAGAAGGCATGAATATTAATATTTATGAACATTAACTGTTTGGCATTAGGACAATTAACATAGAAAGATGACACTTGTCATGTGACCCAATGCCACATTAGACCAGTTATTTGGAGGGCTATGATGGGTCGGGTTTCATGAATAATAATAGTCAGACTTACCTGACTACTTACCTTACTCAAAGTACAAAAAATAAACCAGGTAGCATGATATATAAGTTAAAGGTGACATATCATGAAAATCTGACTTTTACATAATTGAAAATAGTCAGAGAGGGCATTCATGTCTCCTCAAAGCCCTAACTGGCCAAATGCCGCTTTGAGCCTTGACGGCTCAACAGACAAAGCCGGCAAAAAAATGACCTGTGCCTTAAAGGGGGAAGAAAGAGAGAGATTTAGGCATGTAGCCAGGTCTGGTCCGGAGAGTAATGCTGCAGTCCCCAGGTCCAAAGGGAATACTGTCCTCATCCACTGAGAGTGCATGCAAATCCCCTATGCACTTAGCCGAAGCAAGGGCCAGAAGCAAAGCAGCTTTGAGGGAGAGTCTCATAGCTATAAAATCCAAGGTCCCGAACAGGGGTAGAAAGAGACCTTTCGAAACCAGCACTAAATCCCACGGGAGCACTGAAGGTGAGCATTGGGAATGCAATCTCTCCACTCCCCTGAGAAACCAGACCACCGGTGCGTGCTTCCCAATCGATTGCCCGTTAACCGAGGAGCGAAACGAAGCAATAGCGGCCACATAGACTTAGTGTTGATGTCTCCTGTTATTATACAGCTCACCAGGACAATGTCTTAATCACAGCACCATTTCATAACCACTCCCCATTTAAGTGTAGTGCACAAGGCTTCATGATTTATCAATCTTACAAGGAGGCAGGTGTTGCAAGGCTGTTACAGACTTGGGTGCCATAACGAGCCATCTGATTGAGATGGAAGGTCCTTCCTTAGGGGGTTCCGCCAAGGAGGGGCAACCAACATCTTCCTGAGGTCCAGAAACCAAGGCTGATTCAGTCAGTTCAGGGCAGTAGGATCACTAATGCATTCTCTTCCCTATGATTTTGTGCACAATGTGGTGGCAGAAAACAGTGGAAACGAATTATACATGATTGAAACGGTCAAGATAACCCACTAGAAAATGTGCTGTTGGGTGTCAGAATAGCAGTGGCAAAAAATATGGCCTTCATTTTTATAGAATACTATAGATGATGCCGTAAAACTGCATAGCCTGAGTTTTTATTTCTTTGTATTCACATATGCCATTCATAGAGGCATACTGTAATTAAATAACATTTACATACACCTTTAGTAGCAGCAGTAGTTCTTGTTATTTACATTGTTCTAACATACATTAAACATTGAAAAGGAGTTAATACTAACCCAGTAATGCAGGTGCAGTTTGCCGTCAGTATACAGTTGTTTACTCTTGTAAAGCTGTGTTTTATGTCTTTGCCGCTGGCTAGGCAGCGCATTGGTCTGTAGTCTTATGTTTTCAAAATGCTTTTGAGGTACCTTGAGTCAATTCAATATAGATATCCTGGCCAGGACGTTTTGGGGAAAAATAGAGCATGTGGTGACCCTATACCTTACAAACTCAACAATGAGTACGGGTCAGGTAACCTCACCTCGATACTAAGGGTTAGCTTGTTACTGTAGAGCTGTAGAGAGAAAAGGTGTCTGGATCCATAATAATCAGATTTTAGCACTCATATTTGACACCGCTACTACACAGCTGTCACTTTCTGCCACCAGTTCAGTTCCGCCCACAAAATACATCATCGCAAACATGCAATAGGT
This sequence comes from Enteromius trimaculatus, assembly GCA_032361065.1. NCBI lineage: Eukaryota > Metazoa > Chordata > Actinopteri > Cypriniformes > Cyprinidae > Enteromius > Enteromius trimaculatus. The sequence goes on from JAUMHP010000065.1 coordinate 12,419,651, forward strand.
CTATAGTCTGGCTTTCAGCACAGATACACTTTCGCCTTTCTAAAGTTGTCCCATATCATCTGGCTCCACTCTCCATGATGTATTCCATCCAGTGTTTTCTGATAAGCACTGCTCTGCTTCTTTCTATCGCTCAATAAAAGAATCACATTGCTGCATGTTTTTAATGTTTTGCTACTGATCAAAGATTGAAGATTGTGGAACCTTAACTTTAATTTAAACAATGTCTTGCTAGTTAATTGAACTTTAGCTATTGAACCTTTCAAAAGCATTGTTTAATAAAAACCCTTCTAAAAGATAATTGTAGCACAACAGTATAGCAGTACGTCAGAAACAGGCATGAAGCTTAATAGAACATTAGTGTCCCGTGTCCCAAGGGGTACAAAAACAAAATTTTGATGAGAAAAGAACTATCAAGGCCTTCGTGTGCACAAGTTTACAATAAGGAAATAGACTTCTTTAATTTGCCACTAAAGAAACAAACACACCATTTAGTTATATACCAAATGCCAGTGGTTTTCAGTTCTGGTCCTGAGGATCCACAGCTCTGCACAGTTTGCCTGTCTCCCGTATTAACCTGATAGAGATTACAGCTCATTAGGTGAGAGCTCCACTGAACTGAACTGAGTGTGTCAGATAAGGGAGATATATAAAATGTGCAGACACATACACGTATACCTGATTGATATTGCACTGGTCTGGAGCGAGGTTTGCATAAAGTATTTGTGAAAAATAAAATCTTAAAATCTTACCCATGGCTCAAAATTAGAGCCCTCTGCTGCACTATATGATGATGCATGTCTTACCCACATTGAACTAAAATAGAAAATCAAAATATTTGTTGCAGAATGCTGAACATGATTGCAGTTTATATTCATACCGTTTGCGTATATCTATGATTTATATGAATCATTTGAAAGGACTCTGTCCTAAAGAGCCACGGCTGAAGAGTGAAATATGATGTTGAGATATGATATGTTGAGATTTTTAATAATGTTATGCATCAAGAATATATCAAACACAGTGTATTTTTTGGACTTGGAAGAACTTAAGGATTAGTATGTTAACTGTGTTTAATGTAGCTTTAATGTTGAGAGCATAGCGAGAACACTTGTCAGTTATTTTCATACTCTTATTCTGAGGATGGCGAGGGCCTCTTTGCATAAATGGGCTACACAACGGAGACTCAAAGTCGATAAACTTACCCCGTTCCAGGACAAGGCATCCATCTTGTATTGGAATAAAGCAAATAGAACGTTTGAAGGATCAAAGACAACCATATGATTAGACAACAGGTGGATTAACGGTGTGTTTTTCTTAGAAAGTATACTACAACGACGGTTTTTATCAGCATAAATATTATACAGACCTATAATTATTAATCTATATGTTATGAAGCCCATCAGATAAGGGAGTTTTCAACATTGGGTGCAACTGAATGAGTCCGAGTAAAAACATGTTGTTAAATATTATCTTTTGTTGAAAAACGGAAATTTAAACGCTCCTCATTGAAGTTAGAAAAATATATTGCAGTCCTGAGTCAATTAGATGCAAGTTAAAGGTGACAGCTGAGCTTGCAAAGATGGATGCGAACCGATCAGGGCACTCTGAAATCAGTATTGTACTTCACCAATAATGCAGGCAGCAAAAAATTGTTTAATTAGAGCTTTTGTTATTTCTAAATCGCACTAAACCAGTGCACAATAGGATCAAACTTGTTGGGAAATGTCCGGAAATGTTGGGAGGTTTTCTTAAATTTAAATAAAATAAAAACTAAAAGGATTTCAAATCACATGAGCCAATATTTCATTCAAAATAGAACATTGATTTAAAATGTTGATGCTAAAGGTCTCAAAACAGTTGGGATGGGGGCATTGTTTACTGTGGTGTAGCAGACTTGAAATAATGCATGACTAGCCGTTCTAAGCACTTCATGAAAATAGGAGTAAGACCAAGTCGGTGGTCATTGAAGCAAGATGGAGACGACTTCTTCGGGACTGGAATAAAGGTGGTGTCTTTAAAGCATGTGGGCACAACTGCGTGACTAATCGAGATGCTGAAAATGTGAAGACTTCAGTGACTTTTGCATCGTCTCTCAGTACACACCCAGGAATATTGTCATTACTCTGAACTTTGCATGCATTGATCCTGCTGAAGGATCTCCTCATGCTGTCAGTGTCATCACCTGTTCCCTGGGAGGAGGTGGTGGCTTCTGTGCTATGGTGCTGTTTAGTGCCTCAAAGCAAGCAAAAAAAGGTGTTCCCATCTTCTGACACGCTTTGCTTCTCTAAGGCATCCCTTTTTTAGCTAATCGTGTTACAGACCTGATGTCGATTAACTAATTAGTTGCTAGATATTCTCCCAACTGTCTTTTCAAAAATGTCTTGCTTTTTCAGCCCTTTGTTGCCCCTGTACCAAATCTGTAGCAGGCATCAAATTTGAAATGATCTCATTTAGTGGATAAAAGGGGAAAATTTCTCATGTTCTCTGTATTCTGTTGTGAATAGAATATTGGCTCATGTGATTTGAAAGTCTTTTAGTTTTTGTTTTATTAAAATTTCAAAACATCCCAAAACTGAAATTCAGGCTGTAAATAATGCACTAGCCCACTAGATTGACACCATGACAAGAACAATCACAAAGCAAGTGCTCACTCTGTAGACCCAATCGCCACAAGCTTATACTGTAAAATGTCTCATTGTGTAGGCTGATGAAGGAATAAAGATGCAATGCTGAAGCATTGGTAACCATGGTTTTGATAGCGGGCCTATAAAGTCTTCAATGAAAGTTTACGTGAGCATTCAGACCAAACGCGAAGATGAAGGGAAAAAATAGAAAGCGGGATGCTTCGTAAGATATACAGTAGCTCTCCATTAAGAACAACTTACCATATAAATTGGTGATTGAGATGCCAGAGTTGACATGACAGCTCGATGAGCATTCAGAAAGATAGCTGACATGAACTTAAAAGGCCCACTTATGTTTCACATTTTCCAATGTTAGAATCCTTAACACATTTACATTATAGTGACAGTCAAACAACCGTAAACGTTTACTTTGTGATTAGTGCATTGGAAAGTAATAATATAGCGTGAATTGTGAAATCTCAGTCAATCACAGAAGGTTAATTTTTAATTAAATTTCAATAATTTAATGAATCAGAGACCTCAGGCTAAAATTTAAAGCGACAGTTTCCTTGAATGACAAGTGAGTGCCATGTTTGTATCTACAAGCACAGTAATGAGTGAGAACAGAACCTACTCCAAGTGTCGAGTGATGATTGGAAAGATTAATGACATGACAAGTTATTTGCACTAGAGCTCTAATTTCCACAGATGAAAGAAAGTCATACAGGTTTTGGAACAATAGAATGAGAAATGATAACAACATTTTCATTTTTAAGTTCCACAAATGAATGTTCATTCTCTGGTTCTATAGAAAATCAACTACAATGTGCTGCTCCTTTTTAACTGTTAGCGTTCCATCGTACCAACCATGTTACATTTCGTGTTTAGATATATTTTACAGGAATGCTAAACCAATAATTCTGATCTTAAGAACATATAATAAAACACTGAGGACCTTTAATCATCAAAAAAACATATAGCCAGCTCAAATAGTGTGAATGGTATTCATTTTAAGGATCCTAAAAACCAGTATTGTATCTTTCTGTCCACTTTCATTTAACAGACTTTAAATTCACACTTATGCAAAAATTTCCTGTACTCACTTTTTTTTGTTTCTCAGTCTTGAGTCCGGTTGTGAACGGTAAAGGTGTGCTGGTTGTGAAGAATGGGCAGATTCCGTGCCTGTCTCTCTCTCTCTATGTTCTCACTCTCTCTCTTTCTCTATATTTTATTACTCTGTCGCTCTCATTTACCCTCTCCCGCAGGATGTACTCCGGTGTTCTGTTTTCATCGAGGAAAGAGAATTTCTTGTCTGCGTGCCAACAGTAGGGATGATGTGGATGAGCACATGGCATTAGCACGGCTTGGTCTATGCCACTCTCGACCCTGTGGGCAGTGAACCGAAAATGGAGTTTATAGGATATTTGTCATATTAAAAACAGTCATATCACTGGCTGTGTGACATTTCTGACCATTTTATCTTATGATCTGCAGTGTTTTGTTACGGGGGAAAAAAATAAAATGTTATAATCTAGAGGTTAGTAATCTGCTTACAACCACTGGAATTTTATAAAAACAGGCTGCTGAGAGAAGGCTGCTAAAAGTGGTTGAGGAAGGGTGAGCTATTTAGTAAATATTTTATATTTAGATGTCGATTTCAATTATGCACCTGATTCTTTCTTTCCTTTTTTAACAGGCGACAGACATCCTGAATAAATAAACAGTAAACTGGAATCAGCGGCACTCAGGATGACCAAAGAACTGAACTGGCCAATCAGGGTTCATCGGGGAAGATGATGTAGAAACCACTCCCACTTCCATCTTCAGTGATGGGAGGCAAGTAAGATTTTGCATCAGCATAAACAAACAACCTCTTCCCTTATTTAATATTCATCTCTGGACATATCTATTTTACTCATTTCCCCTGATAGGTTTTTTTTTCCATTATCCTTTCCTTCGTTGTACTATTATCATTTTTTACTGCATGTTGTGTGCTTTAATATGTAACCTATAAGGATACAATTCAAACCAAATCAGTTTAAGCATAGTATACAGAAGACTGCAAATGCACACACTCTTAAAACATGTGCAGACATATGACTTGGAGCAGGCCGCTGGCTAAAGCATGTGCTGAAATACTGTCAATGCCATAGTTCCTTTGACAGCAAGTATGCAAAAGGAATGGAATTTGCTTATGGAGAGAATGAAATGAATAAAACATCAGTAAATAAAGAGGTGAGGAAATGAGCTGGGGGATTTCAGTACCTGTGTCCGGGAAGTGTGTGATGTTAAGCAGCTGGAATAGGACGTGTGCAGCAGAGCTCTATCTTGGGCACACTATCGACACATTCATTAGTGCAACATAGGAGATGCATGTGCTGTATGCCTCATTTAAAGTTAAGAAATGCCCATTAAAAATAAATATATATTACATCTCTCTCAAGCATACCAGCTTTATTTACTTGTTTTTCTGCCCTGTACACATCTATATTCTCCACATATAGCTGTTTCCTATCCCTTAGGCTGTACGCTACAGGCCAGGTCACTGGAGTCAGAGACAGTCAAGTCAAGTCAAATTGACCACAAGTCAAGGTTAAAAGAACATAATCTCGTCCATTTTGTTGACAGTTTAACCTATTAGTTTCTCCCTGGTGAAATACTCTTCGGGTCTCTTTCTTGAGCTTTTTCAGTTCCTAGCAAATCCTTTCCATTTGTAATGGTTTATGTGGCATTACCCATGACTAATGACTAATGCTGCAAAACTCAATAGCAGTATAATGAGGCAGTGCACTGCTTCCCTATAGCACTTCTAGTGCGGTCTTGGGTCTGTGAAAACCCCCTATTTTGGCTTAGCTATGCTATTTAATTAAATAATGGATTTCACACTTGGAATTTGCAACCTTGCGCTTGTTAGATACCAGTAATTCTCACATTTTTATTAGATTTGCACGTTTGTTGTCATGAATTATTTAAATACTGATGCAATTTTACTTATGCTTTGACTGTATACTCAGCTATTGTATGAGAAATTAATGATTAGTGATTATACAATGTAAATATTAGAGTGATATTAGTTAATACTAGTTAGAGTAAATTTTTCTTATTGTCAAACACATTGCATATCTATTGTAAATCACTATCATGAGTGTAATGAGGGAAGAGGGCTCAGAGACAGCCCATGGAGCATGAATCTGTTTGACATCTCCAGTAGCAGAAGCACACCATTTATTTCCATAGGAAAGTCCTTTTCAGCCCCACTATGTGGAGGCGTGTTGGTATATGCTGATGAATGCTGTATGTGGGGGCCACATCTTACCTTAGGCTAAGTAAGTGCACTAGAGTGAGGATACCAGTCTGATCAGCATGCATCAGTGCATACATGCTTCTGGACTCATGACGTTGTAAGATAATTTAAAGGTCAACAGGCATTGGTGAATACGCAACATGTAAGAAGGTGTCTTTAAAAAGTGTAAAATTATATTTCC
>JAUMHP010000065.1:12425859-12459046 GCA_032361065.1 Enteromius trimaculatus
AGCAATAAATGGTTAGTATTTTCCCATTCAGATGGTTTTCACACAGTACTATGTTAAATAGCAAATTAGAATGGATAGGTGTTTCTAAAATTTAGCTAGCTAATTAAGTTTATCCCTCTTAGACAAATGTTAGACTTTCTTTTGGTTGCTTGATTTAATTAAAAATCCTACAAAGAGGTTTAAATCCCAGATCTTCAAACACATTATGGCCCAATGAATTTTAATATTATCATTAACTTTTTTCCTGAGAATACTGATTACACAAAAAAAACACTTCTTTAGCATTTTTGATTTTTTATGTGCGTGTTGGAGCCAAAATTTAAGCGGTGTGTGTGAAAATGCCTACTATTTGAGGAAAAAATCATTTGTTTTACAAAAGTATAACTGCTGTATGTTGTTAATCTACATATACTTACTTCAAGGGGACTGTGTTTGTGGACTCAAGCAGTGAATAGCGAATTAGAGTATAGGGGATGGTTTTTGAATACAGACTGTTTAACATGGTTCTGTTAACCCATTCTGGGCTGCGTTTCCCAAAAGCAACATAGCCAAAATATGGCCACAAGTTCCACTGAACTGCTACTGAAAGAACTACTTGGCCATTGGGAAGTACACATACCCCTGGTAGATCATAATCACAATTTTGAAAACGTTCTTTGAGAGACATTTAAAAGCATTATCTTCTATCTGTAGCTAGAGCCAATGAGCAAAGACAACAAACATCATGTTGATTACTTCTGGCTGTCATATGTTAGCTATGCTAACAAGAATGCTAACACATCCCTTGAAAAAACACAGTATGTACTGTTGTTACATACTGTGGTATGTTTTGAAGCTGGGATGCTGGTTTAAGTTTAGGACCAGCTTACGACCAGCACTTGACCAGCTAAGGACCGGGTTAAACCTGCAAAGAACCGGTTTAAACCAGCTCAAACCAACATCCCAGCTTCAACAGGGATAGCTTTCTTTGTTATTGGACAGAATGGATTGCTAGACGTCTAGTCTCTTGTTGATTGTGTGAAATAGGACGTTTTATCTCAGGCTTCAAACCGTATGATAATGCAAGTGAGAATTTAGCAGACACATCTTGTTTACACACTATTTGTTTGCATATTCACAGTGACCAAACCAAAAAAAAGTCAGGAAATACTTAAAAGCCTAGTTTAGTCTATTTCCCCACTTCTCTGAGCGTTATTTTTATTTGACACCGTCCTCGTCTAAGCAATTAGTGAATTACAGAGAAAGCAATCTTTAAGCCACTAGGTGGAGCACTAGACATACAACCAGGATATCACGCTGACTGCTGCATGTCTCAACTTCTAACCAGCTGCCGTGATCATATCAGATGATTAGATGAATATCAGGGTTTGAAGACCCAACATCAACCATAAGCCTTATATGCAAGGATGTGGTGAGGCATCTGTGGGACATTGTATTTGCTTATGAAACATGCCATCTGTTAGCTGTTGAAACTAATAAACAGCCATGATGTTTGAAACCAGCAGCCAGCAGAGTTGGGGCCAGATGCCTCTTAACACTGAAGAAGTTTTGTTTTTGTCATGTTGACATGTCAAATATTTTAGGGGGAAATAACAGAGAACAGTCCATTACACTAAAGTGTTTGTTGTCTCTCAACACTATTTTCACTAAATATTCTATATAAGCCCTGGTACATGTCAGTTCATTTAGAGCGCTGTGCTCCCCAGATATACAGAGGCTCGTATCATTTGGAACAATCCAAAAGGTCGAATGCTGTCATGTTCTGATGGAATTTGACTTTGAACCATAGACATGGAATAACTGTTGTCTTGCTGTTGACATTTTTCTTTCATCTTGCTGAATGCACTCAATGGATCATGGCTTTTTCTCCTGTCATAATATGGATTTCTTTTTCACTTAAGGACCAGGAAGATGAAAATGGTACCTTTTCTTGGCATGTGTATTTTAAATAGCATTTTTATTTTGTTAGTTTGTTTGTTTTTCCTGATGTAGTCAATGTTTGGATATGGATTGCTTGTCTTTCTTAGAATGATTGTCTGGGTAAATTCATGGAACAGTGATTCAGTTTGAATTTAAAGTAGTTGAACTTTATCAAATATGTACAATTTAAACTAAATTTTGTTATTATATTATTATAATAATTGTTCATTATATTTTACTCTTCATAATGGTAAATGTTTCAAAAAGTAGTCTGTTTTTCATTTGTATTAAATACATTAATAAAATACTTTTTCTTTCTTTCCTTTTTTTTTAAATTTTGCATGTTCCAATCTTTAGATGCTGTTATATTATTTTAAATAGAATTGTATGAATGTGTGTGTGTGTGTGTGTGTGAGAGAGAGAGAGAGAGCAAATAATAAGTATTTAAGTGGCATTCAAACTTAATGAGGTCAAAAGTACATTAATGTGACTTTGTAGGAGAAGGTTAGCTGGATTTATGTGTGCCAGTAATTCAAGGACGGCCTCTTTATCCTTTGTCTCCTAGCATGCGTCTAAAGTGTGTAAGACTATTTACACACAACAATAACCTGGAACTGGATGGTCTTTCTTCTGCCTGATACAGTGAATCAGAGTTTCATCTCTCTGCCTGACATCTTGACGTTGAGTTTACTAAACATTGCTAATCAGTCAATACTGTTTAGCTAATAACAGTGCTGCGCGTGGTTGCTGTTTTGGTTTTGGCGTTGTAGAAGTTAGCAGCAAGATGCTTTGCCCTTTGGGGGGTTATACTCCTCCATTGTTCCCTCATTTAAAATACAACGTATTAACACTGATAAATCAACAGTCTTAAAGCTTGAAGCTTATCAGTTCTGTCATCACCTTTTAACAGTTCGATTTCAGTTCATCGGCCCCTTCCCCCGACACACGTCAGGGTCCTGATGAATTTGTTAATGTCTGTTGAGAGTTTACTCTATCAACACTGCACAGAACCAGCTGGAATGTGCCCGACTTGATCTCTCCCACAATAACACTGCAAAGTAATTCTATGAATTTTACCCTATTTTTGGTTGTTCTAAGGATTTATCGTGCCTTAAAGAATGAATAAGCATATTTGGTTTAACTGAACTAAATCCTAAGGCGTATCGTTTATAGTCTTATAAAAGTTTATACCATACACCTTGATTGACACCACAAGAGTCTTTAACATTTTAAAATCCCTTCATGGAAAGAGAGATTTCTGTTCTTCCTTCCTTCCTTTCTTTTTTTTTATGCATTTGTTTTTTTTTTTATACATTTGTTAACATATTTATTTATATTTATAATATAATTGCATTTTAAATTCTTATTTTAAGTCAAGTCAAGTCACTTTTATTTATATAGCGCTTTTAACAATAGGCTACAGATTGTAGCAAAGCACTGATCATCATCAAATAGGAGAACTGAGTGATGGTAATGTATAATGACAAGATTAAACTTTATTTATCAAATGCAGAGATGGTCTCTGTTGTCAAGACGACGATAATCACTAGAAATCAGGTGTCCCCAACTAAGCATCCCCATCATTTTACAAGTCTAGGGTTAAGTTTTGTTTTTTAATTGTTTGTGAATGTAATCAATGTAATCAAAAATTACAGCAATATTGTAAAATATAATTACAATAAAAAAATGTAAACATTTATTTGTTTAAAATGTAAACAAATTCTGTAATGGCAACGCTGATTTTTTAGCAGCCATTATGCCGGTCTTCAGTGTCACGTAATCTTTTTAAAAAAAATTTACTAATATGTAAATTTATGTAAAAAAAATATATATATATGTAAAAAATATATGTAAAAAAGTTGTGCATTTATTTGAAAAAGATATCTTGTGCAACATTATCAGTGTTTCTACTGTCAGTTTTAGTCAAATTAATATATCCTTGCTGAATAGATTATGAGACATTATTAATTATTGTTTATTTAAGTCCATTAAAAAGACATGTCAGGACGACAACATTGTTCTTTTCTTGGAAGTCAGTGAAGAGTTCCACTACTGACTGTTATTGGCTGGTAATGTGTCATAAAATCTGTTCCTGGAATACAGCAGCAGCACCTCGAACACATTGTTTTGACAGATTCCGTTTGAAAGACAGGTGTGTGCCACAAAACAAGCAGCAGGTGTAGCAGAAGATTTATAGATTTTAATCACATTATATTGTTGAGAAATAATTCTGCCCCAAGGCTACAGGAAAGATTGTGGTTGGTGAGTGGATATTGAGCGTAGATCTAGTGAAAAAAGTCAACAGAAAGCAAATTACTCAAGCACAAATGAACATTTGTGATAATCAGTGATTACTGACCTGTTGCTGTAACAAATCAGAGGCAGTGTGCACCTGTGTGAAACTTTGTTTTGTTGGGTTTTTTGTGTGTTTTTGCTTTGTTTTTTAAAATGTGGTCTCATCTGTCTGCCTACATACTTTCAACGAATTATTTTTCTGTATGGCTGTAGGCCAAATCTGATAAATAGGGATATATATCTTTGTGTCTGTTATATCCTTTGAATGAATTTTCCACTTTTATTTTGAATCAAATAACTAAACAGCTTATCATAAAATATATGTTAATATAATATTCATATCAGAGGTGCATATCATGGGACAGACATTTTTTATTTGTAAATTGCTCTGCGTCTGCTAAATTAATAAATATTAATGCAGACTGCAGCCACAGAAGACCTTTATATATATATATATATATATATATAAAGCCTAAACAGAACAGAAAACGTTAATTTAATGGACATTTTAAGGTGTATTTCAATTTCCAAGGGAGACTTCAGTAATTGTAAATTGCTGTCTGGGTGGAAAACATCATAAAATCTCCATACAGATAGGACAAAAAGAAACCCCGGAGCATTCCCAAATGGCAAAATAAGCAGTTGGTAATTTGCATCATTACATCAGTGAGAGGGTGTAGAGTTTTCGCCCAAAAGCCAGCTTTCCTTAAATTTGCTTTATTGTTAGGTTTTGTCAGTCTGAGTGTTCCGTGTGTTTCTTTTGGCACATTTAAAGCAGACGGTACAAAGTAGAACAAGTTCTTCTTCCCTACTTTCACCTGCCACTGCTAGTCGATTGGCATGGAAATGTATACAACATGCCACGCAATATATGCACTGCTGCATAAAAACAGTAGCAAAATAAGCCAGGATTTATGTCATATGCAAATACACTATTAGCAGAATACATATACTTTTCAGTTATAATAACTTTATTTTCTGCTGTTAATATGCTGGTGAATAATGTTTGCCTTTCACTTTTTTTTTTAAACATTTATGGTTCACAGGCCAACAGAAATGTTAATAACTCATCTCACAGATAAATGCAATAGTGCAAATGATTCTTTGCTGAATAATGGCATGTGTTTTGCATGTTACATTAACAAAGGAATGGCTTTAGTAATAAATCCACAGATTCTGTGCTATATCAATTTCCTCATCTGAAGAGGAAAATCCCTTGGGCGAGCATTTGCTTGAGGGCTCATTCTCTGTGAATTTAAGCTTCTGTTTGCACACATGGAACAGAATGTAGGAACGAAAACTATGAAACCCAGATTTGATTAAATCTTTAAAAATGGAATTTCGGGATCTCCTGGGGTGTGTTGTGAGCTGTTATGCAAAGCAGTTGTTATATGATCTGAGCTGAGGTCTTCATGGTAAACTTCTACCTGCTTAAAGGTTGCCTTGAGTCAGTAAAGACTGTCAGAAACAGCCAAATTAATTCTTTTTCTGACAGGGTAACTGATTTACTGATAAAACATGTCTGTTGGTGACCTTAACAACTTGGTGAAAGTTGCCAAACAAAGTTCTCCATCAAGGAGACGTTTTGTTCTTGTTTAATGGATATCATGAAAGTTCAAACACACATGTATACACTCACCACTCCTGCTATAGAAAATGCTCCAGGCCGTATGCTCCTCTAACAGAATTAAGGGTCAGAAACTGTTCTGTTTTCGGAATCAAAGCTAAAGAATCAGCTAAAAACACATTTCTTCAGTCTACGCTTGACCCTCAAACACTAGCACCATTTCTATTTTACTTGTTTTCTTTTTTTATTTGTGTAAACTCTATTGTATTTCTATTCACTTACATGTCTTCTTGTCTTAAGGGCCCTCTAACACTAGTGTTCTTTTCCTATTCCATCTATTTCAGTTTTTTATTATAAAAATGAACCTCTAACACTATCATTCTTTATTCTTTTTCTACTCTTTCGACTTGTTTTCTTTTTATTTATTTAAAAAAAAAAAAAAAAACTCACCTTCTAAAACTTGCACTCTCTATTGTATTTCTATTTTACTACTTGTTTTATTTGTATTATAAAGGGCCCTCTAATGCTAGCATTGTCTATTTTTTCTGCAACATTTATTTTTTATTTATTATCTAAAAACTAAATATGTTCTGCTAAATACTGTATCTGTGAAAAAAAATATTTTGAAATTAATAATTGAAAAGGGAATCAAAATAAAAACGTGTTGAATCAACTTATTGACATAGTCTTTAAAAATAATCTTCAAATAAATTGTCAGTAATAACGCAATAAAATACACATCTATTTTAACATTTTATTTTATTTATTTATTGATTTATTTTTCCTCATCCGTTGTGATCTCTAAAGTAGTGCTTATAACAATGTCAGTGTCAATCATTGTAATTTCCTGAATTACGTGACTCTTTGAAAGATCATTTAGCAGATTCACTCCAGTGTTGAAATGTAGTTGTCAATCCCAAAACTTGGCAGAGCATACATTGGCTGTTGGTCCTTTTAGCAGCATGGGAAACAAAACCTTTATTCAAATCATGAATGGACTATATACAGAAAGCTTGTAAAAGCACTTCCTTTATGACTGCAAAAACACGGTTATCATCTGGCATATACCACTTAGTAGAGCAGTAGTAAATCACAGTATGTTTATATTTGACAACCAGAACTTTTATATTACATGTGTATTTTTTTTTTCATTTCAAATCTACAATTTCATATTTTTCAAATACTTTTAAAGCAACTTAATTTAATAATAATTTAAGAGTATTTAAGAATGTCCATCATCTCCGTGTCTACACATAAATGTAACAGAAATCATAGCAGCCTAGAACATGAAGGAATTTGTTAACTATCAATCAACTTCTGGCTGTATCAAATTTCCTGTTAACTAAACAAAAATATCAAGCTCTTATCTTGAGCAGCCACTGTTCTGTCTTAGATATTATCTCTCATGTCCTCATCACATGAATACAAATGCTGACAAATTTTAAGTAGAATTTAAGCGCTGCCAAAAACCATGGGCTCAGCAGTAAAGCCTACATAATACAAAGTGAAAGTCTCCAGAGAAAAAAGGGAGGAGTGATGACAGTTAGTATGACCTGGTGAAACTAGTTCTAGTTCTTTCAAGGTCATCTCTTTTTTTTTCCATGGACACTTCAAATCTGAGCTAAAAATTTATTTTAATCAAATTATTTGTTATTAATACAGTATACATTATTTAACTAACATTATTTAACTGAAAAACATAAGTCAGTTTTATTTTAAATATATTTTATTAAAAATTAAGCAATATACACCCTTAAAGACCTCATAGTAAAATAAAATAAAATAATAAAATAAAATACACTCCAACATTCACACATGCCCAACTTTACAACTATACATAAAATACAAAGACTGACAACATCATATGACAATACCAGCATACAGCAAAAGATAATCTGCTTCATCGTATGTATTTTCACTGCCCACATAAGAAGTGATTCATCTGTTCTGTTTCACTACAGATGCTTGAATTCAGTGTTGGTAATATGAGTTAAGTAAGAATTAGATAGGTGTGTAAAATGGCTTGGTGTCAGCAGCTGACCCCAGGTCAGAATGCTGGTAACAGGGGCCTTTGCTAGAGTCAGCCAGTCATATCTCATGCTGACTTGGCCATTCCTGTGGGAATTCATTCGTATCTTGTGCCCACAGAACTCAAAGGAGTTCAGTTAGGCCAAAAGCAGTGTACAGTTTCAGGAAAACAACAGTTTTTTTTTTTGCCCCCAGAGTCTGTGGCGTCATTTGATCATTCAGTTTTTTTTTCTGTTTTGGCTGTCACCCGCTTCCCTTCCTACACCTCTGTGCCCTCCCGAGGGTAAAGAATGCCTGTCGAGCTCAAACCAGGGTAGAAATGCCCATTAAACTGACTGAGAGCCGGCCCGCTGTAGCCTAAAGCGGAGTGGGAGGGTGGCGGGGAAATGGGGGACGGCGGGGGCAGAGGTGACGCCCACTCGGACACCGTGGAGCTGGGGGAGTAAGTGCCAAACCCTGTGGGTTGCGAAGCTCTTTGTGCTCCATCCACAGGCATACTGAGTGCAAAGGGACGACTCAGGGGATCTCCTTCCATGTCAAGAGAACCAGCTACACCAGACATCTCAGTCAGGAAGTTGCTCAAGCATGGTGATGGACCCGTGGATGCGGGTGAAGGGCCCTTTTCAGGTGAAGTGGAAATGTCAACAGCTTGATTTTTTGGGCTGCCCCTGCCATTACTGTCTCCTGACTCAGAGCTCAGATTCCCTCCAGAGCTGATCTTCTCTGGGAGACTGTCAGACTTTCTCTTCCTCTTGCGTCTGAAGTTGCCGTTGTCAAACATTTTTTCACAATTCGGATCTAAGGTCCAGTAATTACCCTTACCTTTAAAATGAGAGATAAATTACACATTAAAAACAGTTAGATTATCCAAAGAATTTTTATTATATAGTGTTACAAATTATTTATAAAAATATATATATACATAAATATTTATAAAAAATAATGTTTAACTAATAATGTTTAAAGAAATACTGTGTAAAAAGAGTTTTTAATAAGAATCAGAGAAACACTCACCTGGATCATCTTCATCTCGTGGAACCTTTTTGAAACAGTCGTTTAGTGAGAGGTTGTGACGAATAGAGTTTTGCCATCCTGCTTTGCTCTTGTTATAAAAAGGGAAGTTGTCTGCAACGTACTGATAAATCTGACTTAGGGTGAGGCGGCGATCTGGTGCACCGTGTATGGCCATCGCAATAAGAGCTGAGTATGAATATGGTGGCCTGACCAGCTTCATAAGATCCTCCTGAGAAGGCATGGAGAACCAGCTCAGATCTCCACCAGGACCACCTGGTCCACCAGGTCCCAAGTACGGCCTTTGCATACCATAGTGCTGGGGGACAAAAGGAGGTCCTGCAGGGCCAGGTGTTCCACCCAAATAAGGAGTGCTGTTCATCCCTGGGCTGTTGAACCACAAGTAGGGGTTAGGTGATGAGGCGGCGTAGTCTCCAAGCTCATACGAAGAAGGATTTGTTCGCTGTGGACTCGGAAGTGATGGTGGTGGATAGTAGCTATCGCTGTACAGACTCAATTCTGGAGGCTCCTGTCCCAAGCTTGGGAACTGAGGGCCACATCTCGTCGGAGACTGACCTTGAGATTCATAGGACGTCATTGTTTAGAGATCCTGAAGTGTTCCACTGGGAAATTCTTTTTCTCTCCTTTCCTTGCTCTCTAATGACCTGTACTTTTTTTTACCTTATTGTTCAGAAACTCTAAGATGTTTCCAGCCAGATTTGTCCTGCATGTGTCCTCTCTTAGTGGTATTGTGCTTCCTTCTGCTGTATCAACATCATCACCTGTTGCACCTGTTTTATTTATGCATATGTAGCACCGCCTAAGTCCCACCTTATTAAAAACCTTCCACGTGTTTAGGCTCTTCCTGACCCAGCCCCCATAAAACCATCCACCCACCCATCCACAAACCAGCAGCACCACCATCACCTGAAGGCATTCACAGGGTTTAGCCTGACACACTGGAATTTTCTGTTACAACCATCTAAAACTCCAGGAAAAATAAATAAATAAATAGGCTATATAAGCCTTTTATTCATAACTTCAACTTTTAAAAAAACTTCATGAGCAACAAGCACTTACTTATTTGTAGAATATTTATAAGTAGAATGGTGTTTACATTATTTTCATTCGACCGTTCTGTGTAGAACTACTGCTATAAATTTATTTCCTTTATAGAAAATGCTGGTTGTAATTAATTCAGACATGCAAAAACATTTTAAACAAGAGATAGTGCTTTGTATAAGAGCAAATTGTATTGCATTTATAATTGTATTACATTTATTTATAAGTGTTCGTTGTTTCATTCATTCAGTTATTTAGTTTTTTTTTCCCTTCAGTTATTTAGCTGGCCACGCAAGGATGACGGAGATGACGTCATGAGATAAAAAAAAAATTGTTTTATTTATATTTTCTATGAAACAAACACTTTTAAAGAGTCAATTCGTGTAAATAAATGTCCCACTACTACAATCAAGTTGACACTTTAAAAAAAGTTTTGATTCAACAAAGTGTACAGTATGAGCGTGCACGCCCGAGAGCCGTTAAATCTACGTGCCGCGTGCATTGCTCTGTAACTGTCAGCGCTCGCAATAAAACAACAAACAATAAAATTGTCTGCATTTCGCTACATTACCAAGGTAAGTTGTTATTAGTTTTCTTTTTTCATATTATATGTATATTTTATTTTATTAGCGCAATGTAAAGCAATGTCGCTTTGGCCTGAGGAAACGTTACATTTGAATGACAGAAAACGAAAAACGAACGCACGTGTAAAACGTGGTCGTATTTATTTCGTCGTGAAAAATGTAACTAATTTAACGTTAAGGATTAAGAAACAACAGTCCAGCGGGAGTTAAGGAGTTTGCTGGTTTTTAGATGTCTGACGATATTTCAAGCGTCCAGTCATGTGAGGACTTCAGTCGTGCGATGTTACAAATGAATCAGCATTTGGAGAAGATGACTGAACAAATGGAGAATGTTTCAGGTAGATAGCAAACAGCTAACGTTAGCCTACTGCTCTAAATGTATTTAATAAGGCTGTGCCAGTAATCTTTTTTTTTTTTTTTTTTGTCTTTAGTGAAGTTGTCTTGGATGGCTTATGATATGGTTGTGCTCCGAACCAATCCAGATCTTGCTGAATCCCTAAAGAGCCTGGAGAATGAGTTCCTCAAGTGCAAAGCTGTCATTTGTGGTCCCACTGATGGACAAGATAAAAATTCTCATCCTGCTGCTGAAGAACCTAATATTCCCCAAGAAAAAAATTAGTTTCTTTGTAGAACAGAGGCGTCTGATAGGATGATGTTAATGTTGTTAAAGCTAATGGAATTAAATCTGAGTGTTTTGGTGCCACCATATGTTTGTAATTTGACATGGTTTATTCTCTCATACAAATTAATAAAGATGTCAACAAAGCAGACATGCTGATTGTAAATCTGATTAATCCAATGCCATTACAATGCAAAAAAAGGGGCTTTTCTCGTTGTATCATTTTGTATGCACATTTCAGTGTTCATCCAAATGAGTTTAGTGATTTATTGTGTTTACACATCTGGAAAAAATGTAAACACAATAAAAATGTATCCTTACCTCTATGTGTAATGGACTTACAGATGGAGTCTGAGGGAATTTCCACCAAGAACAGTGAACATGGTACTTCAGATGGCCTGGGTCATATCTTGAAGCAGTTGGATTTAATGTCGGAATTGATCGACCAATTGGAAGGTAAGTTTGCTGTTACATATTCTTTTTCTTTTTGTTAGCATAATTCAGTGGCTGTTAGTGACTGTTGGACCTAATTCCAATCTTATTTTCTTCAATTTTTCGACAGTATTCTAAAATTACCTAATGAAATGTAATAATAATAATATACTGTACAGTTTGAAAAGTCATCTCTGCATACTCATGTTTGGACAATTCTGAAATGTGCTGGCAGTTTAATAGTTCCTCTTCTTTGAGTGTTGGCAGAAATTTGTCTGGTGGCTTTGAAATGGGTATTGCATGAACAAATTTTGAAGAAAATGTGGCACCCTTGCCAAGGGTGGCAGTTAACGAGGAGTCAGCGCTAAGACATTAATCTGTGCCCGCCGTCAATGCTAACACAAACATATCAGCACTCAGAACATCCTGCAAATCCTCCAGGGCTGTCAATAATGAGTTTATTATGTCATAGAGCCATTAGGTTTGGCAAGAAAACATGTTGGCTGCATCTATTGCTGAGCCCTGCATATCCAGTTAAGTAGGACTAAACATCGTTGCATATTTCGACAGTTACTTGTGGATTAGACCTTCTATAGTCGTATAAAAACCTGCTATAGCTGTAATTTAGATTGATTACTGAAAAACGATAATAAACTGATAGGTTTTCCTTTTGGGTGTACGTTAACAGTAACCTTTGCATAATACATAACAGAATGCTTCTATTTATGCACTTTGATTACAGTAAACATAACCTGTTGGTGCTGGTTATGTTTCAGTCATTCAGAATGGAATGAGAGGGTCTCTTCTTGTGTTCTTCTTGCTGTATGTTCATCTACTTCACCCTTTGTTTTCAGTAAAGATCCAGCTGCTGCAGTGTAACCTGACCGTGTGCTTCACACACCCTGATAACATGGCTTGTCTCCAGGCTGACGTGGAAACCCCAGCGTGGTTAAGCCATCAACCGGCGATGGAAGACTAAATATGTTACTCCAGAGAAGTGCTTTTTCACTTAAACATCACAATTTATTACAAAACATTAAGTTCAAACACTAAAAACTTAAAAGTATTAAATTTAGAATAGGCAAATGTACATTTTAAGAGTTGATAATAATAAGTAAAATTGCCTCTATAGCTAACTTTAAGGCTAAAAATGCTTCTTGATTTTAACATTTAAAATGTCTTGCCTGATCAAAACTGAATACAACTGGTTAATTTAGTCATGGACTTTTTTTATTAACATTTTTAAGTGCTTAGATATCCTGTTGTGGATTGCCAACATTGCAATTGAGCTATTTCACCAGACCAAGTATCTGAATCCATCAAAGTCTGTTTAATGCTGGAATCCAGTCAGCATTATATAGATTGCTCTTCTGCTTTGTGGGTCAGAAACCTGCTGGGTGCATGAGGCAGCACTGCCGATGAAGTCCGGCTCCACGCTCCGTTCCGTCTATCAGAATCAGTGGGGTCTTCATATGGTGAGAAATCATGTCCATGACGCTGGAGAAATTCTAGGACACACACAGAGGGAATCTCACAGAACAAAAATCACCACTGCTGATAATCTACAGTAAAACACTCACAATCACTCTAATCCTAGTAAACTGTAACTAAACCTAGTCAAAATTGTTGTACACAATCTGCGACATGCCTTCTGTCTTCTAATTGCAAATTTTCAACAAGCAAAATGCCTTCTAAATAAGTATAAGTATAATTCTAAAAACATCTTTAGGTTGTGGTACGCACAACTTTTTCTGTGCAAGAAATATTTCAAGAACACTTAATATACTGAAGCAACTTATTTAATATATATATATATATGGCATTACCTCGACACCATTTAAGCCCGTGCCCAGGGAATATCCTTCGCTGTTTCCAAGGAAACGGATCTGAATGTTGTACACTTTTTGCTGGTGCAACACCATAAGTGTGTATGGCTGGTCTGTGCAGCCCTTTGAACTGTCCCTCACCAAGAAAGTGGCATCCTAAAGAAAGACAATGCATGTGTGTGTTTTCATACACTTGTCTGCTTTTTGCTTTTTCTGTTTTGTCTTTCTCTTTATATACAATATACAATATAGACAATATATTTTATATAAAATATATTTTTTTGATTAATAAATTTTTTATTCACATTTTGTAAGAATTATTTAAAGCCAGATGTGCATTTTAGATCATTGTAAAACATTCTAGTGGTGGAACTCACTCTATTCATTTTTCTGAGTGAGACTTCAGCCTCTGATCGTGACATTTGCCCGACATACCACCGTGGATCCATGTCCTGAGTGCATAAAAACATTCAGCCTTTACACTGTAGACTAGTATGTGCTTGCTTTTATTTTTACATCAGGAAGGACATTTTATAGTCTCTATGATTTAAACAAACTGCACAAGGCATGTGAGCAATACTCTTTTGTTTAGCTTCATTGTTAAACAAACCACAGGACCACGTGTAACAACAGTGCCATCTGGTGGTTGTCCAGTCTTACTGAGTTTTAAATTCCTGGACGGTTTGTGGGATTGTGAGATGCTTTCATTTTTGTTAGAGGTAATGTGATACTCACCTGCCCCATCAGTTCTACAGGTGGAGGTGGAAGGTCCAAGGTGTTTATGCAAGGTGTTTGTTGCATATTAAATCTGTGTACAAAATGCGTAGGTAATATAATCCTCTTTGACTTTAAAAGAATGAATGCAAATTGTTGATAAAGATACACACCTTTGTGTGGGTAAACATGCAGATTTCGGAGCCATTTGGTTTATTGCTGTAAGGATTAAAATGAAATAGTTAAAACAAATGTTTAGTGATATGATCATACAATACGAAAGGTGACACAAATACAAAAAGAATGGTACCTGGTTTCCCAGTTCCTTTTTTTTTTGGAGCAGATGTGCCAGGTTTCTTAGTCCGATCTATCATTGGTGCACCAGGTTTGCCTGTGGATATGATTTGCAGAACGTTCAGAGACTATGCTTTCATATTAGGGATTTAAGGTTAACTTCACTTACATTGATTGGGGGGAATGAAAGGCCTTTGTGGAGAGGGATCCGGTCGTGATGGAGGCTTAGATATCTGAAAGTAAAGATATGCACAATCACATAGTTGCAGCATTGACAGTAGAAGGAGCCATTGAGATTCATTTATACTAATAAGATCTTTACTTACATTCAAAAGCCCTCTGGGAAGAGACGCTGACTTGTCTTGATGTGGCCTAGCAAAGCCACGTGGGCCACTGTCTACACACCGCCACACGACAGAATGGGTGAGTGAATTTACTGATTGTGATGCATACATTCTATCATTTATGTACATATTAGTGACTTGTGAATTACCTAAATAATCACCGTCACCAAGAGGCTTGGAAACACGAAAGTGAGGCGGTAATTCAGAAGGTGTTTCAGTAGGAGGCGGTTCATAGTCATCATCAGCATCTTCATCATCCTCATTATCACATGATGCTGCGCATATGTAATTGTCTTCATACTCATTAGGATTATCTGGCTCCTCATAGTCGTTGTCACTTCCTTCTTGGTCCTGGAAATATAAAATACATATTTTGCATTTAATACAAAGACTCAAAAAAGTAGAGTAAGATTGAAAAAAGTTTAACATGGGGACTTACAAATTCATCAGAATCCCAACCTCCTGGATTAGGTTCTGCATTTGTTTTTTTAAAGAAAATAATGTACAGACATTTTAGGTAGTGCGCATAATGGGTTAAGTGGTGTAACCACAGTTGTTTATGTAGCTGCACAAGAGTTACCTGGGTTTGGAGGCATCCGATGATCTGATCTAGTTAAGGGAAAGGATTAAAAATGACAAACTCTCATGAATGTAGAGACAATTCAGCTTTGTCTATGAAGTGTTTTAAAGCGTGATCTTGCTTACCTATTAAACAGACTCTTCTTTTGTTTGTTATTCTGATTAATATCTCTGCAGATCTTTGTGATAAATCTTCCAAATAGAAAAACAGAAGTAAATGAATATAAAGAGCAATTTAACAAGAGAAAGATTATAACAGGCTCGAAACAGTATTACAGATAAATTGTTTAAGCAGTCTTACTTGTGATTTTTAGGCGATTCACTTGTCTTGGACAGTTGCTTGCTATAGTCTAAATTAGTGTTTTTGCATCCCAAACAGTAAAGCCTGGTGCAAGCAATGCCATGACAATGCGTTTGAATGCCAGCTAACGAAATGATCTAATGTAATTTCAAATGCAGACATAGCAGAGCCAGAAGGCACAAGCCAGTTTGTTATTTGTTGTTCTTGATGTTGGTCTTAAAACTCACGGTATATGTGCTGCAGGGAACTTCTTAAGGTCCTTATCAGTCATGCTCTAGAACAAGATAGAAACAGGAATTATTTTGTCTATATTGTGATTTAACTTGTCAGAAAGTACTTTTATACAGTACTCTATGAATGTGTTCGATTTTTTACCAAAAGAAGAAGGATGTGTCTATATCTCTTTACATTACCAAACATGGATTGTCCCATTAGTAGTAACAGCAACAGACCGTAAGAGCCACACAGACATGTGGTTTTATCATTTTTGAATCCATAATTGAGTGATACAAAATTCTTAGATTAGTATTAGTATTAGTATTATTAATTTAAATGTAAACACATATTTTCTTCTCACTTACTAAAGCAAACAATGTAAGTCTTTTTTTTTTTTTGGTGAAGAATATAATGAAAAAACCTTTGTATAATACAGTTTAAATAGTTCATATGTTACGTACAGTACAGTACAGTGTAGTGCATGCAGTATAGTTTATATTGGATGTAAAAATATTCCGAGTTTTAGTGTATTTGTCATAGAGGGTAAAAAACAATTTACCAAGAACTTTGAACCATTCATATTGCTTTTCCTCACCACTCTGTCACACCCCAACAGTTTCATCTGAAAAAAAAGTGTGATGGCTGAAAACTGATCTGCAGTCACACTTTACATTTAATGAACTCAGTCACAGTCATTTAATAAACACTCTGTATTGTGTTAATGGGACAGACACAGCAGGCTGTTTTAATCTAACAAAGTTCAAGATTTGACTGTACTCAACTGTATAAAGATATATAAAAATACACAATTTTCCTCTCTTTTTTTATGAATTGCTATCTGTTTGGATAGTGTTGACATGACATTGCATTTTTTCATTTGCAAGTAACGTCAATAAATTAACAGGGTTAGACACTTGTAAATAGGCAGTTCAGAAAACCACATTGCGTGGAAATCAGCCGTGCTTGAAATGCTGTGACTAAAGGACAAGAGCGTGATCTTCAGAAAAAAAAAGAGATTGCTAAAGATTACACTTTCAAAGAACATACAGTCACATTTGACATTTTACCACTAAAGGCATCATTATAATAAAAACCTCAGTGACTTTAGTCAACAAGTGTGCTTAATTTTGAAATGATATGTGGGTTACATGATAAAGTTACACTGACAGCTGCATTTTAGACATATAAATAAAATGTGCCTTGTTTTTGTCAAAAGAAAAATAGGATTAATTTCACATACTTACTTTTTTGAGATAATCAGCCAAGTTTCCAGAGTTCCAGCTAAGCACCTCTGACTTGGACGGTACACTTTCAAAACTCATTGTGATTGGATTGGTTGTCTCCCCAATGCAGTGGAAATAGAATGCAGTGTTCTTCAGCTGCAGAAGCTTCTCGCTGTTAAGTCAATCTATGATGATGGCTTTTAAAGTATACAGCTTAGCTGAAAGTTGCAAGGTGCTTTTCTTGCTTGTGGCTAGTTGGTCTAAGACTGAGTGTGATGATACTGTTGACACAGAATAGCAGGCTCTCAGCTCTCTCTGTTTCCTGTAACTTTGTATAGAGGAAGTGCCTCATCACCAAAGATGTGAAAGTCAAAAACTTTGAGCATAACTAGGACATTATATCTTTGTATATAACAGCACTTTTGAGGCCCTATAGCATTCATGTATCAAACCTACCATAATAAACCTAGTCTGCATGTTTATTAACGAGCAACTAAACAAGGGGAGCAAGGGTTATAAAAGGACATTCGTAGAGTGAACACATCAAAGCTAATGGTCTTACAGGTTTTGGCATGAGCGTGATTACTAGGCCATGACCGCAAATAAATGACGACAACATTAAAAAGCAGAAAGTGCAATGCTCTCCATCATTGTAGATCAGCACATCCCCAGTGCATATTCACCTGATATGCATTGCATTTTCCAAACAAAAAAGGAAATATCCCTTTTGGGACCCGAACAGCATGCAATCTAACACCAAGGTGAGAGCTAAAGTCACTCATCAGTCAACCGCAGGCCAGCAGGACTGACAAAGTGAAGTAGCTGCTTCCCCAGGGTGCTTTACTTAGGGCTGGCAGCTTGTAGCCAATAAAAAGCAGAAGGAACTTTCGTTGCGAATGTTTTAGGTGTTAAAGATCTTTAAGATGACCACACTCAATTTTCTCACCATTTATGGTCAACCATATAATCATTTTTGCGTAGGTACATTTTTCAGACTTGATGGTATACATATTTTAGGATAAATAAAAAACCTCAGAGCCAGAAAACAAATTAATGATTTTGGGAAGTCACAAGACCATATTATTTAAATTTTTTTACTTCAGAATTTTACATTTAATACAGTGTTACTTAATGTTTCTCAGTAATAATTTGTTACATTTACTAGCAATTTATGAGTGACATTAATTCTACACTAATTTTTGTCTAGTGTAGGAGGCACAATGACTTGTCATGTAAAAGAAAACCAATAAACTAGTGTCAGAAACCTCTAATGAATGACAAATAATTCAGGGAGTCAGTATGGAGAGATATAGAGTGTGGCAGTTCTTCTGATGAAGAAACAGCGCATTCCTTGTCTTTGTCATGCGCAAGTGGAATCCTTAAGCTAAAAGGAAATAGGTCTTTTGTGGAGTGGAACAGACTGGGATCACTGTTAGTGCTGGAGTTTTGAAGTGGCAAAACCAAAGGGCTGCACTAGATTACAACCTGATTCTATCCATATGAAAGGTTGGTAAAATAAGAGACAAGGAGGGGTTGGGAATGGGGGTCATGGCTGAGATGGCAACAACATGGTACTGTATTTGAGGGGATGGCCACTTTGTTCCTTATTCATCACAGCTCAGCAGGGTGGCCTGGGAAAAAAACATGGCATCCTGAAAGGCAAATAGGCATTCTGTGGTGAGTGAAAGGTTTGTTTCTGTTGATTGAAGTACATCAAGTAAAAATTCTCTCTGTTTATATATATATATACATATAAATGCTATTTTTGTTTAAAAAAGGAGAGCCATTATTTAGTCAATTAAACTACTTTTTTGATATCATAAATGAAATTATATTTGTCTTATAAGCAGCCAAGGGAAGTAAATGAACTCACTGTAACATCGAGAGTCCCACCCCCTGTCCTCTATCAGGACCCCCACTGGAGCCAATATCTCATCATTCATCAGGCCAGACAGTTTGGCAGATTTATGGCATGTCCCACTGAGTAAACTGACTATGCATCAAGTAATAGGCAAACCAAGTGAGAAATCTGCTGATAAACTATATGAAAACAAATGCTACGATTAGGCCATAACATCCAATTTGGTAAAACATAATCACTCTGTGTTGACACACGAAGTAGCCTAGACCTGATTTTACAATTTAAATGTGTCCTCAACCTCGTAACGTGACTAATAATGGAATTGAGCTCCTTCCCTTTGATTTATTTACATGCATCGCGGTGACTTCCGCAGGTGTGAGTATGTACACCAACACAGCGGTAGCGCGGATTAACACCTTCCAGCGGTGGCGTGTTTCCTACGGGCTTTGTCTACACTTTTGTCACCTGGTAGCACACTGGCCGCATATCAAAGTAAGCAAGAGAGGCGCCTAGGATCTAGTGTGACAAAGTTAATCCCTAAAGAGTATTCATTAAGTAAACGCTCTTTACTGTAGTACTAATTGAGACCCCTATCATTACTTCCAAAAGTTTTTTTTTCCAAGTCTCTCTGACGGCGCGTGTCTGGGATACAGCGCTCAAACGACTCAGTGCAGCATGTGATAGGAACGTATCAACCATCATAATTGATAATCACTTTTATTTAATTAGGCTACTTACTTCGTACCGAAATTCTGTGCAACAGTTACAATAAGGACGTTTTCTGTGCTTACTCGCAGACAGTGCAAAGAATTGATTTTTCTACCTGTTTGTATTGTAACCTGTTTTAAAACCATGCAAAGCCTTGGAATCTGAGGGAAGACGGGAGGAGAAAGAGAAGTCGACATTAACTATTGTGAGTTATTATTATTAATAATAATATAACACTTTACACTCAAGTAGGCTAATTTTAAGTGTCTTGGACTTCAAAATACAGAATATTAACATTCACAGAAACCGTGAATGACAAGAACTAAACATCACCAGAAGCAACAATTCATTCGCATCTAAACTAGCCTATTTTTTTTTAGCATTTTCATTCATATCTATTATATGTTCACGTTTCTTTCTGTATAATTTATTTTACATATATTTTGCAATAGATTTAAACTGCATTTTCATATTTATAAATTCCATGTTTATGTTCAACCTTACAGAAATAGCCACTGTTCATAATTAGGCCACTGAATAAACGAGACCACAAGCATTTTCAATTTATCAGTTTTATTAAAATACTTTAATATATACTTATATACAGAAATAGCAGATAAGAATAAAAAGTGCAGGAGCAGGTGTTCTCGTCAAAAAAAGAGTTCGTTAGGGGGTGTTTATTTTGGTCCACGATGTCTGCGTCTTTGGTGTCCGTGGCCTCCGTGTCTCCGCGCGCAAACGTGTTTGACAGTGACTTGAGAGCAGTTCTCGCACTTTACTGTGCAGCACCAGTGGAACTTACAATTGCAGCTACTCACTATCTCTGTGCGCCTCTCCTCCACCCGCAGACCGCACTCATGGCACAGCCTGCGGCAGCTTCTCCTTTCCCACTGCGTGAGACTTTCCCCATGCTGCACGCACTCTCTTCCCTCAGTGCCAGGAAGCCCAAGGCTCAGGTTCTTGGCACAATAATCCGGCGAATCCTCCAGGTATATGAGCTCAGACCGGGCGATGGAGCCGAAAGGGTCTGCCATGGCCACCCGGTTGTCTGCGCTGTTGCCCGCGCGCATTCGTCTCTTGTCCATTTCGAGTTTCTGAGCCTGGTCGTGCTTCACTTTAAGGTAATTGCCAATCTCACGGAAATCAGAAAGCTGCATCCAGCACGTTTGCATTGCGCAACTTTCTGACATGCCATGGCACCTACAGATCCTCTTCATGGTAGCTTTTACAGCCTATAACAAGTAGTATCGTTAATTTAAAGAGTATACGTGTATGCAGGCCTTTTCTATAAACATTTTTTTTTTTCAAACATCTCTTTACCCGTTGGCAAAATAAATAGGCAACACATAAAAACAGTAGACTACAGAAGTATGGAATACGCCTTTTGTGAGGAGATAACATAAAAGCTTCGTTGTGTAATATACTTTCGCCATGTCACTTGCGTAATATAAGTAGCCTATATTCAAAAAATAAAATAAATAAACATGGCGCCCCCTAGCGGAGCTGTATGATTTCGTTTAATTTTGAATACCGTAGTATTACAACTTTTATCTGACAAATACGTATCAGCCCAACTTACCAAACGTCCAGCTTCATTATTATGAAGATTAACTGCAGCGCGAGAGTCTTGTCCAGTCTCAAGCGCATCCACGTATTGTTTAGAAATTCTCTCCCCAAAATCCACGTTGTCGCTACATCCTCCCCAAAGCCAACCACGACCCCCTGAAATGAATGGTGTGTAACCCGTTAGATAAAGGCGTCGTGACTGTGTTAAAAAGGCATTGTAAATGCTTTAGTATTTTCTGTTTTCTTAGCTTTTAATATACAATACAATTCTTACCGAGTTTTCCGTTTCTCGATCTGTCACATCCGCAGTCTTCCAGATCGCCAAGACTGCAGTTTCTGGTTAAAGTGTACATGACGCCAGCTGCGCTTATTGCGTGAACAAATGACGTCTCCCTCGTTGCTAGAGAAGTTGAGAGAATATAAATTTAGCCTAGTTTTTATTTCACATTTTATTCAGAGATAAACAGCTCTCATTTATGAAAACATCTTACCACTCCTGAAGCCTTTGTGAGTAGAAAGTTGAAGCGCGCTGTCTGGGCAGTTCCACCTGTCCCAAGCAAACTGATGTTTGCACTCACGTATTCCGCTTTGAGCACCCACCTGCACACTGCTTGCATAGGTAAGATAAGCCTATAGGTAGAAGATGTAAGAAAGATATTTAGGATTTTTACAATAAAAGCATCAAAAAACCTGATTATATTTTTAAAGTTAAGAAAATAATTAGGCCAACCTTTGGTCCAGTCATCAGCAAATTGTTCATTTTCCTATGGAAGCAAAAGGCAAAATAAAATTAACATGAGCAATTATGTTTATATTACAATAACTGATAATAATTAGCTAAGAAAGCCTCACCATGTGTGCCCAGGGAGAGCCTTGTCGCATATAAAGAATAAAACAACCCAAAGGAAGAAATAAGCCATTATCTTAGATTCACTATGATGAAGCAGGCAATGTTCTGTTTCAAGAAAGTGATGTGGCTTCATGTATTTTATACTCCTCCCAACAGGGGCCAGAATACCTTTTGTTACAGTATTCCTGTCAAGCTATTGGTCTACAGCCAGCAGCCAAGTCGAGGAAACGCCTCCAATGCACTTCAAAGGATATCAATACACTACAGCTTATTCTCTCTCCGCGGGCAGGGTCCCAGAGTCGTTGGAGCTGATGCATTATTCAAGTGTGATTGGGAGTGATTTTACACCGTTTATTCACCAATAAACATTTGAACCAGATGTCAAACATGCGCAATGAAATTGACCACTCGGAGTCTGGAGTTTAGTTTTAAATATTTAATGTGCTTCCCAAGACAAAATAAGTCATTTTAATATATCTTTATATACACAATGTGATAGTTAAAAAAATAATTGCCTTAAATAAGTTCCATAAAAACAACATTTCAAGCCCCCTGTGAAACATACACACTGTCAAGTGATCTGTGCGAGAGAAAAAAAATAGGATGCAAATTTTGAAAACAACTTTTCAACATAATTGCAAGTAACAAAATCTGTGTTCTAATGTCGATAACGAAAAAGTGCAAACAATGAACTTAGGTCTACGTGAAATTAGAACTTGGAATGTGATCAATTCAATTGACAGTGGGAACGAGAAAGCCTTTGTGTCTAACGGGTTTGAATTGACGTTTTTCCTTATAGAAATGTGCAGAATAATATACAGCAAGAAAAAAAGTTAAAATCTCATATAAAATATATTTACATTTGAAGTGTACAACTTAAATGTTTGCAAAGATGAGTTCATCTATTACGCGCATGCTGTCGTCTTCGTGAATTGTTGTGCGGTCGACGGTTTTTGTGCCTTTTTGCGCAAACATACTTGGTCACAGTCTGAGTGCATGTTTCGCATTTGACTGTGCAACACCAGTGAAATTTACAGTTACAGCTGCTCACAGTCTCTATCTTCCTCTCTTCAACTTTCAGGCCACATTCGTGGCAGAGCCGCCTGCAGCTTCTCTTCTCCCATTGAGAAAGATTCTTTCCGCTTTGTAGGCATTCCCTGCCTTCTGTTCCGTGTAGTCCCAAGCTGAGGTTTTTCACGCAGTAGTCTGGAGAATCTTCCATATAAATGAGTTCTGTGCGCGCAACGGTGCTGAACGTGTCCGCAATTGCGCCGCGATTGTCCGCGCTGTTACCAGCCCTCATCCGAATTTTATCCATCTCCAGCTTCTTTGCTTGATCGTGCTTGATTTTCAGATAGGTTCCGATTTCTCTGAAATCAGCCAGCTGCATCCAACATGTCTGAATACTGCAGCTTCCAGATACACCATGACACTTACATGTCCTTTTCAGAGTTGCTTTGACAGCCTGGAATATAGCAATGTTCACATTAGCTTTACGCACCCCCAATACATGTGTTTCGCTTGATTAGAGAAAGTAGATAAACAAGAGAATACAATTATACTCACAAGTCGACCAGCTTCGTTGTTGTGCAGGTTGACTGCAGCGCGCGAGTCGTGACCATTTTCCAGCGCGTCCACGAATTGCTTAGCGATTCTTTCTCCAAAGTCAACATTGTCACTGCAGCCTCCCCAAACCCAGCCGCGACCACCTTTAAAAGAAGAAAACAGTCTAATGTTATTGGTCTGAAAACATCAAGTACAGACATTACATGTGAGTTCATATTAATAAATAAATTAATAAAATATCTTACCCATTTTTCCTATCTTGGAGTCGTCACAGCCACAGTTATCAAAGTCCCCCATGCTACAATTCTTTGTCAAAGTGTACATAACTCCAGCAGCACTTATGGCATGCACGAAAGCGGTCTCTCTGCTGGCTAAAAAAGTGAATAATAATAATAAAGAAATCATTAGAACGTGTTCATTTCGATGCATCTTCTAAATAAAACGTGAAAAGCTGGAGCTGTTAGTTTTTGCAACTTTTTGGTGTTGCAATATAAGTTTGTGCAAATGTAAAAAAAAAACACATAAAGCTGTAAACTTTAATTTTTAAGTGTGAAAAATTAATGCAGAATGCTTAATCTGATTTTAATAGTGCTTACCACTTCGCAGACCGTTATGTGTAGATAACTGCAGTGCGCTTTCCGGACAGTTCCACCTGTCCCATGCGAACTGATGTTTACACTCCTCGATACCACTCTGAGCCCCAGCCTGCACACTGCTGGTGTATGTGAGGTAAGCCTGATCAATGCAAAAGACGAACATTAATTAGACAGTGTCCGATCAGACGTTTTTATACAAGTAACAAAGTAATTTATTTGTAAAAAATAAAATAAATAATAATATTAATAATCGCTGACATAGGAAAACTTAAATTACCTTTGGTCCTGTCATCAGGAAGTTATTCACTGACCTTGAAAAGTAAAAGAAAAAAATCGTTAACATAAGTTTTGTAAATAAACACCAGTGGAAAAACTACTGAAATATAATAAGATATTATAAATATTGCATAAAGATGTCTGTACCATGCTGTTGTCGACAGTATGTGACAGCACATAGACATCACCAACGATGCAAAAAGCTGGCAGGGGTTCATTGCTGCCTGAGCGATCCCTGATTCTTCAATGCTCCCTTCTTGTGGAGATGCAAGGCACAAACACTGAGATGGATACCCAGAAAGAGACAGAAGACAAGTGACTCAGTGCTCGAACGAGCAAGGCATTTATACCTGTCGCCAACTTTGAGTGACAGGCATCTCCCCAGCTTTGACAATTCGCTGTGAAAAGTCGTCGAGGAGGTCACTGGAGTTGGCCTGAACCACACTTCAAAGCATTAACACTTTTCACTGAGCCCTTCATTCTGTCTTTCATTAAGCGATCGTTTCAGTACGTTTCCAGATAAACTTTTTTTTTTTTTTTTTACCATAATATTAGTTTATTTAGTTCAATTTGCTGTCCTTTTTAAATCATTTTTGACACTTTAATGTGCTACTGTTTATGTATTTGAAAGACAATTTAAATTAATTGGACTGTCCAAACCCATCAAACTGTTCGTCTAATATCCACTCATTCCACTCGTGTAAGGTGTTGTGTAGTATACCTATTCATGAATAGGCTTTGCTGAATGTTGATTCCGTATTGCACATGTTGCACACCACTGGACATGCATGTTTGCATCAGAATAGACCTTTTATCTTCCTTCTTAAATAAGGGTTTATTAGTTCAGAAAGAATACTAGACTTATCTTATATCCTACAATAAAGTACACAAATAGGCTATAATATAGACTGTATAGTCGTACCTCATTTAACATTATAATTCTCTCCCGTTTTGTTTAAGCTTCTTGACTTTATGGATGTTCTTTATTTGAGTCTTGGTTTTTCACGTTTTGGGAAAGTGTTTTACCGGGAAATGACACTGAAATGTAAGGGGCTGCTTTACATTGTATACAAAAAGCCATAAAATCATTCGGCTCCGTTCGCTAAGGGCCATGCAAATAACATGTAACACTTCTACGGCTCCGACACTGTGGTGTTAATAGAAGACCAGCTGATCCCCTGGGAACAGCTCTGGTGTGAAAAATGTCTGGAAACGTAGTCGGATGTATTATAGAGTGAACCATATCATAGCCTACTAGTATGCAAATAAATAAATAAATAGATAATTTGACCCTATAGCACTCGAGTGACAATGGATATATTTTAAGTTGCCCATGTAATTGGTTTAACGAAAAAAGTACTACTCCACTGCCTAAAAAAGTTTTTTTGAATCATAGTTCTTAATAATATGATTTTTTTTTTCATGGCTTGCGGTTGACAATTCAATCATCTGTCATAAGACAAACTCAAAACACATAGCCTAAACAAATTCACACAAAGATATTATTTGTCACCAGGGGGAAAATATAAACAAAGGGATAATCATGAGAACAATTATATTTCATCATTTTACTTTCGATGACTTTTGCGATTAAATAATACGCTATATGGAGATGTGATTTTTATAAATTGTTGCTCGTGGAAGATTAATTGTTGAAACCACGTATTGACATCTTCGAATTAAATCGTTAGCCACTCAAAATCCCTTTTCAAAACAGCATTTATTTGATGGTCGGATAATGGTTTAACCAGAGCTGCTGGCTGGAAGACAATAGAGGGACGCGCAAGTGAGGATAATCCCCACTAATTGGACATCGGCATCATCAAGTCCACAAGGTGCCTGAAACCCAAAATCCCCACACCTACTTGTTACAAAACAAGCCCGTATTAAACAATGATCTGGTGCAAGCAGAGCTAACCTAAACGGGACCGTCGTGCCATAAACGTTGTGTCGCAGGTATCTCAGAATGGTTTTATGGAACTGAAGGCGATGATACATCGCTTACTTTCACGTGACTAACAAATATGGGCAATGAAAGAATAATCACTAAGTAAGCACTAAAATGGCTAGGAGATCATCACCACAGCGTTTTTTAAAAAAAGACTAGAAGATCACCACAGCTTTTACTCCCCTGATATCAGGGAACATGGCTCACCTTGCTGCACAAATGATCCATTTTGACGAGTCACTCACAGAAGCTCAGGTGCAGTTCATTAGCGGTGTTAAGGCTTTCGCCTTCTTTTTTGATTACTTTTGATTTGAAATTTAAAACGCATAGGCTATGACAAGTTTTTAAAACCTTTTCTTTTACAAATCATAAATGGTATAATTTGACATTAACGGTATCATTTGAAGAAACGTACTTTTTCATAAAATTGTCAAATATTTATTTAGAAAATGACTAATAAACTAAAAAACATGTGCATAATTTTGTCACATAAAACAGTTATAATATCATTGTGTATTTTAAAATGCTTTGCTGATTTAACGCCAACACATTCCAATGTTCTTCTCAATGTCAAAAGTGAAAAGACAAGGTGTGTGTACTCGTGGTACAGATACTGACTTTGGCGTGTATATGCCACGTGTTTGGCGTTCTGGCGTACTATTTATATTCACTTTCATGAGATCTGGTTAGTTTTTTGGGTGTTTGCACGAGCAACAGAATTTGTAAACCAATTAAAGACATTGTACTTTTTATTTGTTTTTTAAGTCATTATCAGCTTACTTTATTGGTTTTAGTTATGTCTGATTTGGAGAGAGATAAGTTGGTCATAAAAGACGATAAGGGTTGGAGAAGCACTGTGGTGTTCTGAGTGCAGTAGATGGGTGGCAGGAACAGTGACGCCAGAGCGCAGCCGCGTTTCTCAATAACATCTCAGCCATAATTAAGTTCAAAGGAGATTTAGGCGCGTCCTCTAGCACCCCATCAGCAGGTGTTAATTGTA
The DNA here is from genome assembly GCA_032361065.1 of Enteromius trimaculatus. Lineage (NCBI taxonomy): Eukaryota > Metazoa > Chordata > Actinopteri > Cypriniformes > Cyprinidae > Enteromius > Enteromius trimaculatus. The sequence continues at coordinate 12,453,246 of JAUMHP010000065.1, forward strand.
AAAACAAGAATAGCCCTGTAAAATACACGCAGTATCGGATAATCAGCGACGTTTAAGCCCCGGGTACATGACCTGACGTGAAGATGAACTTTTCTCAGCACTATTTTAATTCATTGGTTGAATGATCTCATGCCGTCGAGTATATCATAAACGACTGCTTTAACTAAGTGAGCAATAATACCATAAGTGGCTTCAGGTGTGACTTAATCAGGCTATTATTAATAGTGGCGCCCCTGCTGGCCACAGCACAAAACAAACTCGTTTATTTTACTCTTTTACTATACACGTTTGGTTGCCAAGATTATGTCAGGATTAAAACCACTCTTTTTTTTTTTACTTTGAAGTAAACACGTGATTAATCCTGCATTTCTAGTACTACTACTAAACGTGTTATGATCTCTAACACATATTTTAACTTAGATTTCAGCAAGTTATATACTATAGCAGCCTATATATTTAAATTTTAAGTCAGGTCTGACAGGTGATTATTGCAATATGTTTTAATTCAAGATTTTTCTCAAACCTGTTCACATTGTGACAACCATTGTAAGCGTGGCGTACAGTACCGTTAAAGGTCTGGGTTCAGTAGGATTTTTGGAAATGTGAGTAATACTTTTATTCATCAAGGATTTATTAATTTGATCAAAAGTGACAGTAAAGACTTTGTACAAAATGATTTTTCCCAATAAATACAATTAACTTTCCATTCATCAAAGTGTCGTTAAAAAAATAAATAAACAAGTTCCCACAAAGACAGTAAGTAGCACAAATATATCAACACTGACAATGAAAATAATTGTTACTTCAGCGCAAGATCAGTACATTAGTATAATTTCTGAAGGATCATGCGACACTAAAGAATAAAATAATGGTTGCTTTACATAAAATAAATTACATTTCAAAGTAGAAAAAGGAATATTTTAAGTAGTAATAATATTTTTACTGTATTTTTGATCAAATAAATGCAGCCTTGGTGAGCAAAAAATTGTTTGTATTTTGAATAATCATAAACTTGCACCTAAAGAAAAGTCATTTTGAGTCATATTTGGTATTTTATTTGATTTACATTTCATTGTCTTTATTTCATGAAGAAACCCTTTAAAAAATAATAAAAAAAAAACAAATGCACTAAACAGAATTTGCTAAAATATCCGCTTTAACCCTGTCTCAAGTCTTCCCCCTTCATCACACTCCCATTCATAGGCCCCAGTGACTCCAATTGCAATGGTAACCATGCATCACATGGGGCAATAGCACCCTTTAAACAGAAATAGGAATTGTAATATCTGCCATGTTAGAAGAACATGTCTTGTGCTTGTCTTCTCCTTGTCTCTTAGGTCAGGGGGTGGCATCTCCTTTCCTCTCCTGCTCGATAGCTGAAAACAGAAAAGGTTGAAATATAAATGCTTAAGACTAAATGCCTCTATGGTGCCAGTAAAGCTTCTTAAGAGAGAGAGATGTGTTTGATGGATGCAGGATGCTTATTCACACAGAAAATTCAGCGAGCAGGCTTAGGTCTGCACTGCAATGCTGATGGAGGACTTTGAGCTGACACCCATCTGCTGACATAAGAAGCTGAAAAAACAGACTGAGCAGAGTGAGAATAGAGGGGAAACAGAGAAAGGGATGTAAGATGGGAAAGAAAGAAATGGCTGAAACAAGAGAATAAATAAAGAGAGAAGGTAGACAGATCACTGCAGATGGGGGAGAAAAAAAGAGACCTACACCACACCCAAACTGATTGGACACACCGAATGCTGTAATGTACCAGACACTCACTCTCTTTGGTAGGCAGAGGGTTCTTCTCTTTTGTCTCGGTCTTCTTCAGCTTGGTTTTATCAAACCTGGCGATTTCTGTGAGGTCTGGCTTGTCAGACATGATTGCTGTCAGCAGAAATATGACAGATGTGACTCACAGAGCATTGACCTTGCTTTTGTCTTTTGCAGCGTTTCATAAAGCAATCGTTCATGCTGTATATTCACCTATTATTTTAGCCATCCCACAGCTTTTTTTTGTTTTATTTATTAAAACAGCTAGATAGTAAAATGATTACAAATATAACATTTCAAAAGCCCTCTGTTTTTGAAAAAAGTCAGTCGGATGCGAAGGGAAGAAATGCTTCAGTTCTCTCTGGACATGTGTGTGTGTGATGGTAGCATGTAGCACACGTGTGTTCCAGCATGCATGTATCATGTTCCAATGCTAACCGCCCACCTAGCCAACTCTCAATGCATCTTAACATCAATCCTCCCCCTTTACTTTGAGCAGATGCCCTTTCTTCCTTTATGATGTCTTTGTTCTTTGTTCCATTTTAGCATGCAGGCAGCCTTTTTCCTCACATACTAGACTGCAGTGTCTGCCTCATGGGAGAAATAGCCATCCATTTTTCTATATCCGTCTATCTTTCTTCACTCTGGCTGCCGCACCTATAGTCAATGTGGGTTTACCATCGCATTAACCATGCTAAAACCCACAAGCCACATGCAGAGAAAGGAAGATGGTTATTGTTGTGATGTATAAAAGGCTTACCGTAGAGCACAAAGTGGCTGTATCCACTGGCTGGTAGGAAGAGAGGAGGACAGCGTGTCTGCTGAGATTACCCAGACTGCGTCTGCTGGTGTCTGTGTGTCCGCTAGGGCGTGGAATTATGAAGAGAGAGAGAGAGAGAGGGAGGATGCTGGAGAGCTTTAGTCAGCCTATCGCTTCCAGCCCATCCAGTTAATATTCATGCTCCTTAAAGAACAGAATTTCAATGCTGATACGTGATTAAATGATGAATTAATAAAGATGGAATTTGACAAATAGAGTGGACATAAAGGCATGTGATGTTTAGCTGGAAGCAGGGTCCTGTCACATCGTGTGGCAGCTGTCGGGGGCTGTCTGAGACCCTGAGTCATGTCTCATTTTAAAATGTGCCAAGGGGAAGCACCATTTAACTGTTCTATAATTACACATGTATCTTTTTAAATGTATAAATATAGCTGTCGGTTAAATTATAGAAATTAATAATAAAAATGGAAATCAGGTTATATGGTGAAGTGTTATAGGTTATATGAATGTCTTTGAGGCTGAAATGACTGGTTATCTGATATAATTTTCTCATTCATTTGCTAGGTGTGATTATGCAGTACTTAGTCATGAGACAACACATTAGAGTGACATCATTTCACTTTTCAGTCAGACTAGTCAGCAGGCTTGTTTTTTTAGATGGATGTTACGTAATGCTGTACTTGTGTCAATAAGATTTTTTATTTGTTCAGTAAGGATATTAAATTGAAGAGTGACAGTAAAGACATTTATAATGTTAAGAAATATTCAATTTCTATCAAATGATGTTCTTTTGAATTTTATGAATCCTGACAACGCATATTAATTCATACATTCATTGGGCCTACATGCTGCTGTGAGACAAATATACACAGAATGCTAAAAAAATAACAAATGATTTAAAAATGAATATAATAAAAATTGAATCTAAATTTAATTACTTAATTTTTCACACTTTCTGTATATTTGCTCATTTATTTTCTTTATCCCACTTCTCTGTCCTTGTCTGTTCCCATTAATCAATGATTTTTTCTTCATTTATTTAAGCTGGATATTTTTCCTTCATCCATTTGTTAATTTACTTACCTGTCCTCCTTACACAAATATTCACATGTATCAAATAAAAACAAGCTCAGCTTACGTTCATCTGTTCAAAGAGAACCTTGAAAGTTCAGTGCATGAGTACAGTAATGAGAAAATACAGATTTTCTGACAATGCCGAGAGTGTTACTGAAACATATGCGTACACATACAAATTGGTATATACAAAAACATTTATATACATTCATATGTACAAACTGGTTTAAGATATATTTACTATACTTTATTGTAAAATTAGTTTGTATTGCTTGTATCCTATGAGCTTAAAATATTTTGAAGTTCAAGGTAGTTGCTGTTGGACCAGCAGATGGCGATGTTTTATTTTTTCAGCTTGACTGGTGCGCTCTTTGGCAGCATAGTGCAATGCGGGAATATCATTCAAGACATTACGTAAGCATTATTAATTTAATTAGAAGTTAAAATATTAATTTACTGGCCTTCAATCTAGGATGCCTTCGACATGAGAAGCTGGGATAGGCTCCAGCACTCCTGCAACCTTATATAGGACAAGTGGTTTTAGATGAGATGCGTGTGTTATAATAAGAAGACTTGAAATAGTATATCTTAACTTTAAATAAAACCAAATACGTATCTGAATTTGGGACTGCACCTGTTGCTCTTTATATAAAGAAAGACACTTCATCATTTTAAGTAATATTTAAAGCACTTCTTTTCTTCTTTTCAACTATAATAATTATTATTATTTTTTCTAATTTAAATATGAAATCTACGACGGAGCTTTAGTGCCACCAAAAAAAAAAAATCAAACACTACGAGAATAAAGTCGTAATGTTACGAGATTAAAGTCGAAACTGCGAGAATAAAAATACTACGAGATTAAAGTCGAAATACTACGAGAATAAAGTCGAAATTCTACGAGAATAAAGTCGTAATGTTACGAGATTAAAGTCGAAACTACGAGAATAAAGTCGTAATGGATATTACAGCCACATGCAACCACTGTATTGTTGCAGTTCTGAAGATAAATATCCTTTCACGACTCTCATTAAATCTCATTTAAGTGAGTTTGCAATTCCTCTGAGCTGGAGACATCAGAAGGTGCTTGTTGTCTGAAGTCTGAGCTGGCAGGAAGCTGAGAGCTCCATCCATAACCTTCAGTCTGGCTCCAGCTCCTTCCATTAACCTTTGAGCTGTAAATGCTAGCAGTTAGGAGGTTTGGGGCCAGAGTCCATTGATAAGGTCAGTCAGACATCCAATTTACCTCATGAAAAGGCCAGAAGCAAGGCAACAGACTTTCCTCCTCTTTAGTGTCTTGTCAGCTTACACTAACTCACTGTTGTGTTCCTTGCTCAGATCAAATTCAAATTGCTCTCGAGATTTCAAGATTCACAGTTGAGTATATGGCATGTGACCACATGGTGGCAGTATAAGTACACGTATTATAAACTCAGCATCATGTGGCCTGAGATGCAAGCGTCAATCTTTCCCTTCCGAACCAAAGAACTACATGCTTCATTGTCATGTTCTCATGTGTGATGTTCTCATGACTTAATCCGTGACCTTTTATCATCCTCCTCAACATATATTATTTATTCTTTTTTTTTATTTTTTATAATCGTGCAAACCTATGCGTATTTTAGGTGTATTTTGCAGCCACCTGTCAAAGCATATGTAATTGCTCTAGTAACCAATATCCACACCATGTCATCAATCCTCATGAGCAGTGGGTGGCTCTTTACAATGAGCTCATTCAAACGGAGGCAGCGCTCAAGAGCTCTGTTAAGTGCCTTGGATTTGAAACATGCATTACTCATTGACGCCCTCAAATGGGCGTCGCTAAAAGTTGTGATTATGTTAATAGTTGTTTAGATTTTTTTTTTTATTATAGAAATCATAGAAACGCCCTAGCAAGGCCCAAAGTTGAACCATGATGACATTTTTGGCCCACTGTTCCATATATGGAAAGTAGTCTATATATTCATTTGTATGTATTCATTTTTTTGCTGCTACTTTTGGCCATAAAAATATAAATAATTTTGTCTTTCTGAAAGGCCAAAATGTAATTTTGTTATGCAAACTGTACTTTTATGTAGAAGCATTTCTATTTTATTATTATTTTTTATTTAATTAATATTTATTTTTTTATTTTTTGGTAACATTTTGTTAAAAGGGGGATTTTATAATAAAATAA
>JAUMHP010000065.1:12459778-12471388 GCA_032361065.1 Enteromius trimaculatus
CGTTGCGACTTAACATAACATCAACGAGACCTGAAAGAAACAAAAAGACAGCGGTATTTAACTACAAAGAAATCAAGAACAAAAGTGAAAACAGGTGTCAAAAAACAGGTGAGACGATCAACTGATTGGGAGAAACCAAAAAGACATGGACTGCGGGGTTGACAAAACATGACAGAAACAGGATATTACACTTTCAAATTTCAGTTTACAAAAATAAAATAAAAAGCACCTCTTTTTGTCTTTATTATAACACAGACAATATATAAAATAATTTTAATCAATTTCAACAGTGTTTTATGTAATTTCAAAAGGTTTCCTTTAAAATTATGCCAATCTTTTGTATATACACCTCTGCATGTGGGTATGGGAAGCTTTTTAATTTTGGTAGGCAAAAACAGGCGGAATTGCCCAAAATAGCTGCAGAGTGTAACATATTTGTAAAATATCTTTTATTTAATTTTTTTGTCACACTAAAATAATGTTAAAACCCAAATTTTGTTAAAAAAAAAAAAAGAAATTCATTTGTTGTAGTCAGCATTATAAGTAGGCTACTGTTGACTGAGCTTTATACTGAACATAGAATATAGCTTTAACCATAAATACAGATTCTGTGCAACATGATTTTGAAAGCAAGTATGGCACTGATCTTATCAAATAGTTGCTTTTTGAAACCAGTGGAACAGACGGTAAATGCTGCATAGTTTGTATATAAGGTCTTTCTGCAGAACTGGACACACATTCTTCATGTTCCACCCAGAGCTGAGTTTATCTGGCCCAAGCAGCCTGTGAGCAGAGACAGAGATAAAGAGGAGGGGTGGGAAAAGGAAAAACAGGGAAGACCATACACCTGTACATGAAGAACACACACTCTCAAGGTACCTTATCAGGTTCAAACACAAACTACTATCTGGAGCATCAGTGTATACTGCTCGTTTATTTTGGGGTGGAGAGAGAGACAGATGATAAAAAGACAGAGAAGAGAAAAAAAAAGATTTGTTGGCATATTCTGTTATAGTCTCAAAGTGTTTTTTTTTTTTTTGCTCATGTTTGCAAAAACAGGAGACCACTAACTAAGGGTTGAAGATAAATGGGGGAAAAGAATACTTTTATCATGTGTTCTCTGGTGTTTCTATAAAAATCCACACATTAATGTTGCAAAAAAGAGGAATGAAGCATGTTTATGTATATTCTCATTTTTATTGCACACCTAATTATGATGCTCACCAAGGTGCATTGCTACAGATTAATGTGTTTACATTGTTTTTGCTGACATTTTCATTTCTTTTATAACATACACCAGTGGCTTTATGAATTAAGAACCACTGCTTTGTGTTTAGCATTATTGCTATCTATATTTTGCAACTACATAACCACAAAAGTAGTTGTGTTTATGTATGTATGTGTGTGTATTATTATGGTAATACTTTATTTCGATAGTCCATTTTAGACATTTTAGTAACTTTGCAATTACATGTCAACTAGCAGTCAGCAGAATATTAGTAGACTGTCTGCTTAATGACTTCTAACACTATTTTTATGGGTCCAAAACATACAACATAGTGACAATAAGAAAATTTTCTGGGAATTAGTAGACATGTAGATGTAAATTAATGAGAATTACAAAGATACAAAGTTACTTACAGTTAGTAGAATGTCTAAAGCGGCCTATCAAAATAAAGTGTAGCCATTATTATTATTGTACAGTAGAAGATTAGCTAAAACAATAGCAAAACAAAATACCATTCTGTTCTGCCATTCTGTCTTTCCACATAAAGTAATTAAGTTATTATATTATAATAATATAAATTATTTTTAAGCATGAGAGCACCCGACTGCAGACGACAATAATGCAGCGTAATTAGGGGTGGGCGATATGGAAAAATATCATATCACGATTTTTTTCTGGGGATATCCCGATTCTTTTTCAAGTTGAATTTTAGAAACATTTTATTTTTTTAAAGGTAAGTGGTTATTATACATTTATCTTAGCTATTTAAATACAAAAAATTAATTGATTCATTCAACAAAATATGTTTATTTAAATTTTGCTAAAATAAACTGATTGCAAAATCTTACCTTTTTTCTGTGTAATTGACTGAATTTTGAGTGAAAACACATTTTTTGTAAATGGTATGGTCATAACAGATGGATGTTGTGCTAATTGTGTTTAGAGTTTTGAAAATGTGAGTAGAGATTGGACAAAAGGATGTTAGCAATAGAAAAAACTGTGCAGCATGTCAGTTTTAATCTCCACCTCCTTTGCTTTTTTTATATTAGAGTTTTAGATTAGAGTTTTTTTTTTTAAGTTAAAGGAACTGTTAACCTGTTATTACCTCAAATTGTTTGAAAAATAAAGCATTTAATTGCAAATTGAAGCATTGGTTTTATTCATATGTATGATTATATACAGCATTTGTACATTTATTTCACATGTGTGGTAAAATCTAAGACTAAAATGGTTTGATTGTCAGGAATTTTTGGTCACATAACATATTCTGAAGCCCCCTTTAAATAGATTAGTAGACTGTTTTTGTGACATCAGCTTCATGAACATTGTTAAACATTTATGTTTCATACAAAAAGCAAAAATAGGCTACTCTGCAAACAACTGGATTGTTTGTTCTCATGAAATTTTAAATTGGTTTAATAAGCCAGCATTTCTAAACAAAAAATTTCATGCAGCCCCTTATTTTTTTTTTTTTTAATATTTGTACAAACATAGGGAATTTAAAAAAACAAAATGATTGTTATCAATTGAAAAGTATTAGAAAATTAATAAATACAAATTATTTTTAACAGCTGTACTGTTCATATTAGAAGAAAATTCTTCCCTGGTTGGTCTACAGTATAGGCTAGAAGAGTATAGTATAGAAGAGGTTGCACATTAGAGCTTTGTGAAAGCAACTTTTAAACGTGCTATATAAAATAAATGCATTATTAATATTGTTGTTGTTATTATTATAATTATTGTTACCAGACCGTATAGACTCGCTCATACAGTATACATGGGCGCCATGAACCCATACACTGTTTACATATTCAATTTGCCTGTGTGATCAAGTTCAAGCCAAACAGTGACAACAGCGCCTACTAGAGTCACAGAGTATGATGGTCACAGAATGTGGTGTAACACCGGTGTAAATTCGATTTGAGATTCGGCCTGAAATTTGATTCGGATGCACAGCTCGCTCACTCACGCAGTTGTTCGTAGGACTTTCTCACACCGTAAAACAAGTTACGAAGAAAAAAAAAATGCTGGATTAAGTGGATATTTATGTAAACGTCTCTTGAAACTAAACCAGCAAGCTGATCCTGTCGCTTATCAGCAACTCCTGAACGTCTCTGTACACAGGTAAAGTTTTTTGATAAAAACACTAATAACACAACATAAATCACCTTAAGTACTGAAAACAGACATGATAGTAGTTGGTCTTTGAAACTGGCCAATCTCGTAGCATGGTACTGCCTTCGAAAACCTAAGGACTGACATGTAAATATTAGTTAATCTGTAAATAGCGTTGCAGTTAGGTGTAAAGTCCCATGGTGTTGTCATAAGAGTATTTGTTTGCACCATTTGTTGCTGTAGTATAGTGTTGTAGTATGTGTTCATAAATGTATTACGTTTTTCTGTTTCATTAATGACTTTAGTCAGAAGTTGGGTGCATGAATTCTATTTATTTATTTAGAAATATTTGAAGAAACGTAAAGCTTTTTGAAGTCGTTAGGATAATTAGAGTCGTTAGGATTCCAGAAATTGACATGTTTATTAAGAAGAAGCCCAAAACAAAACGGATTATGCTAAAACCATTAAAAAAAAAACAAACAAAAAAAAAAAAAAACAGAAAGCTTGGGCCGTGGCAAGGCTGTATGGGGAATTAAGACTGAGTCCTGGTGCAGGGGTTCTGCACAGCTGGCAGATTGTGGGCTCAGTGGAGATGAGCAGCGAACTGACCATCCTGTATGTTTGTGTGTGTGTGGCTGTTCTGGTAAAGACAAATGAATTCAGTTTACAGAGCCTCAGGTGCTTCGACTCAGCTCACCATATCGCTGCTCCGGAATTTTCCCTCAGCCGCTCACAGGCCATTCCTCAGAGAGAGAGTATTGATTTGCCCCCTCCTTTCCAAGAGCATTGTTTCAATATTCTGGGTGAATGATACAATGCGTCTGTTTTGTAAAAAAGGCTCTCCACTTGCTTTTTGCTGTGATATGACATTTATCCAAATAAACTTAGATGTAAAATTGGATCATTAGAGGTTCCTCGTCCTTTTTACCCTCTTACTTGAAGAAGCTGACTATACATTTGGCAATACAAAGACATCTACCCCTGTAATCCGCTGATTTAACAGAGGCCTATATTTGAACACTGCCATAACATGAAAAATCAATGCAATTCTGGCATCATACACAATGCGAAGTGCCAAGGTTTGTGAAGCATGACTTACTGGGGTGGGGGGGTTTCTATGCAAGGCGGCATCTATTATAAAAAGACATACTTTCTCATTATTATAAAGGCTGTTGGCTGCCTTTAAGGCGTCAGACACTATGGCCCTGAGATGTGCTTATCAGTGGGATGTTATAATCTAGCAGGGGCTGTAAGGCACTCGATAGGAACACAGGAGAGGGATTAATGTGTTACTTCTTACATTTGTACGAATTGGACAGCGCTTGAAGATAAACACTATAAAGCATGTTAAACTGTGTGTGCATGTGTTTTGTGCACATGTTGATGTGTTTGCTTGCAAGTGTCGGGGAGTAATCGCATGTTCTGAGATGCCGGCCCTCCACACATTAAGTGACCGTGTCTCTTACTCTCTTCTCTCATCCATATTTCCTTCACTGGCTGCCTTCCAGTGCTGAGGAGCCTTATGATTGGGTGAAATTGACCGTTAATAACACTGAGCAGAGCATTATCTGAAGAAATAAGAGGAAGAAGTACACTTAGTCACACTGAGACTAAACAATAAAGACCAGCAGTTTGGCAGCTCTCTGTCAAGGTTCAGTTCTGGGTACTTAAGTCTGGTCCTATGCTATTGTTGTTAATTTTTTTTGACAAAGCAATGACTTGATAAGCAATAGAGATGAGCTTTGCCCCCAGTGATTTTTCTTCTGTAGATCATTAAAGGTTAAATTCTGAAAGAATGTATCTGTGGTTCTTTTTTGTTGTTGTAACAAATATCAATGAGGATTTCTAGCTCAAAGATTATGCAGCGGCATGGAAAGTGGTTAGTTGGACACACTAAGTTTGTGATTTAGAAATTCAAACCATCGTTCACAACCTTCCCCTTCAGTGAGCATTTAACTGTAGCAGCTGGATCATTGAGTCACTAAGTGGAAATTGAGAACCTGATTAGTGCATGAATTATTCAGACTAGTTTCATTAAACTGATCAGAGTCAACAGAATGATTCATTCATGAATCAACAACAAAACTAACATTGAAATAAAGACTTCAAAATCCTTTGATTCATCTGAACTAGATGCTTTATGATGCTCATATGTGCTGCTTGTTTTTGTTGCTTGAAAGCTGTTGCTGTATTGTTATTGCATTACTTAGCAGAAATGGTCTCATTGCCTTTGAAAATGCATGAGTAAATGATGAAAGAGACAGTTAATGTAATTTTATGGATGCAACCGTATTGCTTTGCTTTTGTTAGTTTTGATCGTTAGGGTGCTTTTTACCTGTTACCCAGTTATATGCTTATATAGGCAAAGTTTTATTGGGTCATTTGCAGTGCTGGCTGGTGAAATATCCCTTTGTTAAATACATTTATTGTTAAAGCAGTCAATGACAGAGGCCAGGAACTAATTGTGACTATGACGTCTTGTCATGTGCTATTTTATAGGTCCTCTGTTGAAGTCATTCTGTGAATGGATGGCAACTGAATACCCTACTTAAGCTAATTAAAGTTACTTCAACGTAAATGACTTGGGATATATATCTCTTACTGACAGAACACTTTCGATCATGGCCTTGGCCCAGATTTTTCTTACAGTAGCATTACGTATTATTCTTTGCTTTAAGGTTAATATTCATTAGTTAAAAATCACTTCTGCGTTTACAGTCCATGCCCGTGAAGTTTCACCTTCCACGAAGTTTCTGTAAATTTAGAGTGTTTGTATCTCCACTAGGAGGCCTATTGATTGGATTAGAAACGAGAATGAGACAGGGGTCACCTCTGAGGTGCAGGTACTACATTGACAAATGACCTCCTTTGAGATAATTTTATCCTGTTCATTTTGTGCCAGGTCTTTGTTCTAATGGGATTACATGCTGCCCAGCACGTTTGATAAAAAACGAGCCAACATACATATATCCTGAGCAAAGGGGCTTGTGATAGATACTGCAGATAGTGTTGATTGGATTCTTGGTTGAACCACACCCATTCTTTCTTACTTTTGTGGTTAAGCCCTCTTGATAAGCCTCTCTATGTAGTATCGTGAAAGAATCATTCTCTCTATCTCGTTTGTGATGCCCCCCTCTGAACTAAAAGATCTTCACCAGTGGTGGTCGTTTGTTATCATACCCCACTGTCACTGTATGACCTCAAAATGTCTTCTCCACAGTCTGGACCTCCTGCTGTAGGAGGAGCGAGCTTCCTAACAGATGCAGTGGGTGGAGCGCCATTCAGCTTCCCACCACCAGACCAAAACTAGCAGCTGATAAAGGCAGAAGTGGGTCAAGATGATGTTACCTTGTGCTTCAGCAGAACTTCTTACACCAGGGTTTCCTGAGGAGAAATGGATTAGGCAATTACACATCTGAGGCTGGGCTCTATCTCCTAAGCCTGTTAGCTTTGCCTGTGCACAGGTTTCTGCAGATAAGTGACCATTCTTCTTTCTCTCTGTAAGTGCTGTCAGTGCTACAGGAGTCTCTCTGCAAACCCAAACTCTCTTGGACTGCAACAGTTTAGAGACTTCAGTCCCATTTTTGTATATGTTCTTTAAAGAAATATTTCACCCAAAAATGAACATTCTGTCATTCATTCACCGTGATGTTTTTGCGAACTTGCACAGTTTCTCCCCCTGATTATGTAATTTGTTATGCCGCTAGCTGTCAAACTTGCCACATGATGTTGTTTTGAGGAAAAGACTAAGATTTAAGTCGTTGTTTACTCTCAAATCATTCATGCAATGGAGAACATGAATTAGGTGCAGATTGAATGTCAGGAGCATAAAATGCCATATGGTCAGAAGAACCAACATTATGACTTTATGTGCACTGTGCATTGCCATAAAAATTCACATGCATATATCGTGTAAGTATATTTGATGTCCAGCCTGGTGTTTAGTAAAGAAGAGGCCTTTACTCTTGAGGAACTATTGAGAGTTTAGACTTAGAGTAATGATGAGATTTTAATCAATATGTTATTTTTTTCCAGTGCTAAGAAGTTAATTTCGGCTTGGTTGCTTTTGTATTTTTACTTGAGAAACATTTTTACTTTTTTTAAACGCCGTTTAATTCAATAAAACGTTTAAATACTTTTCAAAGTGAAAGCAGCTCAAAGGAATGAATGGGCTTTTTGAATACCTTGCATCTGAAGTCAAGGCTGAACAGTCAAGAAACACAGCAAATTCGGCACAGCAATAGCATTACATTATGACCACTTTCCTGAGAAATTAAACTTGGCACAAAATGTCTCTTTAGAGAAAAAGGAAAAACATGACTAATCCATTGGATTAGTACAATTGGCTTTTTCTAAAGTATCCACTCAATAATCCTCAATTTCTTTAAGCCTAGTGCTCTTTCAGACAGCTGTGGAGGTAAAAAAAGGCAAATTGCTTGGCAGTGGGCAGAAACGAGTAAGTGCGTCTGTGCCGTCTAGATTGGTCTACATGCCAACAGGAAGTGAAGTCTTAATGGCGCCTCTCCGTTTATCTTGTCCCCTGGCCTATTGAGACCAATTACCATGACCAGCCGAGCCTGACAAGGAGATTTCATGCATCAGGGGGCCAGGAAGTCAAAGGTTTCCTGTACTTTGGGGTAAATAAATAATTCGCCGCCACAAGACACAGAAGTAGGGATGGAAATGGAGACAAAGCGAGGCCATAATGTCGCCTCTGCTTTTATCCTTATTGTCAACCACTAAATGTTTATATTCTGAGACAATTTTAGGGTATCCATAACCACTGGGCTTTCAGAAACAATCTAATGCTTTTAATGGAAGAGATGTTTCCATTCACCTTTATGTACCTAAAGATTCCTCTGAAGTCAGCCCAGAGATACTTTTATACGTGCAGTGGGTGCAAAAAAAAGAGCAGATGTTGTTTATGGCATGAGCAAAAGCCCTCAGAGATTCATTGCATCAGAATTCCTGTGTGTCCCCATGTGTTGTGCTCCAGCCTTCAATTCAATTCACTCCATTCTGTCCACAGGGGCTATGTCAGGTCTCCCATATAGATGTTACCCTTTGCTGCTATGAACCCTTCACCTGCATATTGACTTTAGTACTGACTGACTGGAATACAGACAGTATTAAGTACTTGAGTGATTATATGTCATTGCATATACTTTTCACTTATTTTTAGAGGGTAAAAGCTTCATCCAGAAAGTGTGTGTGGAACATGCTTCGCATCTCAGTCAGGGTCTAAAATTGTTACTTGCCATGTGCCAAATGAGTGTCAAAAATCACTGTTGTGGATTATACGAAACTGATACTCATCCGCTGGCTGACAGAGTGAAACATGGCACTGTGTTTGTTTACACACATGCCGCTCTTGGAGTGGATCAATTCACAGTAACTGTTGCTCCACACAAATTGTATGTCATGACAAGCACTGAGATTTTAGGTTGCTTGTAATGTAAAAACACCACACTTGCCATCAATCCTTCCAAATGTGTAGTGAGATTAGTTTATTGGTCAAGATTAGTTAGTTAGGATTAGTTAAGTTTCTAAAAAGAAGCTTTAAGGTCTTAAACAATTTGCTGCCAAAACAACGACCGTTGTCGTCGTTGTTAATTTTGTTATTATATATTAAATAGGAAAAAATACTAGGTTTTCATTTTTTATCCTTAACTAATCATGTTTTATTTAAAAGAGCCAAAAGAAACCTTTATTTGTATCTGTGATAGTGTTATCATGCTTTGGAGACCATTGACAGTCATTATATGACTGACAGGCTTCTAGGTTTTAAGTTAAAAATCATCTTTTGTGTTCTATTTAATTTTGTGGGGAACTATCCCTTTAACATGTTTAGGTAGCTTTAATGGGGAAAAATATCTTAATAAAATAAATAAAAATAAAATATAAATAAAAAAATTATTGGTCACACTTTATTTTAAGGTCCAATTCTCGCTATTAACAAAGCTTTCATTAACTTTTGCGTCAGTTAACTCCTAATTTGCTAGTTGTTAAAGGAAAACGCCACTATTTTTAACTGTGTGTAAACTGTTAAATATTACCGTTAGCATCTTGCTCAAAAATGACTAAAGAGTTTCAAGATATTTTCAGGCAATGCGTAAAATCAATGTGCCTGCTGCACCCATGATAGTGAATAAGAGCATAGTTTCTAGCCACAAAGTTGCAGAAACTCGTTATTGTGTCTTAGTACACAATAACTACAGAAGAGTCAAGTTTTAAACTGGAAAAATATTGAAATATGCTACTGGTCTAATGATCCATGCTAAGCTGCAGTATAAAAGTACTGTTGAAAGTAGATTGGCTAAATGGATTCAAAAATGGTAAAACTGTTTAAATATAGGGGAGTTGGAAAATGAGCCTGTTTTCAAAAATAATGGTGTGTTCCTTTAGGTTTAGGTATTGGGATTAAGGATGTAGGATATGGTCATGCAGAATATGTCCTTTTATAAGAGCTGATAAGCTGCCAATATTATAGTAATAGGCATGTTAATAATGAACACAGGGCACTTACATTAAGTATAATTTCACAGAACTTTTTACACCTTTGAATACAAGCACATACCATTCCCAGTGCAGATACAAGAGCTATGACAGATGCTTCCATCGTCAGGTCCATCTCTGACTCACACACTCTTGGCTCACTCTGTGGTTGTTATGAAATATCGAGACAGATCTTCAACCAACTCGCTGTTGTTTGTCAGCTTTCGCAGTGGGCTCCGTTACCATGGTAATTCAGATGAGTGAAAGAGCTGTGCTAACGTTTGTTGGTGTAGCGGAGGCGTGGAGGAAGAAGGAAGGTAATGATTGTGGCCACAGATGTTTCCAAATGACCGGTTCATAACCGTTTTTCTCTTTGCCAAAAATTCAGATAGGCCGGATGTTTGTTTCTCTGTAGAGAGGGGCAGAAGAAGTGTGGAGTCTGCAGGGAAAACCACTTTCAGCGAGTGAACGCTAGATTTAATATTCATCCGTTGAAGGGGGGAAAAAAGAGCTAAATATCTTGCTTTTTGACAGACAGCCAAATCAGAACAGACAAGTCCAGTCTTTCTGTCTCTGACGCACACACACTCACTCCCTCACAAATACACTTACATATCGCTTTAGCACCTGCCTCGGGCCTTCTTGAGGGCTTCCAGCCTGCATAGCAATGGGAGACTGACAGCGTGTATCCACTAGAGGAGAGGTGAGGCTGAAACTCTCAGAACTGACTTCGCATGAATCACTAAAAAGACTTTGTTTCCACATGCACCTCAGTGAGAGAGTGATTCCTTGCTGTGACTCCTCCACCGCCTCCACACATGTGAACAGATCATTGTCAAAAGTAACGGCGCTACTACCTCAACTACAATATTAATTTAAAAAAAAAAAAATTATGTATATCTTTCCAGTAGCAAGCAAAATTTTTCGTGTTACTGGTTTTATTACCATTTTTGCATACTGTATTTATTTTGGTTAAAGGTTAAAAGAGGTTTTTATGAAACAAATCTAAGTTTAATACAGCTTTAACTTAAGTTATTTTTACCATATAGTAAAATGTCATGTTTAAGTTTTTTCTGAGAAAAAATATTGATACCATGATTTACAGAAGACACCTGCTAAAATGTCATTCAGTTTAGCAGTAGTTCATATGCCAATAAATCTTGTCAGGCAAATTAGGGACAAGAATCGTTAGATTATATTAAAATATTTTATAAAACAAAAAAATGAATTAATAGTTAATTGTTTTTTTGTTTCTTTCTTTCTTTAAAGCGCTAGGTTTTACCCATTTGTTTTAAATCATTTAAAATTTAGTGTGATTACCGTTTCTTTTGTATATTAATGTAATTAATTAATTAATTAATGTATATTATTAATTATTAATGTATTATTAATTATTAATGTATATTAATGTTCATTTTTATATAAATATTAGGGCCAGGACAAGCAAAAAAAAAAGTATCTAATTA
Organism: Enteromius trimaculatus; assembly: GCA_032361065.1. Taxonomy (NCBI): domain Eukaryota; kingdom Metazoa; phylum Chordata; class Actinopteri; order Cypriniformes; family Cyprinidae; genus Enteromius; species Enteromius trimaculatus. Next base: position 12,471,083 of record JAUMHP010000065.1, read on the forward strand.
ATTAGAGGCTTTGTAATTAATTAATCGAAATTAATTACATTTTAATCGCATATAAATATTTGACCTGAGAACAATTAGAAGGTTTTCAGATGGATTTTTAGTATACCATTGAATAATGACTGAATACATAAGCTTAAGAAACAAAATATTGTTTATTTTTGTTTAGTGTTGTTAGTGTAGCAATAGGATATTTAGAAATATAGTAGCCTACATTTCCGAAATTCAGGAAGCCAGTTAGGCAGACCTTCTGTAAACTGTTTTTTTTAAGTAAAACACAATACTTCAACAGGGCTCTCAAGTTTTAGC
>JAUMHP010000065.1:12476674-12500185 GCA_032361065.1 Enteromius trimaculatus
GAATCAATTTATTGGGAGAAATATACTTTTTAAAATAAATTCCTATAGACAACACCCTTGAAGAGTTTTTACAGTGTACCTCACTTCTCCATGTACAACGATTACTGTCGCTGTGTTTTGGACAAGATTGTGTGTGTGTGTGTGTGTGGGCAGGTTTATGTGGTTTATGAGGACACAAATTTGTATAATGACATGGGTGTGACATAGGTATTACAATATGTAGGTGTTTTATGAGGACATTTTCAGTGTCCCCGTAATTCAAAAGGCTTACATACCAAATAGTGTTTTTTTATAAATCTAAAAATGCACACAGTTTCCTGTAAGGGGTAGGTTTAGGTGTAGGGTCAGTTTATGACAATACCACATACAGTTTGTCCTGTATAAAAACCATTACGCCTATGGAGAGTTCCCATAAATCACAAAAAAACAACACGTGTGTGTGTGTTTGGCAGCAGATGGAGAGAGAGAGAAAGAACCGGGTGAGTGCCACAGAGAAACAGAGCGCTTCACTGGAGGGGCTGTTCTTTCAGTCCAGTCAACCCATGGCCTACTGAAAATAAACCTTTGGATGAAAAGCACATCACAGCAAACTAATTGGGCAGGAAAGCTCAAAATGGCCTGAGGGACCAATTTCAGAGAGGCTAGAGAGCAGAGAGAGAGAGTATGGAAGAAAGAAAGAGAGAAAGTAGATAACAGCAGTGGAATTCAAAGGAAAGAGGGACTTTAGAGTAGAAGAGGGCATTATCCATCTGATGTCAGCAAACATAGAGTTATTGGTCATTTGTCTTGACCCTCACAGCTTTTTAGCCAACATAAGTGATGGAAGCAAATGGAATGAAAGACATAGAAACACTCCTCGTGCTTTGTTCCGCTGATCTCAATTGTCTGTCTGCTTGTGAGCTGCCTGTGGGCACAATAGAGAGAAAGATGACAGAATGACTGCGCTTAACAGGTTGATTGTGCCTGACGTGCAAGCATGTATTGTTTTAAAGAGACAACAGGCAGTGATTAAGAAATGATGAATGCTGTGTGTTTGCGTGTGTGTGCAATCAGTGTCAACGATGATGAATGAGAATCAAGTTCAGACAGACACATGTCCTGCAGAAATTTACATATCGGGCTATGAAAATCCTACTTTTAAATGTATTCAGGTTAAGATCATTATTACAAATACTATCTAAAAGTAATACCAACAAGTTTTGTTTTAGTTGAGTTTATTCAGTTTGATAAAAGAGTTTAGTTTAGTGCTACGTTTTGTTTGTTGATAGCCCCTGCCCTATTATTATTATTATTATTATTATTTGCTTTTTTATTTTTATTTTTTTAGTTCAGTTAAAAAAAAAAAAGTTTTGTGTTATGGCCTTTTAAATTTTTTTTTTTTTTTTACAATTTTATTTTATTTTTTTATTTATTCATGCAATTTTGTGACTGTTAGCCAATTACTAGTCTTAAGTTAAACAATTTTATTAATTTATTTGTTACTTGTACTAATATTATTTAATATTTAACATGAATAATTTAATTCAAATAATATTCAAAATTCGCTTTACTGAAGTAAATTCAGGGCCCTATTGAAATCTAATGGCATGGACTATATCAGCAGACTTTGAAGTGATCTCCAGCAGAGACTAATTGTATAGACCCTTGTATTCTTTTCTTGATTTTTCTGAACAAATCAAAGTTTCTTCATTAAACATATGAAAGGTCCATATTTGAAGATTACAGGATGTCAATGTAGTGACAAGCTCATTATTAATGTCTCATTTTTGCCCTCTCTGTTTTTCATAATTTTAACCAGAAGCTGTCACATTTCTCAGGGAGAGAGAATACAGTTGATTAGAAATGTAGAAGTTTGTGTTTTCCATAGCACCTGTGTGGCTGACGTGATAGCTCTCCCCTTTTCTGTGATTCTATCTCTGCTCATTATGCAGCAGCGAGGAGCGTTGTGTCAGATAAAAGCAGAGCAGTAATGGAGGATAATGACTCGCTCACAGTTCCAACTGCCTGTAAGCCAGAGCACTGGGCTTTGAAACTGTGAAGCCCCAGTCCCTTGACTGCTATAAACAATGAGAGGGGAGTTAGAGAGACCGACAGAGGGGAGAGATGGCGATGAAGGAGAATTAACCCCTGAGATTGAGGGATGTCAAGGAGCAGAGAGAAACCGTTCCCTCAGGTGGTGTCAGTAAGCCAGGCCACGAAGGATTGTGCTGTTGTGACATTATAAGCACACAAAGACAAAGTGTGAGTGTAGTGCAATTTGTTCATGCTGAAGGGCCGGACCACCAGCTGCTGCTGACCAATCACTAACCGTTATCCTTATACCGGTAAACGGTAAATCCTTATATCATAGCCTGCTATTTTAATACAGAAGCCGGTTTCTGCTACTGTATAAAAAATAAAACTGGGTAATTGCGAGCTTTTATACTGTATCTTCTAATTTTGACTTTTTCACAAAATTGACACAAAATAAGAAAGACGAGAGATTCAAGGCAGGTTGGAACTACAATTTCATTTGTGTGTTACTGACTGTAACAGTGCATAAAATGTTTGTTTATCACCTGATAAAGTGGTAGCTCTGGAAACATTGTTGCACAGAATTAAGAGAAACATCTTTTGATGAAAACACGCTTGATCTCTGGCCCTTGAAGATAAGCCCCAGTTTCTGAACAAGAGTGCTACATGATCAAGAATAGATTACACACACACATACACATTCAGTACACAAACACCCCTGCTTTACAGAGGAGCTATGAGTGTGCGTGTAAAGTGGCCTCTTAGGTTTGAAAGGACAGAGAGAAGAAAAACACCCGAAAGACACCTGATCACTTCTGAGCAAACAGAAGAGGAAGGGCTGTTGGACTCAGTGACCGGCTCAGTCTGGGCCTCTGATTGCAGTGTCATATATAAAGACTTCAGACGGCAGACGAGTCCTTTTGTAAAGAGGGACATCGTGGCTGTTGTCACCCGGAGCTCAAACCTTCAATTATCCAGCACACAGCATACAACAGTATACCTCAGAAAGAGCTTTGATGACTGTCTGGATTTCTTTGTGTATCATCCTGACTTCTGTGTAGATGAATGTTTTTCTAAACCTTTTTTTCTATTGGAGACATCATTTATTTGTGTGTGTCCTGTAGTTTCACAAAGCATGCTTTTAAAATAGAAAAAATAGGCAGAATAAATAAATTGGTTTAAATGGATGAGATAGATACTTGTGTGTTGTGTTTTCCGAATCATAATTTTTTTCTTGTTTTCTTGGAAAATATTTAGACATCCTTTAAGCAACAACAAAAAAATTCTAACATATATTACATATATATACTAATATATCTAGATAATGTATTCTTATTAAATCATTAATTTCTCAAACAATAGACTTAAAGGAATAGTTTACAAAAAAAAAATAGCCTTTTATTACTGTATATTGCAGGTTATAATGTAGTAAATAATATTTTTAACTATTTTAATTAAGACCTCAATATGTCATCAGTAGCAATACATTTTGTGTTGCCTAATGCAACCTTTTGACTCTTAAAGTGACAGTAGCCACCAATTTGGGCATTTTATTAAAAAAAAAAAAAAAACTGCTAAAAATCAACTTCTTCTTCTGTTCTTATGAGGAAAAAGTCACCTATATTTTTGATTACCTGAGGATGAGTAAATTAGCAGCAAAATTTTAATTTTTGGGCTTAACTTTAATTTAGTGAATTTGTCCTGTTTTAGGATGTTTACAAATGCATACTAAATATTGTTTGTGGGGTTTTTACTCCGTGACAAATGAATCGCATCCCCCTCATCAATAGTCTGTTCATGTGAAACCTAGCAGATGAGAATTAGCTCTCTATAATCACGGCCACCGCTAACAGCCTCCCAGTATCTTAACAAGAAAACACTCAATATCCTCACAGGACTGGGCTCCTCTCTCTTTTAAAAAAGCCTCTCTCCTCTCACAGCCAGTGATATAACATCCTCCTCTTGTTCATGTTCAGCAGAGTGTGTGAAAGCAGAGCGGCGTAACCATGTGTGAAGGCCCGTGCCGTACCATGTGGAAGAAACTTGTATGATTTACCACTTGAGTTGCTGATACGTGTCAACTGTTGCAGTCAGGAGAGAGTTGAGAGTTCAGCCAGTCAAATCTTGCAGCAGCACTTAAAGTGAAGAGGATCAGAGTAATTGTTCTGCTGCTTCTTTGTGTCATCGATGAGGGCAATTTCCCTCCATTTCTGTCCATCATTCTGACCCTATCATCATGTATGAGCACGACTCTGTGCACAGCCCCATAAAGACAGCTCTCTCATAAAAATACCTGAAAGGGGGTAAAGTCTGGGATAGACCCCATGAGCCAGCTGCACTGAAACAGGAACAGTAAATCTGTCGGTCGGTCTGTCGGACGGTCTGTCTGTCTGTCTGTCTGTCTGTCTGTCTGTCTGTCTGTCGGTCGGTCCGTCTATCGATCATATTGTCTAAAGGGTTAATAAACTGTTCAATTAATAGACTTTTCTTCTTTAATATGTCAGGGTTTAAAGACTTAAGAAAATTGTATCAGGTTTGAATACAGTTGTGCAATTTAATATTTATTTTGGAACAGTTAGACGTTTTGATGAACAGAATTCTTTGATGAATAGAAATTTCAGAAAAACTTTAATTTGTTTGGAATTAGAACTTATGAATAAAGCTTCCTTGCTAAATAAAGGTAATAATTTAAATACCCTAAACCCTAAAACTGATACAGTAAACTACTCTCTAAAAAGAGAGTTTTTATATATATATATATATATATATATATATACACACAATGGGTACAGAAAGTATTCAGACCCCCTTAAATTTTTCACTCTTTGTTATGCATAAGCAGTTATATTGCAGCCATTTGCTAAAATAATTTAAGTTGATTTTATCATCCTTATTAATGTACAGACAGCACCCCGTATTGACAGAAAAACATTAACATTTTTGCAGATTTATTAAAAAAGAAAAACTGAAATATCACATGGTCCAAAGTACTTATATCTTAATAAATCTGCAAAAATGTCAACAATTCTGTACTTTTCTGTCAATATGGGGTGCCGTATGTACATTAATGAGGAAAAAATAACTTAAATGATTTTAGCAAATGGCTGCTATATAACAAAGAGTGAAAAATGTAAGGGGGTCTGAATAATTTCCGTACCCACTGTTTACATCTGAAATGTGCTTTAATACAAGCAAAGTTAAGCATCTTGATATCAGACGACAGCAACGGAGTTAAAAGTGGATCCTTCCTCATTTAGGTTCCCCTGCCATGAGATATGCAAAACATAAATGGTAGCATTTATTAAAAAAACCTGAGTGGAATATGCTGGCACTATGGTCCATTTAGTAAAAACAAAGAAGCTGTAATGGATATTATTATTCGGCGGGAGTTTCAGTGCCTTTGTAAGCCTGTTAAGCGGCGTCTCTAAATGGCATTCGTATGCACCAATGGATCTTCGTTTCTCATATCCAGATAATAGACGCACCTGCATTCATAGCGTGATAATGATAATTCTAATAATAATACTCTCAGGCATTTTTGAAGCGTAATGAATTGGTTTTGTGATGTTTTTCTGCATATTGATATTCCTACTTCCTTGTGCTGGAAATAATTTGCGGTTATTATTAGCTTTCTAGAGTTAGATTTCTGAAAAGTTTGAATACTTGCAACAGTTGTAAAGATTGTTTATGGTCCATGCTGGTAGTTGCTGTTGAAGGAGAATATGCCAATGATAATGATCTTGAATGACTCCTGTAGCATCTTGTGGCTCATGCTCCATTAGCTCAAAAAGTTTTGCACCATTTAAGGACAAATCTTTCACCATAAGGGTCATTATGGTATTTTAAAGACAGACTGGTGTAATTCACTTCCTCTTATGTGCTTGTGTTCTCATTTGTGCTGTTTGTTTGTGGAAAGCATCATTAGGACTGTGCTAATGATGTGATTCTTCGTATTTTTATATCTTTCAGCTCTTGGAAAGGTGTTGAAATTTATAGCTAAGCTGAATGATCAAAAGTCACATTTCCTGGCAATAGTGACAATTTTTTATTTATTTATTTATTTTTTGGTTGTTGAATGCCAAATTATAATGAAACTAGGGTATGAACTAATAAATTAATTAGAAAGTCTGAAATCATGGTTCATGGCTGTGAAATTGCCTATTTCATGCCCAAAATCCCTGATTCAAAAGAAAATGAATAAAAACAAAACAAACAAAAAAACCCAAACATTTTTTATCTCTTTAGATTCCAACCCCAAACAAGCTATTTTTATTTTAAAGGTGCTCTATGCGATGTTGCAGGATTTTAGCTTGATTTAATTTTTATTTTTACGCACGCATTAAACCCCGCCTCTTCTTGCCGATTGGTTGGCCGACGTTTGTTTTTGTTGTGGTGAACATCCTGACAGCAAGAAGATTGAGGTGTGATGCATACGGTTTGAGATAAAAAAATTAAATCGAGCTAAAGTCCTGCAGCATCGCATAGAGCACCTTTAAGTTTTGTTTTTTATTTTTGCTCTAAAAAAATATTTATAAAAAGTTTAGAAAGTTTAAAGATTTTTATTTTTGTTTTAGTTTAAATTCAGTCAGTTATTTTAGTACTTCGACCTATTTTAATTAGAAGAATTGTTATAGGTTTCACTGACAGTAATGACAATGCACTTCAATTTTCAGCAGAAACACGTTCTTAACAAATGCATTTATCTAAAACTAAACTGCTGGATAAAAAAAACTGTATACCACAGTCAAAATCTTCATTTTTATTTATGTTGCATATGTGGCGACTTTGGGTGGTGACAAAATTAAAACCAATTAAAGTGTCCCAGTTCTGTCAATCAAATCCTGCATTCTTATTATGCCCTACTTTTGGCTTGCCGAACAGAAGCTAGCATCTGTGAAGCGCCTGACTCAGTGTTTCAGCCTTTTGCTGTGATGAAGTTATTTGTGGCAGAGCCTTTGTTTCCATGCCTGAGCAGCACCGCGAGCAGAGGGGAAGACTTTCAAGAGCACACAAGCTTTCATCTCAGTTTCACTGCGAGAGAGAGAGAGACAGAGAAAACAAGCTAGAATGAGAGAAACTGCGAGTACTTTAGATTGTTGCATTAAAAACAGTGCTTCCAGCCAAATCAATCAAGTTTACATCACAGTAAGATGGAGTGTTTTCATTGGTTGATGTTTGCTCTCATTTTTGTCATTTTTTCCTTATTTTATTAATTCAGTACTGTATCTATTGTATATGCATGATGTCTGTATACAGCTATTATTGTACCACATAACATATTACAATCATAAACTTCAATTATTAACATTCATTTTCAAGAGTATTACTGACATGTTTGTTTGTTTGTTTGTTTGTTTGTTTAACTATTTTTACTGACACATGACTTATTTGGTTGGTTAAAACTCTGCAGTTTTCAAGTTTTAATATAAGTTTTGCTATAATTATATGTATTTTTTTTAGTTTATAGAATTGTAATCTTTTGTTAATTAATAATTATTTTATTTAAAGAAATAATAATAAAATGTTATTTATCAACTTTATGCCACACACACACACACAAAAAAATTATAATTATTTTCATGTGTGTATTTACACATGAATTTATACTTTTTAACAATCAGATGGTGTAGTTGCATTCATCCTTTCACTAGTGAGCCAAATTCAAAGAAATACTGAGCATCATTTCACTGTCATAACAAAGCTGGTCTTCAGTGGAAAAAAAAAAGTTTTTGAAGTGAAGTAACAGCTTTTATGAAAGAAAGGAACAAGAGGGGTAAGAGGGCCAACTAGCAGAAACACTACAAAGGACAGAGGAGATGAGGCTGCTGTTGTTGCTGTGCCTGTAATAAACCTCTTCAGTTTCTGTCGTCTTCCTTCTTGTTGTATGATGCTCTGTTGATGAGTGTTGAGGACCGTACAGCAGCCACATCAAAGCACCAGTCTAATGTGGAACTCCAATAGTAAGGGATCCAGCATAATGGCTGATCAGATCCAGGCTACAGTGTGCAATGAAGGGTTTATTTAGCCTCTGTTTATTTTCTTCCCAACACAGTGTTTGTTTTTTACAGCAACCACCTCTGGGGTTATTCAAACAGGCTCTGGAAATAATGAAATGCATGAAGAGGAGAATGAGACTGAGAGGAGAAGTTATCTTTGGAGGGGTGATGTTTCTGGAAATCCACGCGGCTTTATTCCCCGGAGGGTCCTGTAAGGGTTTGTTCACCCCCACTTCCACAGCTGAATATCAGCCTCATGTGTCTGTCCTTATCCTGACCTGGAATTCCTTCTGCCTATGTGCCTTTAATACCATGGGGATTATGGTGAAGCCTGAATTTTGATATATGGAATGAATGGCTTGAGGAGGACTTAAATGTGTTGTTGCTGTGAGCAAAGCAGTCGCCCTTATCGTTATTAGATGACAGAGGAGAAGCTAATTTCACCCTCTCCTCCAAGTGTGATCTGGGAATGGATTTTAGATTGAACTGTTCTCAGGATCCCAGGGGCGCTGTTTATGCTTGTATGATGAGCCTGAAGAAGCAGACGAAGTGACAAAGAATATTTCTTTTTGAAGCAATCTAAACTTAATTCTTTGGAGACACAAGAGTTCAACTGATCATCATGACTGTTTTTCAAAGAGAGATGCAAAAGCAGAAATGATCTTGTTTCTTATCACCCTAAAATCACCAGTTTTAAGGTAAAATTTCAGTAATTTGATGATACATTGGCAAGCTACTAAAATGTAGTGAGCTGAGCTATCAGTTACTCTACATTGAATTAAGCTTAACTACACTAAAGCTACCACCCTGAGAAATGTAGCAAGCTAAGCTACAGCAACATGGTAAAAGTAGCTTAACTACATCCAAGCTATTTTTTTTTTTTATTGAACCAACTTTAAATCAATGCTACCTTAGTGATAAAAAAATTACATTCAAACAGATAGGCACGCATAATTGTGCAATTATTTATTTAACAATTGTTTCAAACCAATTTGGCAACAAAAACAAACATAATAACAAAAGGTGTCGAGAGTGTGTATGTATTATTATCTGAATGCATGCATATGTGTAACTCAGTGCAGCTTAAACCACAGGACAAACCACATTAGTAGAATTATAAACTACTCCACAAAGTACCAACATGGCAAAAAACAGACCATTGTCTCAGTCATGAACTTCTCGAGGCTTCTCGATTGCCAACCGCAGTAAGAAGTTACCAGCAAAATTGCGGCTGTATTGGCCCGTGTATGGTGGTGGTGTCTTATACTGATCTAGGATCAGTGAAGTGGGATTTGTATTTCCGATTTGTGCTTAAGCATCAGAAATGCTTGGGAAAATGTAACGTTAGCTTGTGTGGACCGCACTACTTGATCAATAAAAGAGCTTCGCTAAAGAAAACTTCAGAAAACAGCGACGCTACCAGCACGCTACTGAAAAATGTCATAAAAACTAGTGATGCTACTGCCCATTGGCATGATTGTTTTTAGTTACAGGAATAGTTCACTCAAAAATGAAAATTCTGTCATTAATTGAATCACCCTCATATCGTTCAAACCTATAAGACCTTTGTTTATTTTCTTGAGATTTTTGATCAATTGCAATAGCTCTCTGACCGTCCGTTAGGCAGCAAGGATCCTAACATGATCAAGATTCAGAAACATAGCAAGGATATTGTTAAAATAATCCATGTGACATCAGAGTATCACATATGTACACGAATATGCTGATCTGAACTTAAACAATGGAAAACTCTGGTATAGTTTAATAAAATAAAAACTAAACCACTTTCAAATCACATGAGCCAATATTGTATTCACAATAGAACATAGAGAACATAAATGTTTAAATTGAGAAATTTTTCTCTTTTTTACTCTAAATGAGCTCAAATTCTGCACGGGGGCAACAAAGATTTAAAAAAGCAAGCAATTTTGAAAAGATTTATCTAACAACTAATTGTTAATTGACATCATGTCTGTAACATTAGAAGCACAAGTATCAAACACAAAAAAAAAATTCAAATATGGACAAACTGTTTTAATTCTTGAACTGTGTTTTTATTAAACTTTTTTGTAAAAATAATATACACATTTAAATAAAATATTAACATTTTAAAAATAAATAAAATAATAATTAGATAAGTAATGGTTGCGTAACCATACAGAATAAAACAAGCAAAGGCAACTTAAATTAAAAAAATAACAAAATAAATAAATAAAACTCAATTACACATACAATAACTTTAACAAAGCCCCTGACAACAATTCAAAGATCAAGCAAATAGTTTCCAATAGTGCCCAGGTCTGTTGGAAAATGTCTGATTTCAGCTGCAAAAATTTCAAAGCGGTTCCTCTGGGTCTCATATAACGAATATTAAGCTGAATCCCACATACGCACTCATGCATACACAGATGTATAAAACCCACTCAAGAACGCCCACCCGCATGCTGCCTCTCTACTTTCAAACACACATGCACACATGCTCTTGGCTTGTTGATGTCTAATTTCTAATGAATACATGGAAGTATGTGTTCAGCGAATGCTCTGGTGCCCTAAGCAAAGCCCTCATACAGGTCCACTGCTCTTTCCAAGGGTGGGACAGCCTGATAAGAGCCCTAACCCTTCCTGTGACTGGGTTCTGTACATCGGAGAAATGCAAGAAGCTCATCCTGTTCCAGGCTCCAATGGTCTGATAAAGTTGAAGGGCAACACTGGAGCCTAATCAGTTAAAGCCCTTTATTTCAGTGGAGAAGCCTAAACTGTGCTGGAAACTTTGTGTTTTAGCATTGCTGCGCACACAGAAAGGCCATTATATTTGCAGCTGCACATTTTTTAAGCAGATATTTGCATCTGTGATAGTTAAAGCTCACTGCTGATCTATGCAAAATGCTGTTTTCTGCTGCTTGATCATACCTTCTGAAGAGAGCTGAGTCTTTTAGGATAGTCTTTTAGAGATCTAACAAGATCACAATCTCACAGTTCAGTTTGTATTCCATTACATCGTACTTTGAACACTTTGACCGTTATGCCATATCATCTACTTTAGCACTAAAATAGCACTTTATGTTTCAGTACTTTGAGTTCAAAAATGAAAAGAAAAAAGTAATATCAGCTAGCTTTGAAAAGGAAATTTTATTAAAAAAAAAAACAAAAACAAAAAACTTTGATTAGTTATTTAATGGTGTTAAAGTAAAGATTTTAAATCTGTTTTTACTTTAATCAGGATATCACAAATGTGGGCAAAACAACATAGTATAATGTTTGAGTGCTTGACCTTGAGTGCTTTTAAATGAATGTTTAAATGTTTTAATTTAAAAATGACAGTAATACATCTAGAACTTTGCTGGTGGGGAAGTGTCTCTTAACTGGCGAGATATCTCGTCAATAGCAGAGAAGGAGTTAAATTCATAATAGAAATTCTAACAACACAAATTTACGAAAACATTGTTTAACTAAACAAATTACCAAGTAAAGGTCCTTTCTTCTAACACAGAATATACACTAATCTCTAACATAACACAAGAAAATTAAAAAAAGAAATAAAAATAACAGCCATAGGTGCTGCAGTCTTTTCCCATGACACTTAGGATATGTATTCCCAAAAGGATAAGGCTCTTAGCACCACATCAATGCTGCATGTCGACTCTGACCTACCAGCATTAGCAGACATTTAAAAAGCAGTTCCACAGACACTGTGACAGTAAGGTAACAAATTTAGCAAACGATCAATATGGACTGATTGATTGTCCAATGTACACTCTACATAGGTATTTCCCTCCCTTTTCTTGTTCTTTCACCGTCTCTCTTTTGCTCTTTTTAATTAAAAATACAGTTCTGCTTCATAGAGTTCAAATTCTCTTCTCTAACTTTTCGTGGATTGATGTTAATGTAGGAAGTATCTCTCTTTAAGCAAACCCTAAAGATTTAATTTAGATTTTGTACTATTTCCTTTTAGTTAAAGTCTCCCCATTGATTACAAATGAGCCTCATTACCTGCCGTACACTCAACCTGTCAGAGAGAGAGAGAGAGAGGTGGAGAAAGAGGTCAATTTAACAGACTTACTGGAACAGTGCAAAATCCCCTAATAATCACTCAGTTCAATCATGCGTCTGAAAGCCATAAAGAAATAACAATGATAAAAAGGACTCAGGCACTGAACTGTGAAAATCCTTCTAGTGTTTTTAAAGATAGATGCCAAACAGCCTTCCCGAAAGTATTATCTAAGATCTTATCCATGACAGCATTTTGCTGGTGGGATTACTGAAGCTTTCTCACAGGAAGAAATTTATTAACACCTGTCAACATCATGAAGAGATCCGGATCGATCAAGAACGGCCACAAAGTATTTGGACACTTAAGCCACACTAATAAATGTCTTTGTGTTATGTAACGTCTCGCTTACGTATGTAACCCTGAAGGAGGGAACGGCGATGTTACGTTTTCCCCTTTTTCCACAAGGTTGGACTGCGCTGGGGAGTCGGTTGCGATCGGCTCCGAAGCCGAAAGCTAATGGTGGTTTGCACGCTGCCATCTTATATATCTTTATATATGGGGGAGTGGCTAGGCATGCAAAAACCACTGGCCAATTCTCATTGGCTTTTTCTCCAAAGATCAGAGTCGATTGGTCTCCCAGGTGGGATCGCATGACGTCAGTCAATGACCTAACTTCTCCATTCCCTCATTACATACATAACCGAGACGTTCCCTTTCAGTCAGTCACTATGACCTTATGTCACTGACTGACGTCATGGGGACTGACACCAAAATGCAGACAGGCTGCGACTACTGCGTGTCAGGCCAAATGGAAGCTCAAACGTAACCATCTTAACGCCCAGGAGGCCAGTAATCGGGTTCTGCAGGGATGCCTGAATTTTTTTTACCAGAAGCAGGAGTTTGGGTCGGAGCACACAGGTTCCTGTGTGGAAGAGGTCTTACTAAAGTGCGGAGAACATGGTGGGAAAAAAACGTGGGATAAGACGCCAGATCTGAAGAGGGTGAAGGAAGCCTATCGGACACAGTTCAAGCTACTCCGCTAGCAAGAACTGTGAGGCGACGGAGGACCCAGGGTGAGGGCGAGGACACTTGGGGTGAACTCTACCCTTGTGCAGTTTTTTTTTAGTGCCTTGGCCTGGTGGACCTGCAGGATGGCCATGGCATGCAGGGCTGCAGCGGCCTGGCCCGCAGAGCTGTAAGCCTTGGCAGTGAGAGTTTACGACAGCTTACAGGCTTTGGACGGGAGACGCAGGTGATTTCTCCAGGTGGTGGTGTTTTGCAGGCACAAGTGCATTTTCGCATACCCCCTGGCCGCTCCACCATCGAGGGTAGTGAGGAGCTCAACCGTGCTCTAGATGTATACGGTGCCATGATTTGGTGAGCTTCTCATGAGAACCTCTGGAAAGAAAGGTACTGGAAACCAATTGTCCAGTCTCCAGCGTTAGGGGGTCGATGGGGCATTCACCTCCAGCCCGATGCTCTTAGCTGCCCAGAGGATTCTGCCAGCTCTGCCTCAGATTTTTTCTGAGCAGCCTCTGTGGTGGGGGACTGCTCAGTTTCCTCTTTGCTTGATGTTGACGAAAGCCCCTCCTCTGATGCAATGAGAGACATCTCATCCTTTTCCGAGGCACTAAAAGAGATGCTAGGTTCGCTGCGGGACGCTGCGGGTTCGCTTTCGGAAGCTCCACAGGATTTGGATTGGAGTCTTTGGGGACTTGCCCGATGGATTATTCTTGATTGTCACACTGAGGTCTGCCAAGCCACTAGCCGAGGAGCCTTTATGGCCTGCGAACGAAGCTAGCCTTCTAATGAAAGAAAGCTGTGAACCTGAGTGAAGCCATGGACATGCGCTCGCAATGAGGGCATGAGCCACCTGCGAAAGTGGTCTCAGCCTGACTGAGGCCCAGACAAGTGAGACGGTGATCATGGCCATCGTCAGAGGTGAGGACACTCCCGCATCAAGAAGCACATCGTCGAAAAGACATCCCAGAGGACATTCCTCGCGACCGTGTAGCTAGAAGAAATTTTTTGTAGGCATACAAAAACCACTGGCCAATTCTTATTGGGTTTTTCTCCAAAGATCAGACTCGATTGGTCTCCCAGGCTGGATCCCATGATGTCAGTCAGTGACGTAACGTCATAATGAATGAAAGGGAACTAAACTCAGGTGGCATTGATTTTAACAAAAAAAAAAAATATTAAAACAATATTAAAAAAATATATATTGGTTTAAATTTCATTGTGTATTGGTTGGTAGAATTAATTGGAAAAAGTATGAAAGTTTAAGAAAAGCTAAATTTTTTGTGTCAAACCTGAAGGGTCCAAATACATTTTGGAGGCACTGTGTTGAAGTCCATCCCATCCATCCATCCATCCAGAGCTGTGTTGCTCTGTGTTTGCTACCCATTTTGTGTATTCCCCTGACAATGTGACAGACATTCACAAACAAAGTGTTTGAAGGATTTCTCTGTGATACTGTTTTATAATGAAGTAGGAGCTATTTTTATTGGGATGTTCAGTTTGGTGTTTTTTTTTATCTGTGTGTGCAAAGCACACAGTTGCCCTTTGGTTTTGTGATTCTCTCACTAGGCAGATGCTAGATATAGGCTACGATGCCTTTCTCTCTCTCCTTCGCATTCTCTCTGACACATTTAGACACATACATGCCCTACAGGAAAGGTTGTTTCATTCATTATTTCAAGTTTGTTTCCCTGTATGTATTGTTCTGCCTTTTGTGCTGTGGTCTATGCAGGAAGTTTCTAGATGCTAAAAAGGGAAATGACATTTGTGCAGCTCTTCGCCATTGATTAGGCAATCTTTACCAGGCCCTCTTTGTAAATTGCACATCATAACCATTTTATATATCAGTAACCACCCCAGGCTCAACATCAAAAATATTCTTCAGAAAGATAATATGTTGCTTTTTGTATGATTCGCATCCGTTTCAAAGTGAGTGGCACTAAATGCATGTTAACATTGTTAACGTTGATTGTTGTACGCATTGCAAGTAGTTTGAAACAGAAATGTCCACCGAGTAGTGCTAAAGGTTAAGGCACTTAACCAAAACAAACATGGTATAAACACATTTACTGAAACAACAGTGCCATTATGATGGTGAGATGGCAATTCAGCAAAGTGTCCTGATAGACCCAAGATTGATAAAGAATGGCTGCATAAAGTATTTGAACGCTTAAACTTGTTTTTGCACACTGTACAACTTTATTATTTGTTACTAGTATTTCATGGGACTCGTATGCAAATGCTCTGCATTGTCAAGTAAAATTGTTTTTAGTTTTTTTTTTTTTTTATAGCCTAACGTTTTATATTATACAGATTGTGGAGCCTGTCCTCCAACAAAAAAAAACGACCCTATAGGTCGTTTGTGCAAGCACCTTATTATGGCCTATATTTGCGTTTTAAAGTTAAACGCCCTCTAGTGGGAATAAAGATATTATATCATTGTATATGCAATGCGCTACCAACTGAGCAACATGAAACCTGAGTTGTGGCGCAGATAAAAGAGTACAAAATATTAATATGAAAATGTCCTGTTGATGATGGGGGCACGATTAACATTTTTACGACCAATTTTAAACTAGGTTTCTTTATAAATTTACAAATGTAAAAGTTTACATATATTTTACTTGTAGAAATTAATCTAAATTAGTAAACGCTTTTAACGTATTGTTCATTATTTCACATTAGCTATGCCATTAACTTTGTGCAGTTTGGTTAAAAAAACTTTAAGAAAACTGTTGATGAAGGCAACACACTAAACACCATTCATCTATCACAAGTTTTTCTTCACCTCTAAAACTCAAGTGACATTGCTCCTCAAGCTATTTACAACAACATTCTCATAATGCACTAGTACTAACGTAAATGAAATGGATGGCATTATGCTTTCGGTCTGTGACTGACTACCTACAGCATTCCCTTCCCACCTTTCCAATCCGTCTGTGAGCTGAAAAATTCATGAGGGCATCCACACCATGTCTATGAAATATTCAGAGCCTTGTATTGTTCCCAGATTCTTTTTCCCCCCGTTCCATCCTAACCACCCAGCACTAGGAATAGCCAGGTGAGCTTTTCAGAATCCATTTCCTGCATGCTAATAGAAGCTCAGGAATGAAGTTTGTATTTTCCATTGCCTGAGGTGGCTAGTGGAGTTTTATCCATAATTCCCCATGTAAAAGCATAACATTTCCCCACCAGGGTTGGCTGGTAATAAAAAAACTATAGGACGCGAGATGCATGCATATCTTTCTTGCTACACCGAGTGTTTGTGTGTTTCCGCTCATGCCTGGAGGTCTAGATTAGCTCTAATCTGTGCAGTGTGAAAACCTGCTAAAATGGAATGCTATTGATGTCATTATTCCATTGAAATCATGTCTCAAAGCTTCTTTTAATGCTGTGTAAACATGCTCAATCTACTCAGACACCCTGTCTCAGATGCATATTCGACCTGATGTGAGGAGGTCAGCATTCAGAAGCTATTATTACTCCACTGGCCTTTATTAACCCCTGAATCTGAACCATGGGGCGCTTGAGACTCATCATTGTCCATTTCAGCAGCTCATTTTCACCCTGCTTGCCTCACCCCGGCTCAACCAGTGTTGTCAAGGAGATCATATAAGCATTGATTGTTGAGGACAGTTTTAATCACACACAGTGAGGTCATTATGTAGCAGTGGTCACTGCAGGAGCACACAGTATGACTGAAGGAGAGCACTGAAGTTGTCCACAAAAATGCAATTAGCAGCCCCCTCGAAGACAAGGTTGTGCTCTGCCTAATTATATGAGGGTCCGGTGGGGTCATTTTTGTTCAACATCATCTTGGGCTTTAAAACAGAATATATTGCGTTTGTAGTCCATGTGAAATGGCATGGTGAGCGCAGCTGTTCTCCTAAACAGTTCTGACTGAAACAAGAAGTCAGGGCTGAACATATCGAAGAGCTTGTCTCTTAATTTAAAAACAGTCAATAGTGTTTGTTTCCTTCATAGCCCATATCCTCCATGGTGCTTCAAAATACAGCATTGTGTGTAGAATATGAATTAGTTGGATTCTTTTTGTGGTTTACATTTATTTGAGCATGGAGCACACTGTAGAGTTTTTTTTAAGCTTTTCGATGACTCGTGTTCTGGGAGAGTGAAAAATGCATCACAGAGCAAAAACTTGAATGTGTCGTGCCAGCATTAAAGTGCCCCTATTATGCCTTTTCAAATATGATCTTTCATGCACTGTGTCATGTAGCTGTATGTGAACATAAACTATCTACAAAGTTGTGATGCCGACAGGGCACAATAAATAAAGTTATTGTCTATCAACAATGTGAGTCTGCTCACATTCGCCTAAAAGAGTCGTCAGCAATATGAATCTTTCTCTGTTACAGATCTACGTTACTAAGTAACATATTTGCATAATGTCTGTCCACGTTCTACGTCATGAACAACTTGTCCGCCCACAAACAGTACAATTTCCACATGGATTACATCATGTCAAGAAGACGCTGTGTCCTGTGAGAGAAAATTTGTTTTATATGCCCTTCTGAAAGATGAATCTGAGTGGTTAACATTCGTTTTTTTCAACAACACTTCAGCAGTACAATCTTGTGTTGTGTTCGCATCAGGAGCAATATTTCAAAAGTGACACAATTCGCTTACAAAAGCAAATTGCAAGCACTTTCCACGGTAGCCCTTGCTAACTACAGTAGTTGACGTATTCTTTCAGAAAGCACCTCTAGTGATGTCAGAAAGTTTAGTTTTGGTACAAGCTCTGTGGACTGCGCCATCTGACCAATCACAGCAGTGAGAGCTCACGGAGAGGCGGGGTTTAGACAGACTAATTCTTCAAACTGCTTCACACGAGTCGTTTACGAATCATTTAGAAATGGGGTAAAATTCAAGTGTTTTTATACATGTAAACCTGTTTTAAGAGACTCATAAAGCAATATTAGCAACCTTTAAAATGGCATAATAGGGGCGCTTTAAATAAATGCGCTAAATTTTTCCAATACAGTCTCACAACCAATTAGTACATATTCACACAAGGTGGCTAATTCATACAAATTTGTACAACCTTACACACGATTTTTGTATGATGTCTAAAACCTGTGACGGGTAAGTTTAGGGACGGGGTTAGATGTAGGTCATTCGTACAAATTCATACAAATTGCCAACACTTCAAATAAGAATTTAGGCACCTTGCTTCTCCAAATGTTTCTCCTCGTGAATAAGCAAGTTTTAGAATGACAATAAACCAGGGATAAACCCCATGGTAACACTTTATTTTAGGGTCTCTTAACTAGTTGCTTATTAGCATGCATATTACTAGTATATTAGCTATTTATTAGTAGTAATTAAGCACATATTTAATGCCTTATTCTACATCCCAATCCTAAACATACTGTAGCAACTACCTAACTAACTTTTTCAAGCAGCAAATTAGGAAATTTAATGAGGCAAAAGTTGTAGTCAATAGTGAGTAAGTGTTCTCTATTCTAAAGTGTTACCAATTTTCATTTGTCCCACTTGATAATGGTATACTGGAGAAAACATTCAATTGTCTTTACATGGTGCAATAAACATATAAAAAAATTAGAAATGTGTGTGACTTTATATAGGTGTTGTAATGCTAATTTTGGAGCACACTAGCTAGACAAACGTAATACAGACTTATTCATAAGTTTAAGTTGCAGGCTCTTCCCAATAAGAGCCGACCATGACATCATAATCATTCTAGTCATCTTTAGAAGTGGCACTTTTGAAATATTGCTCTTGAAAACAAGCAATTTTTTTACATGATCCTTTTAAATTGATTCCATGCTTCTGTCCTGCCTCAGTGATTAGGTAATTAAAGCTATTTAATGGGCCAATCTCATTTAGCTGATTGATATTGTGACCGGAAACCATAGCTCCCGAGGGGCCAGCATGCTGTATGCGCTCACCTTACAATTAAACATGCTTATTAATGCACATTGGAAACAATAACCATTAGCATAGCCAATTACTGAGGCAATCACCTTTTTTCTGATCTTTTTTTTTTGTATAATAATCAAAATATGCAGTAATTAATGCTAGATCTGTGGTTATGATTTGTTTACATGAATGAGAGCATTTTAACAAGATTGGGGTGAGATAAATGTTAATGTTTTATCAGGGTTTATAAGAGAAGCATGACAGGAATATGCTATTTGTTTGGTTGGTGTGCCACTGTATCATGAAAATACTTCACGAGAAAGTAAAATCATTCTTTCTTAAGTAATAAAGATGTGGCTAAAAAGGTGGGAACTTTTTTTCTTTGGAGCAGTAACTGTAGCTTTATGTAGTCTGAAGAATCTGTTTCTCTATCTTGAAAGTGGTAATGGTAAGAAATGAAAACATTAATAGACATATCTGTATAAATTAGTTCTGTCTATCACCAGATAGTCTCAATGAGTTTATGCTGCAAGGATATCCACATTATTGTGGAAATGAAGGCGTTTATTGTTGTCTCTTACAAAAGATGAAATCTCCAGGGTTGGGTTGGGTTTTTAATGGAGAAAAGTTTAATTACGGCTTAACGCCTGTGTTAATTTCTTACTGAATTGAAATATTTAATTTCCTCACTGATTGGAGAATTAGCTATTGTTTGAATAAAGTTCTATTGAAATCTAGCTGAATATAGTAGGTCTAAAATAAAGTTTGGCTAATTGTTTTAAATCTATAATGAGAATAGGAAAGTGAAATGATGAATTATCATGAGTCCTATACTTTGCTGTTTATGAATAAGGTTTAAACATTATTAATTAATATTTTTTTTTAGATATAGAGAAATAATAAAGAGTAATTGGCATGGTTTAGTGTTTTCTAATAATTCAAATCAAAAACATTTAAGTGCTATTTCTTTTGTAAGTGGTGGTTTATGTCCGAATGAAAATAATTGTATGGACCACTTTTTTAATACTTTAATGTTGTTTTTAAAGCTAAACAACTCCAGTCCTCATATTGGCAACAATCAACAACATGATAGTGAGTAAATAACAAAATGTTGCTTTGACTGTTTCTTTGAGAATCAGATACAGTTATCATCCTCTTAGGAGGTTTGACCTTTGCTTAATGCTGTCGTCTTTTCCTGTTTGTGCTTTTCTCACCCTTTCATTTCCTTCCATCCCCCCTCACTCTTTCTGTGTTTCTCTGTCTCTGGCTTGGTATGTGTTCTGGCACGTGAATAAACCTGCCATTAGCTGCAGGTGTGCAGGAGTTCAGGTCTGCTGTTGGCAGGTTCCTGTATCTTCACACAGAGGACAAGTCGGACAAAGTCGTGGTTTATGAAAACCAATGAAATGTAGTCAAATGTTGTGTGCAACTGAGCTGTTTTAGAACTGTTTTATTTTTGGCCTGTCTGAAAATCAGTGACCAGTTTAAAAAATGACAGCAAGCATGCATTTTATTTTTAATTAATATTTATTTATTTTGACATTTATTTGAATGAATTAGAGATTATAGTGCATTCAGTACACATACCAGTTATCTACTCTAAAAAGATATTATATATATATTTCAAGAGCTGTGATCCACAAACTGGTTTGGCATTTAAAAAAACAAACAAAAAAAGCAGAATAATCTTTTCTTTTGCTTGGTTCTCTCTTTTTCTCCTTCACTGAATAGGTGGATTTAAAATCACAAAGTGTTATGAATTATGATCTTCCTGCGTATTTCATGGTGCATCATTTTCGTAAATAAGGTCTCTCAATGCTCTTTATCTTCCTAATGGGACCTGAACTGTTTTTTTGTTTCAGTTCACATTCCATAGTACAGGATCTAATCATAAAATGGTTTTGCATATCTGCTTACACCCATTCATATTCCTCTCCAGTACAATGTAAATATCCTAGCATGTAAAGGGGACAGAATGAACATGAAATCTTATGAAAAGTGCTACTGTTAATAATGAAAGAAGGAGAAATGCCCCTCAGCGTCTGTGTTTATTTGCACAAGGTTTCATTCCTGTAGCACCCACTGTCTTTCTTCTCCCATAAATCAATGTATTGACAGAGATGCATCTTGGCTTGTCACATGCACATTTTCTAATCATTGAAGGCAGTAAGTGATTTTCTCCCCCTATTCCTGTGAGATCTGGCCCCGTGACACGTTTCATTATTCTGTTACGTTATTGGCGTGATGTGCTCTCAGAGGTAATACAGGTTTACCATTGTATGAGGATATAAACAATACCTCTTTTGTTCAATAGGCAAGCTTATGTTCCTTCAGCTTCCGATTAGACATCCATGCTCCTGAATCACTTGCCCTGTGCAAATACACATCATGGTTATGCTGTGTTTGAAGAATTACTATAGAGTATTTTGATATTTTATACATTTTTAGGCCTGACTGTGTGCTGCAGGCCTCTAGAATGCCAGTTGCCATGGTTACTGTTGCCCGTGGAAGTTGGATGATTGTTGCAGCAGCAGCTCACATGACTGGAAAGGTTCTCAACACATGCACATATACCTTATCAAATGGATGAGAAGCTTCAGAAGTGTGTCGACAGTAACTCAATGACTTAAGTAGATGCAGAGTATCAGTGGTGAACTTGTGCACTCATATTTGTGTATAGATTATACATGTGTGTCTGTGTGTGTGTGTGTGTTTAGTATTCAACTAATAACATTTTGTTAGTTTGTGTATATAAACCACCAATTTAGTGATAGCTGAAATATGTTGAATATTAATAGGACACAAAATATTTATTTGAGTTTAAATATTTTATTGCCTCCAAAACTAATGAAGGAGAAGAATGCAG
Organism: Enteromius trimaculatus; assembly: GCA_032361065.1. Taxonomy (NCBI): domain Eukaryota; kingdom Metazoa; phylum Chordata; class Actinopteri; order Cypriniformes; family Cyprinidae; genus Enteromius; species Enteromius trimaculatus. The sequence goes on from JAUMHP010000065.1 coordinate 12,498,459, forward strand.
ATTTTACTTTATTATACTATGCCACCACTTGTTGTCAAGGTTTTTTATCGTAAAGGTAAAGATGTCCTTTAAATCAAATGTTGTAATTTATTAATGTCACAATGACATTCTGGCCCAAAAATATGCAAAATTGCTGACAGTTTTTATTTGATTTTTAAATGTCACTTGAAAATCCTCTACATAATATGCAGTAAAAACCATGCTTCTATTTTTTGCTAGCAAAATCATCTTTAATATCATATTTCCTTGTGTGGTTTGGTTCATGATTCAAATCAGGCTTATTTAACTAACTTTTGATTGGCGACAGATGAGTATGCACAACCAGAACAGATCTGAAACCCATTTTAACCACTTAACATGTTTTCCCTATTATGTTTTTATTAAAGGTAAAGTGTCCTGACAGAACTCTGTTGTTATAATTCTTCTCAAGCGATACAGAACCGCGAAGAAGTGTATGTGTATGTGTGTGAATACGCATGCATAAATTGCATTTTTATGATCTGGAGAGTACAATTGTAAAACTACACAGAGCTCTGAGCTTGAAGCTTTGAGCTGAGAGAGTCAGTCGGGAGAGAGGGATTTGCGCAGGGTGGTGAAGACGGGCGAGAGTGAGAGAGGGAAGCAGGAGCCTGCAACAGACACTAAGCTGACAGGCGGTGTGGGGGGTGAGGGAGGGAGGGGGGGTCCCTGTTCTAAACACACGCTGTGAGTAGCAGAGGGACCCACATCATCTTAACCATCCTAAACCCCTCCGTCACAGAGTGAGAGTTTGAGCAACTGTGCGTTAGAGAAATGAAAGCTGAGACTTTGGATCAGCATGATCCAATAATGATTGCATTTCAACACCAGGGATTTTTTCAATGAAAAAATGTTTTATTTGTTCTCTTCCATCCTAGCTGTCGCTTGGCCTGAGATGCATAATGTACGTGGCATTCTAAACATACATCTTTTTTTAATCATTTTAAAACTCTTTATTCATCACTGCTCAGTGGTCTGTAATGTTGTGGCCTGCCCCATAAATCTGTGCTGCTTTTATTCCCATCCAACCTTCTCTCCAGGGCAAGATTTGGCCCCGGGGGATGAGATGACAAACCTAGAAAAAGGTGATATTACATAAATGATTTGGAGCAACTGCACTGTGGGCAGATGTGCCATCACATCTCTGGCCCCACTGTGTGTATCTGTGCAGAAATGTTTTGAGATTAATACTCTAATCAAATTAATTATGTGATACACTGTGCACTTCCATATTTGGATAATGAGGGCAGTAGTTATTTAAAGGCCCAGAAGTATACACATTATAGAGGGGAAAGAAATGTGGAGAAAGGGATGAAAACAACAGTGCTCTAACCAAAGCCTTCGGCATTTTGTCATGTCTAACAGTTGTAAAAATTATTAACATCTCACTGAATGGGGGTGGGATTCACCATTGCACATGGAATAACAAGGTCTAGTGCCTTAAAGGGATAGTTCAACAAAAAATTAAAATACAGGTTTTCAGTGACTAAGAAAGTGTGAAAGGTATATTTGGAGTTCTAAGTTTATTTGGCAACATTTGTGAAATAATGTTGATTATCACAGAAAAGTTTTTTTTTTTTTTTTTTGTTGTTAAGTAACAGTGAGGCACTTGCAGTCACTGATTTTTAACCGCTTAAGCTCTGCGGCTATTTTGGGGAATTCCGCCTGTTTTTTCCTACCAAAATTAAATAGCTTCCCATACCCACATA
>JAUMHP010000065.1:12500855-12511333 GCA_032361065.1 Enteromius trimaculatus
GTGTGTGTGTATATATATATATATATATATTATTGTTATATATATATTTTTGAAATCACAGAAGTGCATATTCTTTATGTATATTGTGGCTATATGAAACCTGTATTTAACATTTACATTTGTTACCATTGAGTTCTGTTGTACTTTGCTTTTTATAGAAAAGGATAGACAAACGGAAGTATTTTTTGTGGCAATCATCATAATGCTGTGTTGACTGAACTTACTGAACCTGGAGCATTCCTTTCAGGTATAAGGACAATATTATTGTGTAAATAGTTATGGAGGTCAGCTTGCTCTAGGCTTTTCCTCAATTTGCTCAGCCAGCAGCCTGCTTTGAAAAAAAACCCATTACCTCACCTGGAATCATGTCGGCTTTGCCTTTAGTTTCTTTTTTGACAACTTCCTTTAAAGGCATTACACCTTACACAGAGGCAAAGCAATCGAATACATTCTTTACCCGAAAGAAAACCAAACAGTACAGTGTGTCAGATTGAATCAAATACCTTTAAGTATTAAAAATCACAGTTACTTTTTGTTGTTATTCAGGTTTTTTTTCTGCAGCCTACTTGAATTGAAGTGGCTAAGTAAATTTTCTTCCTTGGGGTGTGACAGCATGCCGTTAGCGGCAGCATTTTCATCTCTGAACAGCTTAGCTGTGCTCATTTTCTAAACATAATGGCTGGATTTGTAACTAAACGGCATCTTTTAAGACTTAATTTGTTCTTTCGTAATGGACCAGAACTTCTCTGCTGGCGAGGAAGGAGTAATCAGCTCTCCATTCTGCACAAAATCATGCACCACCATCTCAAGAAGTTCTGCAATTACCGTTATAATTCAAGCAAGTTTAACACTGCAAATACAAGAACCAGCTTGACTATTGGCCATTCGGTAATTTCCTTTCAAGCGCTCCTGAACTAGACATGTCCAAACAAGAACTGACAGTTGAGGTCATAAGCAATTAAAAAAAACTCTAATTGCATATTTAGCCACTCCATTCATTCACCTGCAGGTATCTGTTGACCTGCAGGTTAAGCCTGGATTAATTACACTGCATATCACCATCGATCAAGCCTTCCTGCACGCTATGACCAGACTGCTGACATTAAGTCAGTAAGTTAGAGATTACTCCAGTGCATTCGACACAATAGCTCATCTGAGGCACTGAATGCATAATAAGCCATCATATAGAGAAACAAGTGAAAAAATGAGCTTTTGCCTTCTGAGATTAATATTGATTTTCAAGAAAAAAATGCATTTTCAATATATGTGACTTCAGTAAAAAAGTTTCTTTGATCATCTTGGAGACCCTAAGAAAGCGTGCAATGAGATTTTCGTCTTTTTTTACCCTTTAAATGTCAAGGAAAAACACAAACAAAATTGAACGCAGCTTTCAATTCACATACCCATTAGGCTGCTCAATGAAGTGAGACCTCCTATTTGTTTTTCAATGTTTAGGCCCTCATGTCACATGTTCCATTTGATTTGAGACCAAAACCTGCTGTGGCCGAAGGCTGCACAGGTAATAACAGAAGAAAAGAATTTTGTTTGGGACTATATGATGTGTATGTCAGAGAATAACAGTGAGCAATCGGTCCGATCCTAGTAGTAGTCACCATTTAGCACCATTTCCCCAAAGATAATCTTCTTGGAGAATCTTGAAATTAATTGTTTGCTCAAGAGTACAATGATTTATTGCCCCTTATAAAGCCCTTTTTGTTAGAAACCTCTTGCTAGTCAAACTGCACAGTGACACTGGACATACAGTAATGTATGTAAAGATAGAAAAAACGGAATTAATTCTTTAATGAACACATTTGTAAAAGTGATGTTACATTATTATAAATATGAATTAATTCATAGTCTAGTGTACATGAATGCAGACTGATAGAGATGGAAATGCTTTTTCATTTATAGATGAGCTGTTCATTTACTGGCACCAAGTTTAAGTGAGGAACTTGACTGGTTGGGAGGGTTTAGGTAAGAGCTCAGGGTGCCAGTGGGAGTCATTCGCTGCGTCTGGGCGGAAACACTCGGCCTAACTCTCAGATTGGCACTGAGAGCAATGATCACGACAGCTTTATTAATCACATCAATCATCCTCTGCACCATGGCGACCGCTGGGAACCCTAATCGCCTTTCACAGTGCCACCCATTTCTCTCCTTCAGCTGTCTCACTCCTCCACATTACAGTAGCTGTAGGAGCTGTGAGCGAGTATGTGCTCAGTTCCAGTGGGTAAGGATGGGCAATTGTGCCCAAATACGTTTTTTGGCCTTAGTCCATGTTAAATATATATATATATATATATATTTATAACTTTCAGTGCACTGAAAGATATCACCACGAGGAGGATGTCATGAGGAGATGGGTAATGTATTTATTTTGTGTAATTTACACAAAAGATTTAGGTTTTCGTGTCAGCTCACAATGTACATATTTTGACATCTTGAAACTAACACAACATTTCCAAAGTGTTTTATTTTGCTTGATTTAACTGCAACCAATGTGCAGTGCTGTGACAAAATGAATTTCGGGCTTGCTGTGTTTTCTCTGTCAATCCCATCCAGAAGAATTCCACAATAAGCCTGACAACTGGTAACTAAGATGTTTTGATCCATCCTGTTGAAATCCTGGGGCAGCATATCATTAGCCTGATGTTTCTGGGAAATAAAGCAAATTAATTAAACATCGCAGAACAGTGATTTCCTAGGGAGCTTTTTTCTTTCTGAAAGTTTGGTAGCTCGTGTACATTGAAATATGAATGTGCATGTTTAAAAAATAAATACATAAATCAAAGGATTTTTTTCATTATTACATGAAATAGAGACATGAAGCAGTGGGAGCGTTGAGAAGTAAAACTCATATCTACCCAATGTCTAATCGTATAATTCTTGTTAATCAACTTTTTTTTTGGATGTAATTTTAAAGTCAATCAGCCCTTAAAGATCCCAATATACTTTAGGTGAAATTGAATGACAAATGGGCATAACATCATGAATAAAATACAGCCAAAATGAATTTTGTGGACTCGAAACTTTCTGAAAAACTACAGATTAATATTCGTTCCTTCCTTTGGTCTGTCAAGGTCAGACAGAAGTGAATATGTGAATACACTGGAGAGCTGCTTTATGAATCTGAAGTTGTAGTTATAATAGATATAGTGATTCCTAAAGAAAGTAAAAAATGCTGAAGAAATTAACTGCATTTTTTGGTATCCAGCTCTTTGGAAATAGACATCATTTTTGTTGTTGTACTTGAAAGGCATAGTGTGCAGCACATTATTTACATATTCATCTAAACATTGCTTCCAGCATCATGTGTGCCATTCAAACTTTTTTAACCTCTAGTAAAAAAAAAAAAAAAATAGACAAAAAACTCTGCAGAGAGTATTTAATGGCCTTTAATCTTACACTTTCATTCGATACAACTTTTAAAAAGCTCTAAAACTGCATGAAAAAAAAAATCAGCTATAAAGTATGCTGTGGTGGATTCAGCACTTTGTCCTGCAGGAACAGCTGGAGTATTGTATAGTGAGTGGAAATGAGACTCTGAATCACAGAACAGATCCATATGTTTGGCTGAACAGTAATTACCTCTCAACATTATGGACTATTATGATAACGCATCTCAAAGAGGATGATGTTCTTCAGTGCAGACAAATCAATTTAAACCCACCATCCCCAACATTTCAGTGCACTTATAATGAAAGAAAAGCACTAAAATGTTGCCTAAAATGCTTAAATTTACCAGAAGCACTGCAGATTGGTCAAATCTTGCCTGTGTGTGTGTGTGTGTGTGTGTGTTCCGTGGGACAGCATGGGATGCACTGGAAACATCTGCCTGTCTCAAGGGATGTACAGAGAAATCTGTCACTTGTATCCGAGGAAACTTTGTTTACTTGTTGGATGGTTTGGGGAGGGAAATAGCTAGGGAGATTTAAATGAAACATTTATTTGATTTCCGTATGAAAAAGCTAGACTTCCTCAAACGTTTCCAGGGGTTTTATTCAAACATCTCTTGCCTCAGGCAAACAGCCTCAGTCAGGCAATAACAGCGTCTTGCATCAGCCCTGTGGGTCTGTAACAACATCTGGCTAATCTCTGCCCCATAAATGCGGGGATCCAACAAATTCGTGCAAATCGAAGTCGGTCTTGCGAATGTATTGATTGATGGAATGCTGTGGTACAAACTGCCTCATCTGGTTGTCTGGATCACAGCATATGAAAAGTCTAGACAGTCAGCGCACAGGAGCATAAACGTCTGTGTAGTGATTTAAAACCAGCTGCAGCGAGAGTCCACAGACATTCTCCTTTTCCCTTAAATTGTTGTTTGGCCATATGTTCATTCTCTGTCTGAGCACGCTTCCTCTTCTGCAAACAGTCCATCTGTGATTATGAAATGTCACACTCGAGTCCCATTGAAATAAGCACAGTGTCATTTGCTGTAACTTTGTGGCTCCGGTCATCCTCTTCTGTCCCATCTATCACTGTCCTCAAGAAGTATCATTTTCAGTTTGCTGAAACCTTGAACATCACTATTTCACTTCACAAGCTTAATGTCATCACATAGCAGTCGTCTGGCTCCTATAACATGTCCTATTCATTGTGGTATAGTAATAGTTATCATGTCTGCAGCCAAACTGAGGTCCATCCAGAGAGAAGAAGAAACGCACCATTATGACAGCATTGTATGAAGCGGGGATGTCATGTACTCTTCAGGCTGTTTTTTAATGGGGTGCTCTCTCCTCATTTGTTGGAGATAGGAAGGATTCTAATAACGGCCTTATCTCTTTGTGGCGGCAATTTGTCTTGGTCCCTTTCCCTGCGGGCTCTTGGCCGCTATCTGGCGACAAGCTTTGTCCAATTTGACACAGGCAACTGACAGTGGCTAATGAAGGTTAGAAGGCCAGTCTCCCCTTCTCTTCTAGCTAATTCACACAAGACCACAGTTCCTCACCAGTCGCTCTTTTTAATGGAGGAGCAAAGTCTTCCTCTCATTCTTATTTCTTCCTTAATTCCACCAGATAGCTGCTTAAATTTAGCATCTAAGCTGAAAGTAATTGGAGCTGGCACGACTTTCTGCGTATAGACTCGCTTTACTTAAGTCACTTGTTTTATTTACTCAAAACAAAGAATCTAAATGCTTAACAAGTGCTGTGTCTTTAGCATAAGAAACACTCCAGACAATAATGACTGTTTTGTAATTGTTTACTCAGCATCATGTTGTTTCAAACCTGTGTTTATCATTGACCTAAACAAGCACATATGACGTAGCACTAAATTTAACTACAGCACCATGAAAAAGGCACTATATATATACAGATATATATACACAGAAATATTAATAGTTTTCTAAAGCCATGCATATAAAATGTAAGTCAATATAACTTATAAATTGTGATCTATAACAGTCTTAAACACAATATCTAATTCAAATAGGTTCTTTAAAAAAAATCTGCTACAAAATTTTCTGAAGCTCTTACTCAGAATATTCAAATGATTTCTGCAGGCTCTTACGACACATAAGCTGCAGTAATGCCTGCTGAAAATTCAGTTTTGCATCACAGGACTAAAATATATTTAAAAATTAAAAACAATTATATTAACAGTATTACCATTTTAACTGTATTTTAATCAAATAAATGCAGTGTGACATTTAAAAGCATACAAAAATCCAGACCTCGAAAGTTTGAACCGTAGTATAGTTTAGGGTAAGCTATAAAAAAAAACACACCTGAATGTACATGCAAGGCAGGCGTAGCAATAGAAAGGTTTCTAAATAATATGTAGTCATAGTCAATGGTTAAATGCCTCCCTCATGGTCCTAACCTTTATAGCAAGACTTTTGGCATTTTGCTCATTTCACTTGAGAGCTGGAGGTCAAACCATTAGCTTTTTGGTTATAGCCATGTATTTTCATTTGCAGTGTTTCTGTTGCCCCTTTGCAGGGCAATAGTGGTGGTTAAAGGCGGGTGGCTCAGTGAGCAGAAACATCAAGCTGAATCCTCAAGGGCCACTTCTCCTATGCTTTGAGCGAAGCACTTAACCTCAGGCTATGAACCTTCCCTTTGCCATTTTATTATGAGCATTAGGCCGGGACAAGATGTCTTGAGATACCATTGAATGTTACTGTAAATAAGCACAGGCAATAATCTTATCTAATCTGATTAGGCTATGCATTTTCTTAAACTACTCATTAGTGTTTCTATATCTGCATTTAAAACTATGACTTGCTCTTTTAAAACTGAGTAGCCTATCAAAGCATACACACACTTCCATATATTCATAACTGATGAAGTTTATTTTAGATTTGCTGCAAGGGAGTTATTCAGATTGCTTTGCCATCTCATTAAAGGCTCTCCTTCACAGCCAGTTTATAACCACTTTTGCTGGGATAATGTGATCTGATTGCTAATAATTAATTCTTCACGGTGAGGATGTAGCATAGCTTTCCAGTTCCATTTAATTGTTGTAATACAGATGAAAATGCTGATTAACAATGCTAATTAGGCTTTGTTGCAGTAATGACATGTCAAGAGCACTGCAGAACAGGCTGTTATGTCCACAGGATGTTTTCCATTTCCATTTAACGTTTCGGTCAAAATTGGATTTCCTATTAACATTTGTTTGACCTTTTCCATCCCTGGTGGATGACGGAGCTTTTTGACAGGAGAAGAAGCCAGAAGGTCTGTAGGGTCTGAGTGCAGATGTATCTCCAAGTATCATTTTATTTCTTAAAAAATTTTTAGACGAGAACAAAGTGAGCCAAGCTCTTAGGGGAACACTCAATGGCTTTGCTGCCCCTGAGATTTGATTACTTTTTCAAAGCAGTTTCCATTTCCCAAGATGTCCTCCCGGGAAAGAATTATAAAAAAAAAAAAACATTTTCAAATGCCACAAAGCTATTTAATGCCAGAATCTACTGATTTCAAGATCAGATTTTTTTTAAGCTTCACACTAAAAACGACATATGCATGGATCGATGTATATGCTTCAATGTGATGCAGCGAAATGCTGTTTATTACTTCGCTGAAGAAAGAGTGTATTTTAGTCTTTTCAAAAACACTCTCCTGCGTGAGACATCAAAGACTGATAGAATATGAACCCTCCGCTGTGGCAAGAGAAAAAATAGATTAGTTAAACAAATCAATAGTGCATTAAGCCCCAGAGGAAGCTCCCTGAGGAAGAGCGATTCTGAGACCGAGCCAGCCTGAAGCTCTGGCCAGCACCAGTCTCCCCTCGCCCTCTCAATCAGATGAAGTCTGGAGGTGATCCATTACAGACTGATGGGAAACGTTATTACCACAGAGACGAAGAAGATAGGCTACACTCAGCTGCTGTATGAGGCTGCACACTGACAGGCTTCTGCGCTCACATACAGAGCGAACAGATCTCAAATCCGCTGAGCCCAGATATTACACATCACTGTTTGTCAGCGCTGTGTTGTTCACAGGATGTGTACTTTGAGATGGATGTTAAAGGAGTGGTTCAAACACACATTTCTGTCATTGTTTCTTCACCATCATGTTTCAGACCTGTATGCGGTTATACTTTTTGTGGAACACAAATGTTGACATTTTTGAAGGATCTCTACTGAACTGTTCAACATGATGACAGTGTTTTTTTTTGAGATGGCAGTGTTTTTCACCTCACTTTGTAGCACTTGTAGCAATCTCTTCAATTAGTGTTTGACTGAAGAGATTTTGCGTTTCACTAAACACACAAGAAGCACTTGTAGGCTAACTTTAAATGAACAATAACAAATGAAAGTCGTTTTTTAGGAAATGTCTTACAAACCCTTTTGCTGTTAAAATACTTTTTGTTGCTTAATATGCAACAAATACATTTTGATTTATTTATTGATATTCCCCTGAAAAAAAAGTATTTCTTTCTGTAAAGAAGTTCCCATAGTATACAGTATAGCGTAAAAAAAGGACAATAATAAATATATCTTACAGTAGTCCTAATATAATTTAAACATTTAATATAAAATATGTGTACATGTATTTTCTGATAAGTAAAACTGTAGCATAAATGTAATTATATTGAACATTTATAAAATAAAAAATATTGATTTACTGCTTTTACTTCAAAATATTCTTGTATTCTGTTCAGTTCCTTCAAATGACAACTTATAGCATTTTAAAACTTTTTAAGGCTGTCACAATTAAAATTGTATTCACTTTTCCTTTAAGCAAGTGATGGAAAAATACCAGACATGAAGGCATACAACAAAAATGAAGCATGAAGCAAAAAATGTGTATGGTATGTACACTTGTACTGTTTTGGTGCTGCTTGACCAGAATTTAAAATATAATTTTATATATTACAGATAGTATTTCTCTTTCTTTTGACTTTTGACTTCTGTTGTTATAATAACTTAATCTATAAAGGTAACAGCTTTTAACAATATACAGTAATAAAAATAAAAAATATTACTGAATAAAACTGATCACCAGTTTACCATCTTCTAAATGTAACAATTTTTTACTAGTGCATCTTTACCTCAGCTAACTGTAATAAGGCTAGAGCAAGTCCACCACCATCTCCTTGACATCCCATCAGAGGAGATTTCATCCAGTTTGCCGTGAACTCTCGACTCTCAGATTTAGAAAAACGAATAGTAATCAGTAGTTAATTAGTGCAGTGTTAAATAATGTCAATTGTGCAAGGAAATAGAGGTGTGTGAATGACCCCGCTGCTGGACTCTCTGAAGTAATCTCTCTTGAAATCAAGAAGGAGGGCTTTAGACGGAGAGAAAATCAATCAAATGAGCTTCACTTTTCATTGGTTTAAGGTTTAACGTTTTTAAACTGCTTCAGCCAGGGAGTCTGATGGATTTTATTTTTTACTTCTTAGTGGAAATGCATGACTGTGACATATTTTACATTTGATTATATAGTATATTAAGTAATTTATGAATTTAATAATAAAAGGGTGAATTATTATACTGAATAAGAATTAAAAAAAGAAAAAGTTGACTGAAGGTAGGTCATTGAACATACAGTAGGTGCACTGTATGTAATCTGCAGCCGCTGTGGACTGTACAGTGGAAACACCTCCTCTACATTTTCATTATGATCTCATTTGTCCTCAGTTTTCTAGGCTCTCTCTGGAGAACACTTTCTCCAATGTAAAAGGGACAATTAATTTTGGGTTGCTGCTTTGGGGCATAATGAAATTAAAACCATCTTTCATAGATTATTCCAATGATAGGTTTTGGAGAGAAAAAGGGAACATGATTATTCTAAGTACAATCGCAGCTTCATAAGTCATTTTCTTGACCTTTTAATGTAACTGATATATCCTTTATTATTTAATGATGGTATGCACTGTAAACAAGGGGGGGGGGGGTTGCAGCTAGTTGCTAATCGTTTTACTTTATGTATTTATTGCATTTTTTATTTATTTTTCATATATTCATAGCGTTATTTAACCTGAAGTCAAAAAGAAATATTCTACCAAATATTCCTCCACGTGACGAATAGACACGCCCATTACTGCTGATTGGCTACAAGTTTGTTTTGCTAAAGGGCTCAAATCTTTTTCTAAGGCATTTTTGGAAAATTGCATACTCTGCCTTTAAGTGGATGAATCGTGTTCATTGATATAAATGATCATACTCTTAAATGCTATAACCACAAAAAAAGTATGATAACACATTAAAACTGTTCTTATGAATATTCATACATGATACAACAAATTATAAAGCTATTTATAAAACATTATGCATTCATCGTAATGTCTTAAGAATACTCTTATAATAATTATAAATACAGGCTTCATAGAAAGTGTTACCAGCTTTTTTCCCTCAAAACCTCTGTATGTGACAACTTGCCCCAATTTTCATTTACGGTTATGTACTGTAAGCCCTATATTAATTTTTTTCTGTGGCATTTGACCTCTGCTGTTATTATAACTTAATCTATAAATCACCCTGTATGCAGTCTCATGAGTAGCTAATTACATGGATGTCTGTCAGGTTAAGTATGTTTTGACCATTTAATCATGTGAGCGCTGAAAAGGTTTTATTTCCTTTCCTTTAACGAAACATGGTGTGATCTTAATATAATGTTTTCAGCATTCCTCTGTGTCTTATTCAGAAGGACAAAAGCAGCACCACCTTATTGTATTCAGATCTCCAGTGCTGATGGTTTGCTAAGCTGCAGAATCCCCTCTAATGTAATTAGATTCATGTGAGAAGAACAGCATGCGCAGATTTCCATTAGCCTGCGTGAGGCAGGGGAAACCTACTCGACCTTTCATGAAATATTTACCTGAATGATTTACATTCAGAGCAGGCTGGATGTACCTGTGAGAGAGACAAACTGAACGCCTCTAAACCACCCCTCAAGTCTGTGTAATCTTTTTTACTCTTTCATGAATATTATATAAAGACAAAGTGTAAAACCACACTTAGCTGCCTCCCTCACCAAACACACATACACACACTGACTACAAATCACAGGCAAGCGATAAAT
>JAUMHP010000065.1:12519430-12533197 GCA_032361065.1 Enteromius trimaculatus
AAATTCGTGTCCGGGAACACGAATCAATAGATTAAATTTCGTGACTATATCACGAACTGCCGTGAGACTGGGTTGATTGGTGCCCCACTCATTGATGGCAGCGTATGGACAGGGTCTTGGTGAATCACTGTTCTCTAATGTCTCACTTGCTACATGTCTGGGATGTCAATTTGTTAGTGCTGACAAGCTGTGGCAGCCTCATCAATCTAGCCTTTATCCTGACCAGTTTAATAGACGTCTCACCCCTGGGTTTTTCAACCAGCGCCTGTACCAGCACTTGTTGATTTGATAAGTTTTATTAATCAGACCTTTGCATTTTCTGTTTTAACATGTGTAGATGCTGTTCTTGTTGTAGCATGTTTTATTGTATACACTCAGAAGAAAAGTTAAGTTCTAAAATTGTACCTTTAAGGGTACTGTACACCATTTTGTCACCGGGGGCGTAAAGGAATATCATGGTCATCAAAGGAACTGAAAAACAAAAAAAAATTATTTACTCCGAAAAGTTTCATAGTAGTGTCTTAAAGGAATATCTCACCCAAAATTACATTTAGCTGGAAATTTACTGAAGGTACACATTCACTCAGTTCGTAAGTAAGCTCGCGCAAAGCTAAATTTCCTCAAATCTGTTTAACAAGAAACAAAAGAATCTACATTGTGTATGGCATGATGGCGAGTAAATTTTCTAAAAAAATGTTCAGTTTTGCTGAAGGTGAACTATTCCTTCAATGTTAAATATTACAAATAGCTGTCTCTTTAAGGGTATATACCGAGTGATGACTTCCTTGTACCCTTTTGTCTGACAGTGTACAACATATTTAGTAAGTCACAGTTGTTTTAAGCCAGACATAGAAGGAAACAAGGCAAAAAATAATATCTCCTTCATATTTCACTGAATTCATAATTTCCTTGCTAGATTTTTTCTCCCTCTCACACACATGCATAGTGCCTCAGGAAATCAATTTTTGGCCCTCTAGAAAAAAAAAATATATATAACCACAGTCTTCTTTCCCACAAACAGGCACATTATTCAGTGTCACAGAAACATTACACAAGCTGAAAACTGAAAAATGAGCAGGATGACCCACTTCTGTGATAGCACATCAAGAGCTTTTCACAAGGTCAGGCTGTTAGAGCAACACTTCCTAATTTCACTTGCTTATCCCTTCTGAAGAAAAGCCCATATTAGCATGGACATGCTGATTTATGCTGCTCTATCTGGTTTTGTTTGTTAAGCTAGAAAAGCAGCCGGGTGGCTATACAGCATCCTAAAAACAACATATGTGCTGCTCCTCTTTTACAGACTTAAGGTGCACTTGGAAGAGCAGAGCAGGAACGCCAACATCTGGCTGAGAGGAAGCCCTGAGAGCTTAGAAGTAAGGTGATCATGTCTGTCTGACGATGACTAAAGCTTTGGCCTGCTCCCTGATGGAGCACTGCAGGGGAATCCAGCTTTGATAATCACACAGCAAACAGGAATCAGACGGAAAGCTGTTCTGTCCTGCAAAGCCTGTTAGGCCAGATTACCATGTGTGAGGACAAGACAAGCACATCCAGGTCCATCTATCTCATTCAAACACATATGGACACACAGTCATCTGTTCAGTTTTCAAACATTTATTGGGAAGTTTGCTGAAATTCTAACTATGAAATCATAATAATTGAAAGCTAAATGGAAATTATAAAAAACTTAAGAAATTTACAAAAGCACAAAAAAAACTTAATATTGAAAACTCAAAATGTTCAAATAAAATGTCATTCAAAATATGAAAATTAATATTAATTTTAAAATGAAAAAATGCTATAATATAAAATTACACCGGTTGCAATGTAAACAATAAAATAATATTCTAAAGCACTAGGTTCAGGTAGGTTAGGTAGGTTCAAAATGTACAGTGGAATGCTGGATTGTGAGCATTAGGCTGGCCCCATATGATAACTTAATCGATTTTAAAAGCATGGGAGATCACAGACAGTTGCAACCCATTTGTAGTCTTATAATATTCTAAAAACACACACTGGATGATACAAGCAGACTGCCAAATAAGAGAGACACACACTTGTTGATTGTAGGAACAATTCCACAGTGACACAAGATCTCACAGAGACAAGATCAAACGTGACTAGAAATGGAAAACAAATGGAGAACAGTCGACATTGTCAGCTGGCTCTCCTGGCATCCATTCTGTTTCATGGCATGTTTGTGAACGCCAAGTTTCAGCTATAGATCATTTACATTTCCAGGTTTCTCAGTGGAAGTCGAGAGCAGTGAATAGGAGAATACCACAAATATGCTTTTTGCATTCCCATTTGCTCAAATGGCGAAGGGAAAATTGACAAGTGTTTTCACCACTTTCAATCAAAGTAAAACATTTTGAGAGACTGATATTGGCAGTCATAAGAGAAAACAATGTCAAATTTACTGTCCCTCCCATAGACGCTGCATTAGAAACACCCTCACATTAGCTTTATCCAGTTGTTTTCGTGTGTGTGTAATTTGATGAAATTATACAGTACTAAGTATAGTGGTATAACTGTAAATACAATTATAAATATATATATAAATATAAAAAACTTTTGAGGATTTATGATGCTGGTGAACGTTGAAATGCATCATCAGTGTTTTGAAAAGGGTGTTCTTTTGAAAAGAAGTGATGCATGCTCGCTCTCATTGGCTACTGCGGTTATCACGACAGCAGCCCAATCAAGAGAATTAAATTTCAAACATGTTTGATCACTTATGATTTTGCAGCATCTCAATCAGGAAAAAATAATTATAATGACACCTGACAGTAGTGGATTTTTTGGACAAAAAAAAATTGTTTGTGACAAGCCTCAAATCGGGCCACACACCCTGTGGCTAGCCTTAGTAGGAGAAACATTCAGCTTTTCTGAGCTGTCAGATATAATTTGAATTGTGTTTGATTGCTGATTCTTATTCATTAGTTTGTCCCAGAGCTCTGTCTCTCATCTGATGCCACTACTTCAAAACATTTTGGGTGATAAAATATTGATTTTGGAAATTCAAGGCAAAGCAAGGGGTGGATGTGTTGTTTGCACTTCATAACTCAACATGATGGACAAATGATTGCATTTTTTATCTCCTCTCCCATGAGTAGAGTGAAAAATGGCTGTCTCTTCAAGAGGTGCATTAGTTTCATTCCATACTATAGTGTTATTTATTTCCACTGTGCCTGTAGAACTGTCACAATGACACCTAACTATTCAAAGAGGGCAAGGTGCTGTAAATGAATGAAGGCCTCCATCAGGACAAAACTTTACAGCAGCCCACTAGGAAAGGTAACCTACAGGAAGACACTTATGCAGTAAATAAGAGAACTTATAACTCAACTTGCTATTGTCCTGAATGTGAATAAATGGGGGTCATCTATTTAGTCTAACAAAAAAATGGGTAAAATGATCTCTTTGTCTGCCATCTTGGAGTATTGTTAGGAATTAATTTTTTACAGATCCAATCCACAGTATCGCAGCCACACACTGGCTTGAAGGATATGAGCAAAATGTAGCTGAGATCAGATGAAATGTACAATAACACTCTCACTGACTCTAATATAAAAATGCTAAACCTGGAAGCACACAATGTGCAAAACATCAACACACTTGGGCATGTAATGTGTTTGTACAGTGCACTAGCAGTATGCTGTCAAATCCATCTTATCATTTGTTCATAGCTCTAAAGTAGCAAATCACGTTGTGAAGTAAAGAAGGCAGAGAGAGGGTGTCAGGCATGGTGAGGGCAACTCTCAGAGTGATTCAGAAAAGTGACGCCCATAAATCATGCCAGACATATGCAGCAAAGTGGATCTTACATCTGCGTCTACAGTGAGCCTCAAGTTAGATGGTGAACTATAGTGAACAAACAGATGTGTACTTCAGTTCAAACAGAGCAGAGCTGAAATAAAAATGAATGCCATCGCAGTGCTTTTAAAAGATCTTGGCTATTAGAGAATTTTAGATGCTGTACTTATGTTTCCCATTGAAACAATGCGATGTGATGCTGTGACACACGATAAAAGCTAATCAGATGTTAATCAGAGTTTTTGTTTTTACTAGCTGCGACAGCGACAAATGAAATTTCAAATTTAGAAATTATTTTTATTTCCTCAACATTGTGACTGGAATAACACCATACAAACTAGACCACAGTAGATAATCTCAGGTGTTTATGTGCTTCATTCAAAGTTTAACTTCTATAATATGAGTTTAAATATGAGTTTCTTCCACACCAAACCCATCCAACCAGTATTAATCCATGAAGCATTACGTTTTCCCTTCACTAAAACTAGTTTTTGTAGTGTTGTAATAGTTAGTGTTATTGCTTTGAAAATTACAAACACAAATTTTCAAACACATAGTTCTACGCATGCCAAAAAAAAAAAAGAACTGCACACTGAATTATGAAACCGCCTGCACCCCATCACACCCCACTCCTCCACGCAGATATAAAAAGTCAACCATCTTTGAGAAAAATGTTTGCTGCATGCACGCCAGGTTGTCATGGAGTAATGAGGAGTGACTGGCAGATGGCTAAAGGATAACGTGTCATGAAATGGGCCTGTGTCCAAAAATGTGTCTTGATTTTACCCCACTATACATGTTTTAAATCAATCTCTATAGCTTTGACGCTCTCCTGCAGTACATCAATAACATGTATGCAGTTCCTCCAGTGGTATATTCAATAGACTGACTCTCATTTATTTCTCCTCAATTTGTGTTTGGCTTTACTCCTATCCATATATGTACATATCGAGATCAGTCGATGCCTCTGATGCACAGCGCCACTTTCATTGTGCTTTTTATTGGACTTCTGAGAGTCCATTAAGAGCACCTCATCAGTTTACCTCATCAGTTCTGGTAAGAGTGTTTTGCTTTGTTTGTTTTTTTTTGCTGAAATCATAGCATCTTTCATAGCCGTTTCTATTCATTTCAGTGTGTTCTTTATAAGCCTGTATCTTTATGCTCTTGTAGGATGAGCCCATGTGACTTTTGCATACTGTATGCAGGCACATATATAAACTTATATAAAAATGTTGTTTTTGCAAATACATTTTCAGGGAATTTCCTTCTGTATCTTTTAAAGATGTGAAGTGCCGTTCACTCCCAGAACATGATGTCTAGAGTTGAGTGTGTTAATCTGAGTCTTAATGTATTATTGTTGTGGTATTTCATGATAAAAACCCGGACTCCAGAGCCCAGTGAACCTACTCTTCGGAAAACTCATTAAAATAAACCATCCAATTTTACAGCCACATTGCAAGTAGAAGAAGTGAATGTGCCTTCATCATTTTTAAAGCCAGCCTGTGTCTAAGGATAGAGAGAATATATTTTCACCACAGTAGAGTCGATAGTTGCTGGAGGTAGTCAACTAAGAATGGGTTACGGCAGCCTTTGACACAGGGCATTTTTTATGAATTTGTTTAATTTAGGGCTGGGACTCGATTAAAAAAAAATTATCTAATTAATTACAGGCTTTGTAATTAATTAATCGAAATCAATCGCATTTTAATCGCATGTAAATATTTGACCTGAGAACAGTGAGAAGTAAGGTTTTTTCATGTGGATTTTTAGTATACCATTGAATAATGACTGAATACATAAGCTTAAGCTACAAAATATTGTTTATTTTTAATCTAAATTAACGTGTTAAAGTCCCGACCCTAGTTTAATTATTTATGTACTTTCTCCTTCAGTGCAGTTTCACAAAATAAATTTAGCAAATCCCATATCAGCATAACAAAATCTGTTTTATTCAGTTTGTGAGGTCCATTTATTCCTTTGTAGGCTCTATAGGCCACCTGACCGCATATTCAATTCCCTCCTGAGTTTGTGCGTGAAGAGCGTCCCCCTGAGCCTGCACTTCCAGAGTGCTCCCTTGAGCCTGCGCCTCCTGAGCACCCTCCAGAGCCAACCCCATCCTAAGCACCCAACAAGCTCTCCTTTTTCTGGACCCCCACACGACCCAGGTCTTATGGTCTCCTAACGTCCGCAATAATTTTTTTTGGGGGGGTAGTAGGGATAAGGTCGTGTTAGGGGTAGGTGGGAAGGGTATTTGACCATGACCTTCCAGGACTCCAGACCTGCCATGACTACCAAAACCCCAGACCCGCCATGGCTTTCCACGACTCTAGATCCGCCATGGCCTTCCTGGACTACAGACCCGGTGGCCTCCCAAAGCCCCAGACCAAAGCCCCAGAGGTAGGGTCACGTTTCTGTCTGTTTTGGTCTCTTGTTTCTTTGTCTTCCTGTTTTGATTTAGTTTAATTTCCCACGTGTCTTTCCTTATTTGGTATTTCCTGTGTAATGTGATTATTTGTTAATGTGTTCCCAGCTGTCCTTCCCAGGTGTTTTAAGTTTTCCACATTTCACATGACAATTGCTTTTAATAGAAATATAGTAAAAATAAATTTTTATTATATTATATTTGAAATAACATTTATAATATATTATGTTTAACCAATTATTATCAATTAACATTATATATATATTGATATTGCATATTTCTTGTGACTATTGCTTTTAATAAAACCCAAGTATAAGTGGTAAAACAGAAAGGCCATAGGATTGAGATGTGTTAAAGTTCAAGTCTATTATGCTGTTCTGAAAGCATGCTGTAATATGATGTGGAAATGCTTTACAGTCTGTATGCTCTGTGTCTGTCTCTCAAAGGTGGATTCATGTATGAATTTGATGGAGCTTGCTGCAGAGCATGAAATTACATTAGGCATTGCACTGACTCTGGCTTCCCACACCTGTCAGCCCAGTCAAATGATGGAAGGCTTTTTGTAATAGTAATGGTAATGTTAGGGTAGACTTCTCCAGACCTAAAACCGTTTTTTGTATTAAACACAGAGTTTAACATTTCTTGTTCAAAGCTTTGAGTAGTTTTCCCTGTACCCAGGTAACCCTTCTACACTCTGCCCCTTCAGAACGTTCATTAGGTCGTCTATTTTCACTTCGTCTGAAACAAATTAAATCACTTTTTGTGGGTTTTGTGGAATTTTGTTAAGCATCATGATGTCAGTTTGCAAATTCTTTGAAAAGTTTCAACCGCCCGTTTTCAATCCGATTGTATCTGTTTGATTAATAATTAATCACTTCATTTACACTTTTTGTATTTTAGAAAGTCAGAGAACTGCAAATAAATGACTCAATCATTATTGAAATTGTCTCCTAGCATCATAACAGTGGAAGAATGGTTTTGTTGATTCATTCATAACCTGTTATATCATCTAAAGTTTATGCCGATTGTATAAGCAAACTTTAATCATTTTTAATCACTTGTTCAAATAGAAACTGTGAATACAAAAAGAGCAGACATGAGATGGCTTATGATTAATGGAGGTGCTGTCTGAGGGTCTCTATAGACAAATACTTAGAGGAGAAAGTCATTGATGGTCTCATTGATCTTTCCCCCAAATTATTCACTACATTAGAAGCGTCCTGATTTTTAGATTGCACTGAGATTAGATCCTGTCTGATGAGTAAGATTAATTTCAAGTAGCCTATATTTCATATGCCTGCTCAGGCACAGTTTGTAAACAAACCGTATCCATATAAAATGAACACAGCTGTGAAATGCTTTTTTTACTGTGTGAGATACATAAATAAAAGAGATTTTGCACTTAGCCCCTAACCCTTTTGCACCGAAGTTAAGCCCCAGGCTGAGATCACTTTTAACAGTGATAAAAGCAACATTTTGCACTTTTGTTATGCAGTGTGAAACCATACAGTGATAGAATGGTAGTTGTTACAGTGAGATGTTTAGCAAAAGACGAGCAATCATAAGCTACACAACGCTTAACTCATTAAATATTCATCCACTTTCAATAGCCCCAGAAACTTTCTCATGCATTAGTTTAGTTTTTATCATCTTAGAAAAAAGACGCTTTGATATTGCTTGCTAACTGTTTACATGCTGTTGTGAAAAGAGACTATTTGTTTTTTGTTTTTTATCCTTTATGTCTGCTTGAAACGGCAGAGACAACTGATTTGTCTAATTGAAGTTACCGACCTCATAAATATGCAAATAATCCTAAAATGAAAAGAAACACATGAGCACTGCCAGCGAAATGTTTATACACTAATTCAAATTAAATTAAACCTTTTTAACATGAGTAAAACAACATACTGAGTGACTAATACTATTTTTGTCATGGAAAACACTCATGGGTTTGTAGATAGGACACAGTGTTACACTAGAGGGATTCGGTAATAATATTAATAAAAATGTATAAATGCATGTAAATATTTTGAAAATATATACTGTATTTGTGTCTTTGTTTGTACACAATAAATAAATATACACAGCACATATAATCAAAAACATTTATTTTAGATGCAATTAATCATGATTAATCGTTACACTTCAGAAGACGTGAAATAACGTACAGCTATCACCCATTTAAACCCATTTTTAAGGCTTGGAGGGGACTGGACAATTTTTATTATAACTCTGATTGTATTCGTCTGAAAGAAGAAAGTCACACACTCGAGTACTGAGGTGTAAGATGCATTTAAGTGTGTTTGTGGTGTGCTGCAAGAGACATAAAAAAACACCCAGTCACAAGTACCCAGATGAACAATCGTTTTACAGTGATGCTATGGATAACGGTTATAATCAGAAAATAACTGACTGTAGAATGTCATGACTGACCAATTAGAAACCTTATAAAACCAATAAAGAAACCTTACTGTATGGTAAAAAAAAATGAACAAGTTATGAAAAAAGAGAGAGAAGCTGTTTTCCTTCCTGTAACACCATGAGCATTATAGTGTACTTGTTCCACAGTAGGAGAACAACAAAACCGAAGTGTGCCAAATGCATTCCCCGCTTCTTTCTCTCCCACAGCAAAGACAATGTTCTCTTCAGCTGCCAGCAGATGAATGGAAATAGGTGTGATGGGAGGAGACTGATGCCTGCTAGGAATATAAAAGACTCAGAATCTCTCAAAAGACAAAGACTGCAAGGGGTTAATGAATGGGGGACGGTGACAGGAGAGAGCCTATTATCACGCAGCTGAGATGGATATTAAATTGAGTCATTTCTTTCTGGTCCAGCTGGCAGGCTGCGATAAGGCCCATTCCACTGAACCTGTGAACCCTCCAGAATCCATCAAACTACAGAGCACAGGCCTTTAAACACCGCACACCTTTGTGTCTGAGCCTCGTTTACACTCCACAGAGTGCTGGAGGATTGTAACGCTAGGCTAATTGATAATTATTTGGCCTCCGTGAGTTTAAGATATCTCTGAAAACTGTTTTCCAATGCCATTTTGTCTCTAACCAACCATCAAGAGGCCAGAGCTCCATAATCTGCTTCCCGAACACATACAGAGTTGTGCACCATTAAGAATTGAATTAAAAATGATTTTCACATTCAGTTCCTGCATATAATAATAAAAAGATGTGTAGATACTGTATTTCAAATTCGCAGTTAGTTGTATATATAAATATATGAAATTAATATATTCTCATTATTTAGTAAAGCAATATATGGATGGATGGATGAATAGATAGATCTAACAAAAAGATCTAGATGAAAACATTTGCATTTTGCTTATATATTTTATATGTTACATTAAATGAACTGAAATTCTGAGAAAACCATTTGCTTTTCAACTAGAAAGCTTCAAAGGTTAAAGAGAGATAGATTAGTTTGAATTTCTTTAAAAATGCAGTTTGTTATTATTAAATATATTGTTAATATAAGCATCACGAATATGACCCATCATAACTGAGAAGCTTATTTATTTATATTTTTTCAGAGGATGTATACAAAAAATGTTTTCCATTAATCCATAATTGACAGCATTTTATTCTATCAGAACAAATCTGCTGGATGAGATATCATCTTTATTACCTCAGCAGCATTAAGAACCAAGCGTTTAGCTGCTCGGGGACAGCAGCATAATCAGTACAGCATCGTAAAAAGCAATTTGGAGTCTAATTAAAAGAAACATCCCAAATCATCGCTGGCCTCTGCTCATTACTGCATTACTGCGCTGGGTCAACAGTCTAAACATTTGGTTAATCATAACACAGTGAAAGCTGCCACACAAGCTCTGCCAACATGGTAATTACTATAACTGGCACCCAAGACAGAGAAGCAGTGACTACAGAGCCAGAGGGAAAAACTATTAGTCATCTTCATCAGAGAAATTCATGAACAGCACACTTTAGTTGCTTTTGGTTCTGTATTTCGTATTGATTTTCTTTTTACAACCTCAGAGTGTCCTTCTTTTTTTGCTGTTACCTAGCTTGTGTGCATCCGTGATTATTCATCAACTGTGGAAAAGCTTCAGGCTGTGGAGACGTTGAGGTTTAGGCCTTCCAGGGAGACACATCCATTACCTATCCCCCTCGTGGCAGCACAGGGCCAGACGCGCCGTCACACACCGGCTTGATTTATTGGAGCTTTTAAAGCCTCGTCATCAGCGGCATGTTTGATTTACACAGTGCTGTCCTGACAGCTGTCGACGCTTGGCAATACAGCAGCTTACTGTAAACTAGCCACACAGGACAACAGTTTTTATCATCGCATGACTTACAGTCTTCAGTCTCTGTAGCTGCAGGATCGTGCAATATATATGGCACAGTGCGTGACATGACAAACTTTGTTGTTTAATAATGCTGTTTAATAATTTTTTTTTTTTTTCATTTCGCATTTTAAGTTATTATAGTGCTGTCACTTATGAATGTCTTATTAAGAAACAGTTGGCGGTGTGCTTCTGGTCTGGGCAAACTCTAGCCATGCTTGGACAGAGCACAGATTGAACCCCTCATGGGTAACTGACCAGATCCAACAGAATAAAATGTTACAAAATGACTGATATATTTGCATAGAATACATTACTGGATACTTAATATGCTGACAATGTTTTGTAAATCTATAAATCTGCAATTCAGGAGTTATTACGTTTGGAACATTAAGATTAATCAGCGTATTCTGATTTCTGAAAGATCATGTGACGCTGAGTACTGGAGTAATGGCTGCTAAACATTTAGCTGGGTCATTGCAGGAATAGATTGTTATAAATCGCACGTTTTGCTATATATTGAAGTAGAAAATATAGATTCTTCAGATGTTTTTCTACATGGAAATAATCTGAAACTGTTCCCATCTGAAACACTCACTTTGAGGCACATTGTTAGAGTGTCACAGGTACAAAGAAATGCAAATTACTTTAAATCTACATTTACAAGCTCCCAGCATGCATTGCAGCACAAACGCATTATGCAGTTGCTGTTAGGACTATTGTTGAGCTGATTGCTGACTTTGTTGTTGTTTTTATCATTGCCATCAGCTGTTTGTGTTGTGTGTAGCTGGGTATGTTCAGAGCTTTACTTGATGATGTTTGTGTGTTAAGTGGTGAGATCTGCGTGCGTAAATATAAACTTATTGCATTGCGAGACGTTCTGTTCTTCAGAGGCAAAGATGGCTGCTAATTGATAAGTGCTGCTAACTGATAATTTGTTGGACAAAAAATCTGTTTCTATGACTGGTAATAATTTCGGATTTAGTGAATGAATCAAATCAAATCAAATTGACTAAACAAAGTAGTATTAGTGGTTTGCAAATGAGCGAACTCAAAAGTCTCAGTCTGATGTTGATTTCATTTTTATTCTTTCCAAACAGTTTGCTTCACGTTTATTTGAGGTATCTTCGCAGTTTGTTTTGTTTTTTACAGTATAGTAGATCTTTTTTATTCATTTATAGATTTAAAAAACTAAATAAAGGAAGAAAAAATAATAAATAACAATATTATATATATTATTTTTTTTATTATTATTATTTTTATTATTATTTTTTTTTTAAATAATACAATTGCGCAACATCATTTGTAAATAGCAAATCTGGATAACATTACCATCAGATTTTACACAAAGTTTTGCACTAAATGCTAAATCATTGTTAAATTAAATGGATATTTTTACCTCCCTTTGTAATTTAAATTATGCTGAAAATATCCTAAATGTATGAAATGATACAAATGAAAAATAAAAGCATTTTCACCGCTGTTCACTGTGACTTTTACACCCCACTGTATGTTTTTATAAAAATGAAATGGGATTCAGGGGCATGTGAATCAATTGCAGCAGTGATTCACTGACTGCTTTTGAAACAAACCAAGGAGTTTTGCAGCAGCGAGTGCATTTGTAAGTGAGTCAACGTACCTGCTGTTTTCAGCTTCCGTGTATGTGATAAAACACTGATGAAAGCTTGTAAGTGTTGCCCCACACACTCCTGACCTTGATGAGCCATTGAGCTGCCGGCTGCCGAGCTGCAGCTGCTCTTTGGGAAATTTAAATGGGGGTCTTATCAGAGTCTGCAATTCACCGACTGACCGAGTGCTGATATAAACAGAACTTACAGAGGAGGAGAAAATGTCTGGCCGTCTGCATCTACACATAAAAGACATATTGAGCCATGGCACTCATACATGTGACTTGGGTTCAAACCCGGCCTGTGATGTGGTGCGATCCAATTTCCCCTCCCCTTCCTGTTGCTCTCTACTATCACCAATAAACTGGCAAACCCCCTAAAATAAATCTTTTTTAAAGGCCTCACCTCACTCGCAGATAATTGTTTCTTCTGGAAATCTTACACAGTCCACATCAGGAGTCGAATGAAGAACCTGTCTTACAGTCCTCCCTGAGAATATAAAAGTCACGCTGCATAATTTGCAGACCCAGAATTACAGTATTTATAACTTCAGTAAGCACTGGTAGCTATTTTAAATATATAACACTTTTCAAAAGCAGAAGTGGCTGATACGGAGCTCAGGGTAGCAGAGTGCATTTTGAAGCATGGTTATAAGTGATAAGTTATAGAAGCCTATGCGTCATGGTGTTTTAAATGGGGTTTCTGCTCAGCTGTGCTTGAAATGGAAAAAACGGTTACAGTGGCAGTCACACCACGTCCTTCTCTCTGCATCACTGCCGAAAAAGTGTCAGGTGAACAGAGCTGACCTGCTTCACACTCCTGCATGTGCGGACATGTGAACGTGTTGACTGCTCTTGGTAGTATAAACTCAGGTGTGGTGTGTTGTGAGCACTGGAAATCATCTTGTATATTGATCATCCCTGAGGTGAAATGCCTGTAATCTGTGCAACCTGCTTTAATTACAATCAGTAGCACACATTTGTTCACTAAATGGAAAATAAGGGTTGTCTTCCCAGTTGTGACATATATCCAATTGAAATGACCTCTTGAATGGGAAATTAGATTTTGTCTGTTTTTTGGTAATGGCTGTGATTTTGTATGAAGGGCAGATTGATGGACGTTAATGTTTTTGGGCACAGAAGTTTTAACATTTGAACAAGTTTGAAGGGAGAGTTCACCTAAAAATTATAATTTGGTCATTATTTTGAATTTCTTTCACCTGTAGAACATAAAAGATTTATGAAGAATGTTGGCATAAAACAGTTTTATTACTCATTAATTTCCATTGTGTGAATAAAAAATGGTCAACCTGGTCTCATAAAAACACATACCTTACTGCACGTTTCGCTGCAGTTGTAAAATGTCCACTAAGTGGTGCTAAAACACAGGTTCAATATGTGAACCATGGCACATTTTTATCAAACTAGAGCTCCTTAGCTTTGCGTAGTCAGACCTTCAGACTGACGGCTGAAGGTCTGGAACTTAAAGCGGCTTTCTTTGGCTAAAGCCCGCCCATAAAGCCGTTTGACCGACATGTCAAACAACCAATCACAGTTCGTGTCGTTCAGCGTCACGTTTCGGGG
>JAUMHP010000065.1:12541802-12562154 GCA_032361065.1 Enteromius trimaculatus
CGCACACACTCTGTATTGTCTGCTTCCACCCCTTATTGTTTTGTCTTTTGATTTCGACATAATGCTTTGCACACAGTTTGGGGTTTTTTTCACACAGAGACACCCTGGACTTTTTAAACTAGCTAATGTCACACACACACACACAGAGCGCTTCGCTGAATGACAGAAAAGCTGTCTGGCCCGCGTTTTCCATGTGCTTTTATACTTCCTGGCCAGTGACATCACCGGCCTCTGACGTCCCAATTCATCATTGGCTGATTCTACACACTATTCAGAGCCGTCATGCTGAGGGCGTTCCCATAGCGTCTCGTCGACGCAGCGTTGAGTTCCTGAAAAGGAACTCAGCAGTTATGGCTCATGACTTGTGATGTTGTTTTGACTCATGTCTTGCAAAGTTTCACTTGGCGGGTAGCGTCCAGGAAATAAAAAAAAAACTTTTGACAGTGTGGTCGAAAAATGTTTCAAGAACAAATGGATTACAAAATAGTTAACACTTTAATTTAAGGTCTCATAGCTAGTTGCTTATTAGCATGCATATGCATAGCATGCAGTAATTAAGCACATACAGTATTAATACCTTATTCTACATGACCTTATTTTACATCCTAATCCTACCCTATACCGAAACCTAACAACTGCCTTAATAACTATTAATATAAGCATATAGGAACTTGTTGAGGAAATTTATTTAATAGGAAGTTGTAGTCAATAGGAAATAAGTGTTCCATATTCCAAAAGTGTTTCCAAACAATGAACACATTTTCCAAAAGTTCTGTTGATTACTCACTCTTACTTCATTCCAAACCCATAAGACCTTTGTTGATCCTCAGAACAAAAATTAAGAAATTTTGTAATCTGATAGCTGTCTGACCCTGCATAGACAGAAACGCACCTGAAAGATCAAGACCCAGAAAAAGTAATAAAGGCATCATTAAAATAGTCCATGTGACATTGGTGGGTCAACCGTGCACGCACACACACTTGTATCATGCTACAGTACTCTTACAGTATGAGTGGTGGTGGATGCTGATACAGAAGAGAAGTAGTATTGTTGTCTTCTTAAAATTAGTTAAACCACTGATGTGACTATTTTAAAAATGTTCTTACTATGTTGAATATTTCAGTTCTGTTGTCTATGAATTTAATCAAAGATATTGTAATTTGTGTTCTGACGATGAACACAGGTCTCACACCTTTGGAACGACATGAGGGTGATTAATTAATAACAGAATTTACATCCCTTTAAGACCAGCATATTGCATTATGGAATGAAGTGTATTCCTACAGTAAGCTTTTTGTATACCACACATTCTGGTAAACAAGCTTTGAAAGCAGTTCAGCCTCTCTTCTGGCATCTATCACCTCTTTGTAAATGATCTGGGAACGTGCACCGTATAAAACAGGCTTTTTCCCCTGTCACATGTGCACACTGTGATTGGGATAGATTGTTTGTCGGGGGTGGTGAAATACTCCTGGATCAATGATATGTGCACAATGAGGTAATTCTTTGTTTCTTTCTGTATTTATTCAGCCGGGATCTGAGCGTGTGCCAGGAACGCTTGTCTTGCTCTCTCTGTGGAGTGACACTGACGACTCTCTCTTCTGACACTCCTGTGGGGTGGCCCGCTTCCTCTCATCCATCCATGCACTTGTCTGCCGTGTTGTCAAAGCTTCGCAGGTCTCTCTCCATCAACACCGCCACCTGACAGCGCCGCGTTTTACGCCACATGGACTGTTGCAGAGTCGGGTAATAGGTTTGCTGACACAAACTATGCGGGTCAATAAAACTCAAAGATGTTTCGGGCTCTTGGAAATGTCTTTCCTGTAATGTCTGCACCGTGATGTAGCCCTTTGAGAAGTCAGGAATGGGGTCTTTAATATTGACCTTTGGCTATTCACAGACACCAAACTCTTGTTTTGAAGACATTATAGAGTCTATGACACACTTAAGAAATTTTCAGAGGCTCAATTTGAAATACTCACAGCAGTCACTATCTCATATAAAGCCATTTCATAAGGCTGTTTGGATGTTTTTAACAACATCCCGCAAGAAAAAATGTTTTTTGACAAGTTGAAAGATCTTGTATAGTTTTCAATGCAGTTGTTACAAAAGAATAGTCAGTCATTATTTCTCTGACAATGAAGCAGTTATAGTTATAGCCTCAGTTATAGTAGAGGCTCCCAAAATGTGCTTTTTTACATAGCAATTTCTTTCCTATTAATTATTATTAATCATTTTCTATTGATTTTGGCCTATCAATCTTTTTCTGTGTCCTTTGTAATTAGATCTTTCCCAGGTCGTTTGTACTTATAAGATACTATTATGAATCACAACATAATAATGACCCCCAGTAATTACCATGAGACCTTTACAATATCTGTAAGCTTTAACCTCTTGTAAATACAAAACAAGAAGAGATGAACCCTATTGCACATCCCTTCAGGTGCAGGAACTGCATGCATCACACCTAAAGGTCATCTAGGCCATCTAGAAACATACAGCACACTCTAATTACAAACAAAACAGAGTGTCTTTTACGCATGAGCCCTTGTTCATGTTTAATTATTTTAATGAATTCCAAGCGAATACGTGCTGTAACATGCGCTGCAAACTATTTCAGGACCCTCTGGTGAATTTTTTTTAAGATCCCAACCTCATAAAGAAATGTAGGCCATACTGCTGTTTGAGGACAAGAACATACAGTAGACTGAAACTATGCTGATGATGATACATCTAGACTTTGCTTTGGCACGGTGTCTTTATCATAAGATATGCGTAAACACTGTTGTCTTAATAGGGACTGCTTCTGTTCAGGGAAAGCCTTGTGTGGAGTAAGTTCACACTATATTTAGGTTTGGAAACAGTCTCATCTTGGCTGCGATATGGGCCATGTTACACATTATGATTGTCTCAGAGGGAAAGAAAAAACAAATGCTTCAGTGAATTCCTTGTGTAATTATGTAGGTTTCCAGAAAACACCTACACAGAAATCATATATTAAAGACGTTGTAAGCGATTTCAGACTTTCTAACTTGACTGCTTTACATTGCAATAATTTTTTTGATGAATATTTATAAATCCATTAAAAACATGCTATATTTTTCCCTGGTTGCATTTCACGTCAGTGTTGTTACCTCATCATGGCATTATTTCCTGCAGTTTCAGAATAACTAGTCTTATTGTTTTATGTATTAGGTTATTGGCTCAAAAAAACCTGTATGTGAATAGATAAAATCTATCCAGTTGGTCTTTTATTCATTCCCTTCATTCATTCATCCTGTCACTCACTTTTTGTATGGCATGCAGGCGATTGCATCAGACAGCCGAGCGATTGAGATCATTAGGCGAACTGATTTAATGAACAGGAAGCATCCTGCTTGGCCGTGGCAGGCATGCGATACTCACACAGACAGGCACTAATTGATTTCTCAGCCAGTGATTTCCCTGGATAAATATATGAGGGCCCAACACCTCCACAATGCGAGCCGTCAGCTCAGGTGGCTGTGAAGGTGCTAGCACAGCATAAACAGTGCATGAGGCAGGATACGCAAATCCATCAACGCTTTGTTTACCTCAAATAGCCTCCCAGCATTCTCGCCTGTTGCCACGGAGACTCTTATATCACAGTCAGGGTCTGAAAAGTGATGGTATGATGGCCGGAAAGAGTAGTGGCTGCTGTATTGTACAACATGACATGGGTTTGCCTCTTCGGTTTTGACATTGTCCATGTCCTGCCTGTTTTGTTTTTTTTACCTTCTGCAGTTTAGTCTAATTGATGGTAGTTCACAGTGAGTGGAGGGAGATCACAGCGTTTGATTTTATGCTGTGTCTGAACATAACTATAATAACTTAAATACAGGACTGACAACTGTTTTCTGCTGCTGTGTGAATGTGCACTCTCAGAAATAAAGGTACAAAAGTTGTCACTGGGGCTTTACCTTTTCAAAAGCTATGTTTGTACATAAAATATACATTTTGGAACCTTAAAAGTACATATAAGTACTTAAAATTAACATATTTGAACCTAATAGGGACTAAAGTGTATTTTTTGAAAAGGTAGCCCTCCCGCATGTCCTGATTTTGCTGCATATTTTGTTGACCCTGGAACAACATTTTATTTCAAAATTTTAGTTTTGACCATATCTCTACACTTAAACCTAACCCTACCCATGAGTATTGCCTAAAATCAGGGGAAATGATAGATGACTGACACTGACGTACAAGCACCAAACACTGATTGTAAGCCTAAACTTCACAAAAACTATAAACTGTTTCTTCAAATCTGATTGGCTAATCACAATGTTGTTCCAGGGTCAACACAGATGTTGACCCAGGGACACGCCTAACTCAGCAAATCAGGTTCTGCGTACGGGCACCAGTGACAGCTTTTGTACCTTTATTTCTAAGAGTGTACAGTAGCAAACGCTGCGTCCTCCACCCATATTCAAAAGCTGCTGTTGGTTAATGACAAAATAACTCACGGCTCGATTGGACTCTTGTTGTGTCAGAAAAACTTTCAAGCTGCGTCCAAAATCACATACTGCTTAAGTAGGTACTACATTTAAAATTGAACGTACTACTCGACCACAATAAACAACTTTTATTGTTTCTACATCTCCCCTTTGCCATTTTTCGAATATAACGCCTCCTCTCCCTGTGCCTCACGCGAAGTGTCCATGGTATGTGTACTTCAGAATTTCGGGTGGAAGCAGTAGGTCATCCGGGTACTTCTCGCATACTGAATTTCGAATGCTATGAATTCAGACATACTACTCACCGCGCATACTGTTTTTCACGTATTATGTAGTAGGGAAGTAAGCTATTTCGAACATAGCATTAGTTTTATGTACGTCACTGATCACTGTTGCCATGGTTATTGGAAAGTGGCTTGACTCCCGTTGCACGTTCATACATACCATATTATAAACACAACTGTAAGCTGCTGTGTGAACGAGACATTTGGAGTATCACATCTTAAAGAAAATGTGGTTGTCAGTCCAAAAACTGAGTGTAAGCATAGCCTGTGTGTGTGAATGTAACCATGGACTCAAATACAGGAATGTCAATCATATTCTGCTGCTGTGTAACGTGGCCTATCATTCCATCCAGTCTGTTGATATCAAACATGTTTAACATTTTAGAACAAGTTTGTTTTCATCTTTCATGTAGCCTATCTCTTAGCAACAAGACACGTTTATGCTCAAATTTGTTGTGCTTGAAACTACGGTGTGTGATCATCAGTTGTTTTGTGTTTAATGCCCAGTTTTTCTCTGTAACCATTTACAAAGTCAGGATGTACCTAGTGTTTTAAAAACACTATTGTAAATGTAAGTGTCTATTGTGATTGTAAATGTCATATAGTGTATTCAGGATTTTAGAAAAGCATTCAAAAAGTACACATCTTGCCAATTAAGGTGTCTAACCTCTTTAATGGCAGGATAAATCCTGTACTGCTACTGGTGAATTCAGGTCATATTGGAATCATTGTATTCACAAGTTGAGCTAATGCAAGGGCAGCTTAATCATCATATCTTGAATTTTTTAACTGTCCAGTCATGTTTATTCTGACCAAAATCAATTTAACACATATCACATCAAAACTTCAGGAACTGACACCTCTCAGTGAAGTCATTGATTGATGCTTTATATTTCCTAAACAGACATATTTTGTGATGCCACAGGTGTCCAGTATTTGTCTGTTGATATCTTGGCTCCATCAATTACATCTTCACCCCTCTCTCTGAAGTCTCTGTGGGTGATGGAGAGAGCAAATGATTGGCAGTCATGGTGGCTGGAACTCATTATTAGCCTTGTGACTGCTTTGCGACCAGGTCCAATTCCATTTAACAAAATGCAGCTATTGCTGTCAGCCATTAATTTGTTTTGATTGATTTTTAATGCTTGTCTACTAGTCACATTTGGACTGAAGCAACCCTGACATGTCTTGCTGGCTTTCTTTAACCCACACATTACTATATACTCTGTAGTAGATCACATTAATTTCACATTAAGTTACATAGCTGTAGATGTATTTCAGGGACTTTTAAAATGCGTTTCAAAGACTGGCCGCAGTTCAGAAGTAATAGCCTCTCATCTGTATATATTCACCCATCGAAATCCCGCTTTTTCTGTCTTTTATCCATCCTCATCAGTGAACGTTTCCGCCTCTTCACCTTGTCTTTATTTCCCCCCCTTTCCTATACGAGCATACCAAATGATTGGCCATGTGGCAGGCAAAGTTCATAAGTATTCACAATATTTCTATTTTCCCAGAGGGAATTCATCATGAGTCGAGCAATTATAATTTGTTCCCCGAAATTTGTCATGTCTGTGTGTGGGGGTGTTCGATGTTCTGGAACCTGGCGAGGTATCGACTCCATCAATCAGTATTACTGTGGTAACGTTCTGAAAGCCTTACATCCAGCGGCAGGCAGCGGGATGGAAAGACAATTATACAGGGAACATGGAATGAGCAAGAGAGACAGATGAGGGACTTAGGCCCTTAAAAAATGCCAAGCACACATTTCTTTGACTCACTTGTTTTCTACCTTTCCATCAATTGGTGTCAATTGTAGTTCTTTACAGTGTAATTTCTCCCTGTAGACCTGCTGTGGTTTAGAATATTCTAAAAGAGAACAAAAAACAAAGGGATCTGGAGACAATTAGACCAAAATAATCACAGTCTGATATGATAATTAATTCAGTCATAACACCATTACCATAACAATTAATGCAAATTTGCTGTAAATAATAAATCTTTGTCTGTCTGTCTCTACATGTTCTGTAGAATCTTTAGAGGCATGTCTTTTTATCCTGAGAATAACTCCCACCATAATCAATCACAAAGATTAATTAAGTTGCACATCAATAATCACAATTAAGACAGAGTTAAAGTTAAAAATGCTTCCCAGATTCATACTGATCTTAAGCACTGAGACGTTACAAATGCAGCGGAGCCCAGAGTAAAAGCGACTGGTGTTGACAGCGACTGTCTTGGTAGTGAATATCAATTATATTTTTATTTGCGAGCAGTTTGTAGATCGTTTGTAGTTTGTAGAAGTTGTCAAAGGTCTAAAAAAAGCCAAACCTTTAGTCCTGAATCTGAGCGCACATTTTTGATGTAAAAATATGGATATTATCATTTCATATCTACCTGTAATCAAATTTGTTTATATATCTGGCCTGTAAACATTCAAACATCAAAAAAGTTTTTTTGTTTTTTTTTAAACAAAGCTTTGTCTATGTTTGTATAATTCTACTTCAAATTTGAATTGCAATTCTATATCCTGTTTGATTCCTCAATTCAAGTTAAGATACTGAATTAAAACATTGTAAGGTGAGAGAGCCTGGTGGTTTACGGAATCCTGAACTACATCAAATATAAGTGAGCTGTGAATAAATGATATTTTACTACAAATTTTTAGAGTAGCATGTTCAGATATTCAACCAATTTGGCACAGGTTGAGCATGTTCAGATCAGCTCAATTAGCATTATATAGTAATTATATATAAACACAGCCAACTTACCTTGGTCCCATGGTAGTTTGCTGGCATCCTTCCAACTCCTTACTCCAAACTGTTCCTACTCCAGCTTGGGATATGATGAGTTCTCTGCATTCTAGCTAAATTCTGAGCACAGAACCCTCCTCTCGGACAGTACACCAAATATGGATATACTATTTGCTCAGTATGATTATTTGTAAGTGTGAACCTGAGTCTATTGGGCCGCTGGAAGGTGTTATGTGATTAATGGTATGGCCATAATGATTATTCTAAACGTATGCAAATTTGTCTTCCTGTGAAACTGGAAAAATAATAAGTAAATTAAACATGATAATGACATAAGAATCAGCATCATGTCTACATGGAAGAAACATATGCTGGCATTAACAGAGTTCCTTGACAGTAGACGCCTTCCTGAAAAAAGATAACATTAATTATGTAAGCCCTGGAGAAGAGTGTGCAGGGCATTCTTTACAGAGAGAACAAGCTGTGTGTACAAAAAATCAAAACAACTTACGTAATGCGTGCAACTCATTTCCCAAGCCTCTAACTACTTACTCCTTTTGCCTTGATGTCTAATAGAGGTCTTTTGGGTTGAATATGATACGGGCTTAATGAGAAAGGCCTCCTCACCTCCTCCCATTCCAATGAGTAATTGAGCTTCATGCTAAGAAGCTGGTGTGGCTGATTGCAGCCCACATGCTTCATCTCGATTCATTTGTATGTGTGACTTCCCTCTTGAACTCGGTTCCTAATAAATGATACCTTCTCTTTCACACTTTGCAGATGACGGTAAGTTCTCAGACGCTCTCTTTCCTTTTCTGCAGTCTCGCCAGATTTCCTCGAGCCTCAAAGGTGTCACAGCAGCCAGATACTGAATCTATCATGTTTTATCATTGGTGCAGTGCGCGTGTTAAATTGAAGTCAGGAGAAAAGCACTCTTGTTTCTCACTCCACACCCATTTAATCGCTTAAATTCTATTGTCAGTAAAAATATGCTAATTGGGCCCTCTGTTTGCGTGAAACAGTATTAAAAAGAAAAGCAATTTTTCCATTATCCAGAAGGGAGAAATTGCTTGGGTCTGATAAATGAGCTTATCCTTAATCCTAATTATGTCAAAGGCAGGATTTACAACCTTTTTCATAAACATGTAGGGAACGCCACAAAAGACTTGACAAAGTAGTGTTGATAGCTTTTAGGCTCACCTTGCATTAAAAACACCTGAAGAAACTTGCTTGAGCTGAACCCTAGCTGGCAAGTTTGTTCAACAAAATGTAACAAATGACTAAATGTTTTTTCAGGCATGTGATAACTTAGCCTAGACGTGTGCTGTACAATACATGGATCCATGAGAATATGTTCCTGAAGGGCTCATGTTTGAGAATTGTTGTAGTGATGCTGTGACAGTGACTGGCATGTTGTTCCCTGCAGTGTTTGCCAGCAGGTAATCTCTATTGCACTGAAAGTGCAGTGGATTATAAATAACCCACTGTTGTTCTGAATCAGCCCCGAGAGCTCTAATCTTGTCATTGCTCTCTCCAAGCTCAAAGTGGCTGCGAAGCCGGCTGTGCAGCTCTAAGTGGTAGAGATTGCCCAGCAACATCATAAAGGAGGGTTTCAGTGCTTGAGTTTGAATATTGTGCCAACTATGGATGACTAACCAAAAGTTTCAATAGTTCTTCTGCTCTTGTTTTCATTCAGTTCTCAGAAATGCCTTACGCTATAAACTCGTAGAGGCAGTTTCCCGAACAGGCTTTGAGACTAGTCCTATATTGAAATAAATGTTAAGATCTGTCCAAACTGGAAAAAGCTTGCACTGAGAGATCTTAAAATACATTATTGCCATTGTTTGGTCTTAAAATGCTCACAGATAATGCATTTTTGTAAATGTCCTGAATTAGCAAAGTCTAGTCCTGGCTTAATCTTGATCTAATCCTAACTGGGAAATTGGCCCTAACTGTATAGGAAGTAAAAGATTTGTTGTGTGGATTTCATTGCATTATTACAGCAGGTTATTGTACATTATGCTTGAGATTACCTGCTCAGATTTAGAGGGTCCGAACATACCATTCCCTACACTGAACATGAACATGCAGTCATGCAGATTAGGAGGATTTCAGATATGATGACATACTCAAATAATTATACTAGTTATGTTTAATATATAAGAATTATGGATAGTGTATTGAGAAACCTTCATTTCCTTGTATGAGGGAACTGGGCAGCAAATGTCTTTGGGTTTTGGAAGCAGCAGATGGTCTCTCTGTCAATGTCGGCCAGTAAAGTTTATCTACCATACTCTAAATCAGTGGTTGTCAACCAGGAGGCCTCGGCAGACTTCCAAAGTGGGCACAAGATGACTTCAAATTATGTTCAGATATTCTAGCTTAGTATGATAAATGTAGCCTATTATGCGACCAGCATTATATATGCACATTTGTCCCCACAACAACTGTTGTTTTTACTAAAGAACATACTTAAAACTGCTGAACATAATCAAAGTTAATTGTTTTTAATCATTACCGGTTTGTTCATTACAGTAGAGTAAACCAAAGGAAATACCCGAGCCCTTATTTGACAATAGGGGACCTTGACGTAACAAAGGTCTTAAAACAGCCCTCGAAAGAGACACGCACTAAGGGCGCGAGAAAGACCGCTGTGTAATTCACATTCAAGTGATTAATTGTGAACGTAAGAAGAAAGTCCAAGCACTGTGTTGCGCTGGAGTGGAATACGGTTATCAGAGTCCCTCACTCACTCTCTCTCTTGCGCGCCCGCGGCTCTCAGAGGAAGTGCTGCTTGTGCTGAAGGAACGGCTGGAAGCGCAACACACAAGGACGCAGCGCGAGCGCGAGCGAGAGCGAGGACAGCACGCGCGAAAAAGTGCACCTGTAATCCACGCTGCTCACTCGCCGATGCGCTGATAGTGTGAGGGCATCCAGAAGAGATATTCTACACCACGCGCATACCCATGCTTGGGATTTGGCTTTCTTTTTCTTCGCTAATGCAAAAGGAAATATGCAGCGAAGCCTCACACTGCTCTGCACCAGTTTTCTGGGATTGTGCTTCGGTTCCAGTTTCCCAAGTAATATCAACATAGGTAAGTGAGTGACAAAAGTGAAGGATGGAGTGTAGAGTGAAGCGTTGTGGATAAAAAAATATGAAAGGAGTGATAATTATAGACTTAGTCATTTCACTTGTTTTATCAGAAACCTGCCTAGGTTGTTTTAATGTATTGTGGGATTTTTCTTCCCCCACAGGAGGGTTATTCCCAACCGAATCACACGAATATGAAGTGTTTCGGTTTGCGCTCTCGCATCACCAGGATATCCCTAAACTGGTACCTCAAGTGGATATGGTCAAAATGGGGAATAGCTTCTCCATGACATATGCTTGTGAGTACAACCTGTTTTTACAGTGTAGAGAGAAAAGTGTGTGGTGAATGTCAACGCACTGCAGCTGCTATCCGCGTCTATCTGTTGCTCTGATGGCAGAATGATAAAATGAAGAAGTCTGGATGGGAAAGTTTGTGTCTTCCTGTTGCGCATACCTCGAGGAGATAAAACCGATGTTATTTGTATTAAAGAATACTATATTTGACATCAAACGTGGCGCTTTTTGAACGTATTAGTGTTATGTGGTTTACAAGTGGAGAAAGTGCAGGGTTCAGACGCATAAGTGCGTGTTATGCTGAATGCGCGTTACGTCTGGAATGCATTGCTGGCCAGTAACCTAATTATCAAGTTAAACGCATTTTTGGACGACATTTTTTTCTTAGTTTTAATTTTACTACCGTGCGTGCAATTAATCTTAATTATGCGTCATGTTGGACGGCAAGGCTTCGTTTCTGATACATGACGAAACCGTTCTATTGTGTTCACAATACAATTTATTTGATTTAATAACGGTCTTTGTGTGATATTTTGCGGTTTATCGTTCAGGTATTTGGGGTAACAGGTCATTTTATGATTTAGTAGCTCATAAGATATTTTTGTTTCTAGTCTCAAAGCGCGCAACCTGTGTTAGCTTCCATTGTACGGAACACAGGATCAGAGCGCTGAGGAAAGAAAACGAGCGTTAATAGCCAACGAATTGATTAATCAATGACTTTCAAGCTCTTTAGGCTCATGTAGATGTCTAACAGGAACATTATAGTGATGTTATAGACGGAGGATGTGAAATCTCCCTCCTTTCTTTTTTGTCTCTGTGTCATTGAGTCCCAACGAGGGGTACTTGGGAAAATTAGGATTTTTGCTTTGCTAGACATAAAACAGAATTTTGACTTTTATTCATTAATAAACTCACTGCTAGGTGTTTTTTTCGTATTTGAATCTAGAAATGCTTTTAGGTTATTGATTATATTATTAATGAATGTAATAGTGGCCATTTCAAGTAAAGATAATGCTCATTCGTCCAATATAACAATTTAGGAGAACACATTTCTTGTTTAGTGATAAGAGGATTCTTGAGCTTTGCTCAAGGGAGAAAAAAGGTTGGGAAGCACTGCCCTATCTGACTTTTTCTCAGTTTCTTTTCTCATTTTCTCACAAAAGCATCAAAGAATGCGTAAAGAGAATTGATTTTTTTTTTTCAAAATATGATGCAAGCTAGACACTTGAGTATGAAAATCAGTGTGAAGATGTCTTTCAGTTCAGTAGCATGTTTTAAATATTCTTTATTCTGTAATACTACTGAGAGCACATCAAAGAAATGCACTTTAAATCTATGCATTCGTCTCCCCCGAGCTACCAATATTTCTTTTCTTGATGTGAATTTTGAGCTATGCATAGACTCTTCCACCTCATCCTCCTTTCATATGTTCAATGTGTGTCAAGACAGAAAAATCATCCATCAGCACCTCATGCCATCTCTTTGGTTTTGAGGAAAACAATGAAATGAAAACAATTGTGAAATGGCCTTATTAAAGGATATTAGGATGCAGTTCCAAATAATTCAGTGTAAACTCTTTTCACTGATTCTGTCAGAGCTGGAGGTGTGCTGTGGGATTTTTAATAGCATGAAGAGCTCAGTCACTGTATGAATTGGATGGTGTTCTCTTAGGTGAACAATTTAACATGCTCATTAGTCAATGATGGTCTTATACATTTTTCCTCATTGTCTTCAAGATAAGGCATGTGTTATTCACTGACCCATTATGAAGCTCAGTCATATTTAAACGTGCCAGCGGTTTGTCCGGGACAATCGAAGGTCTCTTCTTTCTCTCTGAGCTCCCGTCCTGATCTGTTGCATTGCGAAGTGAATGGGCAGCCCTTGCGCAGCAAGCTGTGAGAGAAGTGCAGTGAAGGCCCCGACTCTGTGTAATGCTGAATGGCCTCATGTGCCAGGAACTGAATGTGTGTCCGGAGACGCCTGAGGAAACTTACCCTCAGCTGCTCCCCCTCTGTGTGGGCTCAATCCTTAGAGCAAACCATCCCCGTCAGCACCTGCCAAGCTGTACCAGAGGGGGTTGAGTACACAGAAAAGAGGGCAGGATTGTATTGGGGCAAAGGTTGATTAAATAAGAAATGCTGTGGCACCTAAGCACATTTTTATTGATAATTGGAAAGGGTAATAAAAGCACACTGAACCCTTATGTTCTGTTTGGGGCCTCAAATACCTCAAGGCCATAATAGGTTACACTTCACAATAAAGTTTAGTT
The DNA here is from genome assembly GCA_032361065.1 of Enteromius trimaculatus. Taxonomy (NCBI): domain Eukaryota; kingdom Metazoa; phylum Chordata; class Actinopteri; order Cypriniformes; family Cyprinidae; genus Enteromius; species Enteromius trimaculatus. The sequence continues at coordinate 12,554,967 of JAUMHP010000065.1, forward strand.
TGTTATCATTGGTTAACTACTTTATAAAAACCAGCAATGAACAATACTAATACATTTTAAACATTTGTTAATGCACTTTGAATTAGCACAAACATAAATGTTTGTGTTAAGTAACAGTATAAAAATATTGCTAATAGTTAGCTAATGTTAGTAAAAGGGTTTGCTCAAACATGAAAATTGTGTCATCACTTAGTTCACCTACATGTCGTTCCAAACCTGTATGAATTTGTTTCTTCCATTTAAGTGCCCCTATTATATTGCTAATATTGTTTTATAAGTCTCTTAAAACAGGTTGACATGTACGCAAGGTCAAAAGCACTTTAGTTTTCTCCAAAAATAGATTTAATTTTACCCCAATCCTAAATGATTCGTAAACGGTTCGGAAGCAGTTCGAAGAATCCGTCTGTCTAAACCCTGCCTTCCCGTGAGCCCTCACTGCTGTGATTGGTCAGATGGCGCAGTCCTTTATGATTGGTCTACCGCTACAGCCTGTGTCAGAAAATGAAACATCATCATAACTGAATGACAGGATACAGCATCTTCTTGACATGATGTAATACACATGGAAATTGTACTGTTTGTGGGCGGGCAAGTTGTTCGCGACATGGGCGGACATTATACAAATATATTACTTTGTGACGTGTGACCGCAACAGATTTGGATTGCTAACGACTCGTTTAGGCGAATGTGAGCCAACTCACAAGACAAAAACTTCATTTATCGTGCCCTGTCTGCGTCATAACTTTGCAGATAGGTTATGTTTACATGCAGCTACATGACACTGCATGAAAGATCATATTTGAAAAGGCATAATAGGGGCACTTTAAGTATAAAAGATGTTTTGAAGTGATTATTTGGTCACCAGCATTCTTTAAAATATCTAAGGAGAAGTGGTAAATAAATGTTATCATTCTCCATTTAATCTGATACTAATATTTAGGTTCTTAGAGACCCTTAGTATAAAGCATGAATAAATGCAGTTAATTTAATTGTGTTGTGTTGATATTTAGTGTGTTTTCAAAGAGCACATTTACTTTGTGGTAAAACAGTGGAATACAGTTACTGTAATATGTTTCCCTGATTTGTTTGGATTTGATTATGTTAGATATTCTTATTAAAATAATGTGAAATGTGTTTTTTAATGCTAAATAATTGAGCTTTCTGTATAAGAATCAGAATCAATCTCAACAGAACCTGAGGGCTAAGATTAGCCTTTGTGGTTTTTAAGTTATATTTTGTGTTCTACTGTAGTTCATTAATATATGAAATACTGCATCAGTTCAATAAAATAACTATTGATTTCCCAAAGCCATGTTTGTTTTAATTCCTGCTGCAGTCTGTGTTTTTAGTTGAATAGTAACTCTTATTACTTTGAGCTGAAGAACATTTAGAAATCCTCTACATGTATGGAGTAAACAAATCATTAAAATAGATGATTCATAAACCACTCTCCCATAAATTCACTCTCTCACCTCACTTTTTTTCCCTCATCTCTCACCTAGAGACATTTTTCCCTTTCATTTTCAGAAGAATGGGTCTGTATAAAGGTGGAATGCAATTTATTCAATGACCCCCAGCCGTCTTGCTGACATTTGAAGTCCTCACAGCTAATGGTAGATTCCTTTATTTGATCCGTGAGCAGAATTAGAGCTGATCAATAGCCGGACCCCATGCAAAGACTCTACAATCAATATGAGATGCTCACCTATTCCTGCACGCTAAGGCTCAAGAGCCCACTTAAAGATCTATGGGAGAGTGTGCATTCATAGACCTCCAAGAAATAAAGCCTTCAGGCCAGAAGAATATTAGCATGCTTCAAGACAAAGAACTGAATCGAGCGTATTTACTGCTGCTATAATTTGATCTGCACTGAGTGAAGTCTCTTTATATAATGCTCTAAATGAAAGTTTTTTTCCTTCCCTGCTACCGTTGAAGAGTAGTATGTGCGTGTTTTTCCCTTTATTAGGTGTTTCACAATATGTAGTTTACACCTTCGCATCTGATGTGATTGCTCTTGGGAGACGGCTGTAAACATGCATCAGAGTATCTCAGAAAGCAGCAGCGGTTTCTGTCATAAGCCTGAAATGTCTTTCGTTTTTTTTTTTGCACTAAAAAGAAAATAATAACCCTATGCAGTGAGTCTTTCTCCATGTAGAAATTCGTACAGGCAGCACGGTAGTGGATTTCTAGGATTGTGTCTGTTTGGGGAGTTTGTGTTGTGTTATTGTGTAACGAGAGACCAGAAAGGGGGAAGGGATCGCCCTCAGTCACCACATCTCCCGGAGCAACAAGACCTCCAAATCCTGAATGAATAAACGATCTGGATGGGATTCCCTAAAGCCAGACATTCAATAAAAGTGCCAATGGGTTCAGTCTCTAAATTTCCATTGCAGAAAAGGTCTGAAAAATCAATACAAATGGCAAAATAAACATGATAAATTCTGATCTGATGAGCCACACTCAGAGCTGCTGCACACCTGAGACCGCACATCAGTCGAATTCTGTATTACAGGTTGTGCTATTGCTTGGCAACGGTAAATAACCTACAGTTAGTCAGTCAATCATTCCAATTATAACCAATGCACTACTGTACAAGAGGATCCCTAGCAGCTAACACATTTCTTTAGTCGCATGGCACTGAAATTGTGTAAACGCACCTTGCTACTACTATGTTGCCTTTGCATTATGCATTTTTTGGTTATTTTTGAATAAAAATAATGTTTTTCTTTACCAAGCATGTATTAAAATGACAGTAAAGACATTTACGTTGTTAAAATAAGATTTCTATTCCAAATCATTTTTGTTCTCTTGAGCTTTATATTCATCAAAGAATGATTTTGGCATCTTCAAAAATATTAAGCAGCCCAGCTGTTTTTAACACAATAATAAGTTTCTCGAGCAGGGAATCAGCATATTAGAATGATTTCTCAAGGATCATGTGACACTGAAGACTGGTGCAACTGCTGCTCTTTACATCACAGAAATAAATTACATTTATGATATTGTTTTCTGTACTTTCAAGCAAATAAATGTAGCCTTGGTGAGCATAAGGGAACTCTTTGAGAAATCTTACCGACCTCAAACTTCTGAACACTCGTATTAATAACTTTATCAGAAATTGTTTGTGATTTAGATGGAAGCAGTGCTGGTCCGGATCTTTATCCCGAGCTGTTAATTGGTAAATTTGCCCTAAAGCACAAACTCATGAAAACACCTTTCACGACATCCCATGACAGCTCCACTCACCAGCAGCTTGATAAAATCTATATATTTTAGGCATTCACAACAATAGGGAGGTAATTAAAGCCAATGTGTGGTGGATTTATATGTTGGCTTTGTATCTCTGGTTTACTGTAGCTGTTGGTTTTTGTGAGAACTGTGAGAAAGGAGCCAGCGAGGGATGTACTTCTCAATGAGGCAAAGAGAAGAGCTGTCATGTTCAGTCTGAGAGATGAACAGAGACTCCCTTGTCTCACACAGTCCTTTACATTAATGAGAGACAAAAAGAGCATCACATCTTCTCCCATCTGTCTTTTCTTCCTCTAAAACATGACAAGTGTTACTGTGCTTTTCCTTTTTTTTTTTTATAAAACTAGAACAAAGAATTTAAAGGAGGAAGCTTTTGATTTTTTGAGCTGGAAATGACAAATACAAGACTCAGTGTAACAGACTGAAGCATAAATTCAGTATGAGGCAATCTTGTCTTGACATTGTTATCTAGTGCAAGAGACTCCACTGTCCCCATACCATCATATAGTGCCATGTTAAATAGTGGAAGCAGTCCAATTATGCTTCATTAGGAGGATGCCCCATATAGCCTGAGCTTCCTGTCTTAATGAGGACACATGCGTCTGTCTTGGCTGACATCACCATCGAGAATTTGAGTTGGGTTTTTAATTCTAATCCCCATAAGTTTTAGTGCTTGTGGAGATGTAATCGTAGACTGTATTATCCATGTTAGGAAAATGTTTTCTGAAATGAAATGGAAAATCTGACTCAATACAAAAAGTTTAAAAAGATATCAAATTTACAATTTTATTAGATTATTGAAGATTCATGTGACACTGAGGACTGGAGCAATGATGCAGAAAATTTAGCTGTGCCATCACAGGAATAAATTACAACATAATAAATAAATAGAATTAGCATTAAAAATGTCTTTTTTAAATTGTGTTTAAAATATTATTGTATTTTTGAATTATTGTATTTTTTATCAAATAAACGCAGCCTTTGTTAGTCTACGATACTTGAAAATATATATAAAAAAAACACACCAACCATAAATTCTAGTGATATAAATGCAAAACTACACTGCTATACTGCTATTGCTACTGCAACTTTTTTTTTTTTTAGCTGAATTGTGAGCTTACTTTCTGAATTGAACATGATGAACAAGAGAAGTCTTGGCTGCCAAGACATTATAAATTGACCACACATCCTTTTATTTCTATTGCTTCCTTAGAAGTTCAAAAAGAATCAAAATGGAATTAGAATCAGATTCCTTATAATTCAAATACTTACTAAAAATGTATGTGTAGGTCTGCCTGCTGTCTCGTAAGATGTCTTGTGAATGGTCCGGTTTTCTCAATTATCAGCTTAATTAGGCATTAAAACGCTATTGTTCCATTATACTGTTGAAACTAAGTATGGAGGACAAAGAAAGAGACGAGCCCTCTCTCTTACTTCGGCTGACATCTGCCTCTGTTATCCTGTGCAACTCTGCTTAAGCACAAGAGCTAATACGTGAAACTAGTGCCCATCGGAGGACGGTGCTTTTGTTCTTTCTATGATGTCGAGGACACATACTGAGCCCAGCAGCCACAGGCTCACAGCACTATTAGCACTCTTTGAAAGTGTGACCGTTTTGTTCATCCCCTGCACACCGAGACCGAGTGTCAAGTTTTCTGGTCAGCCTGCCCTAACACTCTTCTGGCCTACTTAGTGCTCTGATCCTTGAGTTTAATATCCATCTGTACGAGAGGAAAGGTTCTCAGCTGGGAATTTATTATTGTGCTCACATGCATTAAGGGTTTTGTGTGTGTGTGTGTGTGTGTGAGAGAGAGAGAGAGAGAGAGAGAGAGCATGTGGTTATATCCAAACAAGCAACTGTATTTAAAAGTAGAGCTGCAGAATGTGCCACTGAAATAATGTTTCATCAAAAACTACTACTCTTGTTTCTGGAGAAGCAGCAGAGCTACTGTCACGCTACTGAAACAAATGTAGTTCAGTTAGTTGTGTTACTATTTTTCATCATTTATTATAAAGTATGCAGATTTATTACAAATCCCACTTTGCAGTTAAGATAAGATTAACTATAAAATATATATTGTTTTATACTGTGTATTTTCAAGTAAAGTAGGATAGTCATTTAAAAAAAAAAAAACTAGCAGTCTTTTCACTTTTTTGCTTTTTATTTATTACTATTTTTTTAATACATTTATATTATGCATTGAGGATAAAATTTTATAATAAAAGTGATGATCAAATTGGAATATTTGATTTGTTTCTGAAGGATCATGTGACTCTAAAGACTGGGATAATGACAGCTGAAAATTCAGCTTTGCATCCCATGAATAATTTCTGCTCTGATTGGTTGGATATATGCTAGTTTGGCCACACAATTGTGCCAATGCCTGCTCGTCATATTTGCCGTTGAGGTGGATTTTCATCTCTTCCATATTCATGTGATTCACACTCTCATGCTGAGGTTGTGCAGGTGACTCATTCTGAAGAAGTGAACTCTCATTTGGCCAAAGCAGCGGTCTCTGCACCTGAGGGCTTCCACCCACCCAACACTGCATCACTAGACATATTTGTGGTCCTCGACATGAAAACTTGTAACCCTGAATATCACTATCATTAAAGGCAATCACAGTGTGGCTTGGTTGTTGTCACGCTGTTTTGAACACTACTAAATCTGAGACGATATGTACTGGACAGACAGACTTCATAGACCTGTTAGGAGATGGCTGTTGAAAATCAATAAAATGTGTTTGTGGCTTCAGGGCCACAGCAGTTACTCTCAGTCACCAGCCAGGACAGTTTAGTTGTTTTTATAAAATGACACAAACATCATACTAAAGCTTAAACTGTCAATATTTTATTCTCTTTTATTGCATAAGACATGATGGAAAAAATGAGATGCAGTACTAGGGCTATTTGCTGTGTTTGGGTATTAGAAAAAAAAAACAACATCTTTCTGAGGTCGCCGCTGGCTTTCACTAAATTGGTTTGTTCTCCTGTTGCAGGAGTGATAACAGCCGTTTCAGCCCTAAGAGGCCTTGTCAGCAGACCGGTTTAGAACATGACTGCCGTTACACAACAAAAAGATTTCTCAGGATCTTCTTATCCTACTGCAGTGAAAATACATTCAACTTCTGGATCATGTGAAAATGTAATAAAATAATTTTTGTAATGTCACATAAATAATATTGTTATGGAATGGTGCAGTGCTTATTATGAATTAATTATTTATATTATGATATATAAATATTTTTAAAATCTTTAATCAAAAACATAATCATTAACATTAATAATAAAAAAAAAAAAACAATAGTGAAGAAATTTCCATTTAATGTCAACTTTAAAATATTATTTATCTAAAAAATATGATAATGAAATATTACAGTATATTTTTATATAGTAATAATATGATATATATATAATAGGACATTATATTATTTAACACCGTTGAAATATAATTTAAAGTGATCCTATTATGGGTTATGAAACACTTATACACTAAAATAATTTTATTTATTGTTAAATAATCTGTTCAGCAACTCCCAAATGACCCCTCCAGTTGTTGGTCTATTTCATTTAAAGCAGTGTTCGTGAGCTTTCAACGAAAAGTCAATAACTAAGTTTATACACAAGTCACTTTAAGATTTTATATTTTCCAGGATGTCTTCATTCACTTAGAACTGTGTTACAAAATGCACGAAAACTCATCTTCAAAAATCCATTATAGGGGCACTTTAATTTATAATGATAATTACTATTATTATTTATTTTCTCAATAAAGAAAATATTGAAGACTATCATTATTTATTTTATTAATTTATTCAAAACATTTTTATTGTATGTAAATAAATACAATATACATTATATTTGTCACAAGCCGCGCCTCTGTGGTTCCCTCCGGGAGCCGGCAGCGGGAACCTTCGCCGGAATATTAGTTCCCACCCG
>JAUMHP010000065.1:12562254-12575554 GCA_032361065.1 Enteromius trimaculatus
GCAGTCATTCTGAGCGTTTACCCTGTTGGATTATTGTGTTTGTTTTTGGACTGTTTCTCTGGACTTTTGATTATCGCTGCCTGCCCCGACCTTCCGCCTGTTTTCTACTGTGAGTTTGGATTACCCTTCTATGCTATTGTTTGCCTGTGTTTTGACCTACGCCTGTACGACTTAGAAAAAAAGCCTGCGCATGGATCCATCCGATTCAGAGCATTCGTTACAATATTATGAAATACATGGAAATATTCTATATATTGTATACAGCTTCGAGGGTTTCTAATCCTTTTCAAACAGAAGCATCCTGACGTGTAGGCCAAACCATTGTGAGTAAATGGAGGTATCACAGGATATGAACAAACAATGAGTACATGCATATGATGCCCTGGTTTGTGTTGTCATACCATGCACATATTGTATTTGTAAAGGTCGAATTCCTTGGAAATAACACATTATGTATAGCTGACCTGGAACTGTCCAATTAGGGCATAAATACAGCAGGATACGGGAGTGATTATTACTATATGGTCCCTTGAGCGCCCACAGCCATTCGCTCCACTGTGTAGGCTATTGACGTGTAACTCCCGTCAATGAGTATAGACAGGCGTATGTGAGTCCTTACTTGTGTGTGTGTGTGTGTGTGTGTGAGAGAGAAAGAGCGGGTGAAAAAGGTCTTATTAAGCTTGTCTGTGTGTAATTACTCTGGTGATGTTTGCTTGTGTGTAGCAAGACTGAGATTGGTGAATTATTTTGAGTGTGTGTATGTGTATTTTATATTTAAACTGTGAGGCATGTAGCTCGTGTGTGTATGTTAGAGTGTGCCGAAGGATATAATGTGTGTGTGAGTGTTTATACAGAGGACTGGAGGCCAAAAGGGCGAGCAGAGCACCTCATTAAAGCAGTGGATGTGGATGGAAGAGGTGGAGCTCGGTGTCCTTTAAAATTCGGTGCAGTTCACAGTTATTCAAATAATCCATATACCGACATACTATCTGGCGTCAACATAGACCAAAGGGCACAAAGGCTACAAATAATCCACAGGTTTTCTGCTCATGATTGGAGGGGAGGAGAAAAGAGAAAGTGTGAGTGAGTGAAACAGATTGAGAGGGAAATGGCTATTTAGTCTCCACAGTTCTCCTGAGGGAGTCTACCTGCGACTGCTCTCAGACTGGAGTTTAAAGCAGGTTTACTCCATAGCGCTGCCTGGCAAGAACCTCAGACACGCTGTCACTTAAATAGACTGGCTTCACACATATTAGGTGGAACTGATGTAATTTACCGTAAGCAAAAACAGAAACACTGGAAAGCCATTTCGGCAGGCCAGCTACAATGAATATACTGTTTCTTCACATTTGTCAATTCATTTTATAAGTAGAAAGCTGTCATTTCTTCTGTGGAATACAAAAGAAAAACATTAACTTGATGTCACTGCTTTTTCATGTGAATGCTTTAGTGCAACTGAATCCTATCAGTCCGTTTTCTGTGAAGTCAGATTTACAGACCGGAGTAATTTGACTGCATCTCGGCTTGCTGTGCACATGTTTTGAAAGACAGAAGTGACAGATAATGTGTATTTAAAATTTCTCATATTCAGATATGCATTGTCTTGTATACTCAAACAGAAAGACTAGCTCAAAAAAACATGTAGTTTGAGTATAGTTATTTGAAACTATAAAATTACACATACTTAAAATATGATACATTTTCTTTATTTATAAATTCTTAATTCTTAATTTTTTAAGTACTGTACAATGGGTGTTTTTTTATATTCTGTTAATATAATATGATAATATAATGTTAATATTTACTTTGTTTACTCCATTTATTTTAATATCATGTGAGTGACCTTTATTGTTCACTCTCTACTGTATATATTATTATTTAGTTATGTTTTATGAAAGCAGATTTTTTGCAGTGTACTCTATTTAGTGGTTTTCTTTTGTCTGTCTTGGTGGTTATCAGTACATTTTAAAGTGGAAAGTTAATTTTTGTTAGTTCAAGTAGATGTGTGTATTAACATTAAATCATAGCGTAGATTCTAGTCTTATTGCATCAGTTTAGTTTATATTCTATGAGTCCCTTGACCACAGCCCAGCTGAACGTTCAATACAGTCATCAGTCATCCCCGCCAAGGGTCTAGAAGGGCCGAACAGACCTGTGGAGATCTGTTTGTGAGATGGTGCCAGGATGGGCAGATGCTGCCAAGATCTTTAGCGTGGCTAGAGAGTACAGGTTGGCCAGAGGTGTTCACATCATGTTTTACGCCTCTACTCAGGCTAAAACAAACCACTGCAGGCGGCCAGTGTGTTCCTGTCATTAGAGGGTCGGATGACACGGCCATGTGCTTCCTGTCAGGAGGAACTTTTCAGAAGAGGGAAGCAGATGTGAGTGAGAGAGAGCCACACACTTCCAATCTGGTTCCACATTATCACACACGTGGGAAGTGTCGGCGGCCGTGCGGCAAATGGATTCAATTGACATTTTTGTGAATGTGTTTCTCATTAAAAACCAAATGTGTTTATGTTTTCTATTCTAACTTGGAAACCTTTTAGCGGGACATTTATTTTTCTAATTTTAAAATGACAAATTACCGTTTTCTTTAATAGTATTTTCCACTAATAAAATTTTATCTATGAAGTTAGTAAAGAGTTTAAGATTAAATAAACAAACTGACAAATAACCTAAACTAGGGAGAGTCTGAAATGTATTTTCAGTAACACAAACACAAACAGTAACACAAAAGGAAATTGACAAAGATTTTTATTTACCCTGTACTTCATAAGTTAGTATTAAAATGATTAATTTTGTTATTTTAAAAAATTATATGAATGATGCAATTGATCAAAAGTGACTGTTACATCGTTTACAAAATATTACATTTCATATAAATGCAGTTTTTGACTCTGTTGATAAACATGATGTATCACGGGTCATTGAAATTCATCACTTTTTCTGCAGAATTGTCACCCTTATGTCGTTCCAAACCCATTAGACCTTGCGCAAAAAGAAAGTATCCTTGTATCGTTGAAAAACTTAAGTTGAGCCACTGATGTCACTGTTTTACCGATGTTTTTACCATGTCTCTGAATCTGGATCATTTCAGTTGTATTGCTGTCTATGGAGGGACAGATGGCTCTCTGACATCATCAAAAATATCTTAATTTGTGTTCCAAAGATGAACGAAGGTCTTATGGGTTTAGAATGACATGAGGGTGAGTAATTCATGACAGAATTTTCAATTTTGGGTGAATTAAGCCTTTTCAACATTGTTAATACAAATTAATTGTCTTAATTGTCTTAAATTAATTGCAAATCAGCATATTGACATGATTTCTGAAGGATCGTGTGACTAAAGACTAGAGTAACAATTGTTGAAAATTCTGCTTTTCCAACACATGAATAAATTGCACTTCAAAATACATAAAAAATAGAAAATAGTTATTTTAAACAGATTTTACTGTATTTTTGTTCAAATAAATGCAGCCTTGGTGTGCATACAAGACTTTTTTTCAAAAAACGCCCCCATAAAGTTTAACTTTTTAACTTTTTGGTCTGTTTTTATTGATAGGAACATGTAACAAGAACAGGAAATGATGTGTGGAAGAAGAGGGAAAGACTCACACTGTGACTCACACTGGCATCACTCTCAAGTACATCAATGTGACTATCTCATATAGCATTGCAAGTTTAAAACCCCACGAGCGAGGCACTAAAACTCTGTTCACTCAGCCAATATATTGCTGCAATTAATGTTAAGCCATTTCCAATGAAGTCATATGCCAAGCGATATCAAATAAAGTTAATGAATATGCTCTGCTGATGCCTGTTGCCAGGAACCCAGTTCAACAATGTGTTGAAGATAAATGAGCGCAGGTTATTAACAATATATGAATTGACAAAAAAAACGAATGTATGTGAAACCATTCAAGACAAGCACATATGGTATAGTAAGGATCTCGATTCAGTGTGCCATATGTCTTTGGTAATAGCTAACACAGAGGGATGCAGTCCCCCCACCTTCCCTTCTCTTTTCACTTTCTCTCTCTCTCGCTCTCTCTGTCTCCCCGGGTCCACAAAGCTCAGCCCAGACAGAATTAATGTGCAAGTCATCAGTCACAGAGGAAGCAGAGCCGTGTGATAAGAACACCCCCAGTATTACCTCAGAGCTTACGGCAGCGTCTCTTATAGACGTGTCACACTCATTATTGCTTAGCACCAAGCATGTGACTTTTATATACAGTGCAGAGAGAACAGTTTAAATGAGTGTGTCTGTGTTGAATATCACCTTCTCCTTACAAGATCTAATTGTTTATTTCATGGTATTTGATTTTTAGACGGTATCTATATATCTGACAGATGAAGTTGTTATGTTTAGCCGGATGTTGAAATGAGTCATAGTGCATGTGATGAAGGCCAGTGGTCACAGACACACACACACACACACACATGCTAGAGGAGCTGGCACCCTGTACTGCTTATGGGCTGTTGTATTGTGGGGCAGGCAGTTTGGGTGAAGGCCATGCCTATCGCTCCTGCTCCCCCTGTGCCCTTCAGGCGGCCCCTGCTGGGATTTGGGCCTTGGGCAGTGAACAGACTGCAACTTCAATCTGTTTAGATGCGGGACTGAAACGTGAGGCCCGGAGCCGCAGTAAAAAATAACCTCGGCCAGGGCAAAGATAGCAACAGCGGAGTATGATACAGCATTAAAATACACTGGGAAACCTGCTTCAAAACAGATTGAGGCCATTTTGCCACCAACAGGGAGAGGGAAAGATATTCAACGTTCAAGGCAGCTGAGATAGAATAGCACCCTGCTGTTTGGTAAATGTCAGCGAGACCCTTTGTGCGCATTGATTATCTGGCCCTTCAGAAACTTCATCCGCACCATTTCCAGTCCAGTGATGCGTATAGGAACGTTTACTAATTGCTTCTCAGAAGTGAATAATAAAACCAGTGCGATGCTAACAATGCGACATGAGTGATGTCTGTGTTGTAAATCGTGTTCTGTTGTCGTTTCCAGTCTGTTCGCAGTTCTCCAAAGGAGTGTACGCCATCATCGGCGTGTACGACAGGAAGACCGTTAACATGTTGATGTCGTTCTGCGGTGCGCTACACGTCTGCTTCGTGACGCCCAGCTTCCCCATGGAAAACTCCAACCAGTTTGTCATCCAGCTGAGACCTGAACTGCAGGACGCCCTAGTGGGCGTCATCGAGCACTACAAGTGGTCCAAGTTCGTCTACATGTACAGCTCAGACTCTGGTGAGACCTGCTTTTTAAGATTATATTTGGATTTTGGCATATACTAAATAATCGCCCCCACTAATAGCATTTTTTATTCGATGTTTAACTGAGCTAATTTGTATGAATTCGTACACCCTCACATGTGCAATCTCACACATGCAACCTCATTTATACAAATTCATACGATTTTTGTTAAATCACACATATTTTAAGAGTTGCCAATTAGTTTTAAATTTGTACAAATGACCTACACCTAACCCTGCCCCTAAATCTACACATTGCTGGGGTTTAGGCAAATCATACAAAAATGTACTAGTGAGGTCGTACGAATTAGCCACATCGTAAAATATTTACACTTTAGTTGTGAGATAGAATTGAGTTTTCCAAACTGGGGCTGCACATTTAGAGAAAATTTGTTTTAAAAAATTATAATAATGTTTATTATTATACATTTTTATAAAATAATATCTGTATATTTAAAGATAAACATTCATTATTAAAATGTTTTTATTATTAATTTTATTTGTTTATATTATGTTTATGTTTATATTAAAATAAAATAAACAATATTATTTGTTTATTAATTTTTTAATTTTAATTAAATTTTAATTTAAATAATTAATTATTAATTTTACACTAACAATATTTTTATTATCATTATTACATTAACATTAATAATATTAGTAAATTAATAATAATTGTAATAATAATATAAAACATTTCTAATTCAATATTTTTTCTCACAGTGTAAAGTAATTGGTAGTCATCATATTTTGCGGTACTTGGCATGAAAGATAGAAAGTCTCCCTAAATCTCTCTAAAAGGGGTTTGTGTATTAAGCTTAGTTTCCATAGAGTTGGGGTGTCTTTGAAGCACATGAAAATTTAAATACTCATACTGTAGTGCTATAGCGGTGCATTTAGTGCTTGGTTAAAGTGGTTAGTGGGTGCTTGGTGAATAAGATACAGGTTTTTGTGATGAAAACTGTGCACTAAATACACCCATTCGATTTCTTTTGAATGTGGCTGGTTGGTTTTCTGAGAGCCAGTATTTACCTCCACATTGCTGGTGTGCACATTGAGTCAGCTTTTGTTACTGGTTTGTTTGTGATCATGTTGGTGTGTAATGACAGATATAGATATGACTCATGAGAGAGCAGCCTGCTTTGGTGTTGCTGGGATGAGAGGATGCAACTCTCTCTGCATTCATTGTGCATCTTTCTTCATGAAGATCCGCCAGAATGAAACCAGGGAGGGAAAGATAGTCTAATTCCAAGGCGCACCCCCCATCCAGTTATTCAAGACTCACAAGACTTTTACTGTACATCAGAGAGAGTCAGACTATTGTTCTAGTTCTAATTCATATTTAAAACTGTCTGACTAATTTGATTTAAAAGATGTTGCCGTTCCTAAGACAGTTACCAGCCAAGTGGTGACAAACCCAATTTTTACTTGCATTTGGCACCCGGCGAGTGTTAATTTTGGACCCTGTCGCTATGTACCATCCCACAGCACAGCGATACAGAAATTTCAAATGTCTGTCTCTTCTCGCCTCAAAATAAATAACTGAAATTCCTAGGTCTGCTCTAGAAAAGTCAGGGGCATCCGGCGCTGCTCCCCAAGCAGGTAGAATCTGACACACCTGTCAGCACCAGGTGTGCTTTCCCCCGTAGCCAATCGGCTGCAGTGTCCCCATAACGTGTCACCATCTGTCACAGACGTTCAGCTCAGCCGACCATGATAGGAACATGACACGATCTGCATATTTCAGGTCTTTTTTAAGAAACGTAGTTTCCTTTAATGATCTCACCGCCAGCTCCCTTCTCTTTTTGCCTTGTCGCTGTCAGTTCTGTCATTGCTCTGCACACACAATAGGTTTGATGCCTGCCTATATGCACGCCACGGGTGTCTTGGTGATGGTTTTATCTTGTGGAAGTGCTGAGGGCTCTGGGTTAAGATTGTAGGATCATTAACTCTGTGACTGAGAGGAACCAAACCGCAGGAATCCATATCACCAGCCTCTTGTTGCCTAGATACAGCGCTGCACTGTCTACGGGGTTATTTTAAGCCTTTTAAGGATATACGTGTGAGAGTGTATGTAGCCCGTATGTGAACCCAGCCGCGACGTCGCCTTCCTATGTGTATAAAATCAGTCCCTCTGCCGTGTGCTGTTTTCAATGTTGCCGTAGTACTCCACCGGCGTCACACCACCCCAGATGAGTGAGAATGAGGCTAAGGAGAGACGTCTTCCCCGCTGGCCCTCTTCTCTGTGTGCATCGCGAGCCATTTGTTCAGCCTGCTGGGAGTGTGAGCTCCTTAATGTCAAATCACCCTGCAGTCTTAAAGTGGTCCAGCTGTACTCACACTGAGTCAAGCAGGAAGCAACACTGGCTGAGATGCAGAGGGGTCAAAGGGCAAGTGCTCAAAACAGAGGCGGACAGAAGCAGAGGAGGGAATCAATATTCCTTGCTTCTGCTGTCAATATGTGCTTTCTTTCCTTTCAGAATCCAACTATTTCTGACTTGTTTTTCAAACTACAATGTATATATGAATTGATGTCTAGCTGGACTGCTTCAAGAACTTTCTGTGACTGTTTACTTAACATCACATTGGTGTTTGTACACCAGCTCAGAAAAGATATCAAATGCACCATTTAAAAGGATAGTTCACCCAAAAATGAAAATTAACTCATGATTTTACTCACCCTAAAGCCATCCTATATGATTTTCTTCTTTTATGTGAATACAATGAGAGTTACGTAAAAAAAATGTCTTGGCTCTTCCAAGTTTTGTAATGGCAATAAACGGTGGTTTGAAGCAAAATAAAGTGCCTTTATCTTTCTTAAAAAGTGCTCCACACAGCTCTGGGGGGTTAATAAGGAGCATTAATAAAGTAGAGTGACTGAATTATTTCACAAAAACTTTTTGAAAACTGCTATGAGCTCAGGGTCAAGCTGTTCTGTTGTTGGTTGCCACATCAACTGCAATAAACTAGAAGGCATTCCTAGAAATGATTTGTTTTGAGCACCAGCAAAAATGAAAAGAATGTCTGTGTCTGGCACATGCATTGTATTCTACAAGAAAAAAGCCCTCTGAAATCATACATGATCTGAAGCTATGTGTCCTAGGGTCATTAAACTACATTTTTACAGTACCTGACATAAATGTTTAAGATAAAAAAAAAAAAAAAAAATTGATATTGTTTAATTTGTCTTACGATTTGACACATTTAAATTATGGTCAATTCTCTAAAATGTCTCTTTGTTTTTGTATACAGTGGTTAAAATAAAGCCCTTGATTTGGAATGATGTGAATGTGAATAAGTGTGAGTATAAATAAGAAATGAGTGTCTCACGTGTGTAAGTGTGTAGTCCATGTAGTATTAAGTGTGCAGAAACAATTCTGGCACAGTTGCCACTTCCTGTGATTTATTTTGTTGTCCGTCCCACTTCATAAATGAAATATTTATTCCTGTTATCTCTGCTGAGGGATCCATTGGTTCCATAAATTATAAAGTGCGCATCCTTGTTGTTGCTCTCCTCTTAATTACAGCTCATGCAACAGCTGTGTGGCATTGCATTAAACAAAGACTGTAAAATTTGAGTGCATGCTTTTTCTTTTTTCTTTTTTACTTTGGGTGCTGTTCAAAACATAAAACAAACCTGAGTAAGTCCATTAAACATTTCATAAACAATTTCCCATATAAATGCTCACAGGGGGGTTGGTGTATTTATGTCTGTACAGCCTGGCAGGATTTACAGGAGGCCATAGACTTTCATAGGCAGTTTTGGAGCAGATTTTTTTTTTTTTGTTAATTATAGAATAAACTTGGGCTTGTTTCGTGAAGTACTCACACAGCAAAAAGCATAGATGGCTGCGAAAGCATGCAGTGGAGTGTTTGGAGAGGTTTTGATGAGTTTGGAGGAGCTGGCCATGGTGCTGAAGTACTGAGAACACAAGAAGCAAACTGCTCTCAGCGGCAGCATAATAAGAGCAATCATGTACGCTTGTACTTTCAGCTGTTATCACGTCATGGGATCATATGATCCTTGAAATCTAAGCAGTTCTGATGTGAGAGATGAGGCTGGGTGTGAGGCAGACAGTGAGGCAGCACTTAAGGTTTTGAAACAGATTGTGTCTTGTTGTGTTGAAATATTGTTGCCTTTAATGACTATTATAGTAGTGCATTACTTTTGAACCAGAGGGATGTTTGTTGGTATCTAGGGAGAAAGCTGATTGGTCCGTTGGTGTTGCACACATCCATGAACCCAATGCCAAGATCAATGTCTTCTAATCGAACCCCATTTCCTGTCTGTGAACAGCGTGGCTCTCACTCTCCACTGTCTGTATCGTCCTGGCAGGTTTTACTGAATTCACAGCCAATAAAGTGGCATTCAGATGGTCAGAGGTGCCTGGAGATAACAGAGTGTCAATACCATAGTCCTCCAAGCTCCTGAGATGCTGCAAAATAACTTCCTAATAAATTAACTTACCAGAACATCGTTATTTACACATTTTATTGAATGCGTCACATTAACTAGTTCTCTCTCCAAATACATATAAGCTAACTTACTGAATATTTCAAATTAAATGCAATTTAAACTTGCTTGTCTAGTACAGAAAGTTCCACTGCATCTCAAAACTGCATAATTTTGATGCAACTGATTGCTTCAGCTTTTTGGAGTTTTGCTAATCTAATTTTGGTCATTTGTATTCTAGGACTGTCAGTTCTGCAGAAAGTTCTGGACACAGCAGCGGAGCATAACTGGCTGGTGACCTCCGTGAACGTTGAGACAATGACAGAAGCGTCATTCCTCAAAGTGTTCCAGGACCTAGACAAAAAGAAGGAGGGCCAGATCATCATCGACTGTGAGCTGGAGAGACTCACCTCTATCCTGAAGAAGGTAATTGGCTCTGACCAATCTTATGCTGTCAGGTGCTCCAAATGAATGAGGAATCAGTTTTTGGAACCAAATTAATAATATTCTTTGCTCTAAATGTGCTAAAACCACTTCGACATCAAGACAAACAGCTAGTCATAGCTACACAAACATCATCTTTAATGCCATTATGAATATATTTCAGTAATCATCTAAAGGCTCAGGTGAGTCAACTTGAAATGTAATTCAGAACTGGAATGCTCAGATGAAGCCTGTGTACTCAAATCAAATGGAGTGGCCTATGCAGCAGGCCCCAAGATGCTTTCTCTCTCTCTCTCTCTCTCTCTCTCTCTCTCTTTCAAAATATGCCAAGGACAGAGCAGATAAATAACACTGGGCTGACATTTGGGGTTGGCAGCGGAGCCATAGTGACGCGTCACTTTCTCTGTCACCTCTCTCCGCTGCCTGGAGGAGGAGGAAGCGTCCCGTTACTGTAATTAATGAGAGCGTGCCTTTTCTTCCTTTTCCTTTCCTTTTTCTTTATTTCATGACTCAAACCCAAGTCCCTCGACAGGCCGTGTTGTGTTATTGATAGCACAGGGCCCACAGTTAAGGCTGTTGCATCATTTGGTGGCAATTTGCACAGCACGCCTAGACAAATTTTTCCTCTCTGAAAGCAATCATCCATCACCATGCGTCCACCAATCATACCAGAAAACCACATTGGTGTAATTTTCCCCCACTTTGATTCACATTCTTTCACTGACACCAGGGGCCAAGGGGTTTAATTGAGGAAAAACTCTATGTGCGTGTTTTTATCACTCTCTAAGCATGCAAGATTTTTTGTGGAAATTTTTGGAGGTATATTTTAAAGACTCCTTAAAGTTGTTTCTTAAAATAGAAAATTACAACATGACATGTCATTTATAAAAGGTAAAATATTTTAAATGCATTCATTTCATACTAAGTGTAGTTCAAATCTGTTAACAAATCTGTTAACATATCACTGGAGACTTACTAATATAAAAAATGTAATCTTTATAAACTTTATTTGAAGAACTGCTTGCGCACAATGCACGCTTCTTAATATTAAGCCTAAAATGTGTTTTATATTTCACTATTGTATGATTTTTTGTTAATAATATTAGTCTTTAGATGCAGGAAATTCGATTTTAACACAATCAAATATGCTTATACTGTATAAACTGATAAAAATATATATTTAGTTGGACACTGCTTCCTCACAATTAAAGTGCGCTACTGTAAGTTAAAAACTAGTTGTTCCAGATTGCAGATTGTAAGTAAACCAGTTTAGTATACCAAAAGTACAAATGAAATGAAATTTCCATTAAGCATGCATTTATAGTATAATTATAGTATATGAATAATGTATTTTACAATAACATTAAATATAAATATTACCTGAAAATCCTAAAATAACTCCAGTAGCCACTAGTTTGTCACAGCCTGGGAAGTATATGATGTGCTTCTTCTATTCGGTGGCTTGTAATATAACAAAGAGCGGGCCGTTTTATTTCTAGAGTGCCTTTTATTGGAAAAATGAATATATACCCTTATCAAGAGATGAAGTCACCATTATGTTTGGTCCTCTTTCCAGAATGTGCAAGTTTTTTGTCAGCTTTTTGGAACACGCTTTCATATAGATTGACTAAAAGCTTTTACAGAAATGCACTAAAAGCCACAAAACAAATTAAATTTTATTCCTGTGTTCTGCATTAAAAGAATAGAACCCCAAAATTCTGTTACCATTTACACAATCACATATTGTTTGTTTCGTCTGTGAAACGTAAAATAAAACATTTTCAAAAAGATTGGTAACCCAGGAAAACCATTTCTTTCTTTCTTTTTTACAGAAGAAAGGTCATACAGGATTAGAATGGCTTGACTACAAGATTTCATTTCTGGGTGAACTATGCCTTTAAATGTTGATCCTAGCATTGAAATACAAAAGAAGACCAGACAGGGTCCTTGTCAGTATCATTCCCTGCCCTGGGCCGGCCTGCCGGATGAAATCTTACTGGGGTCACCATTAATAACTAATGCTACTGTCTGTCATGGCCACAAGCTATCACTGTCAGCTTTCACAACTTCAGTTTACAGAGAAGAGTGCAAGAGAGTGGGGAGCTACTTACTGTACTTACATACATTTTGGCCTTCATGAGCGCTAAGAACTGGGTTACTGCTGCACATCTTTAGAACATGCAGAGGATTTCCTTTAATTGAAGCCATTGAAGACCAAAACATTTTGATGGTGTCAAAGTCTTTGGTACCCACTGAAACTGCACACTACGCACTCGTGTACATCCACACAGGTTCAAGCGGTGACCCTCGGTCAATGTAGTGTACCAAAAAACCGAGAGCGCTGCTAATGTGTTCCTCCCCCGTCAGCGTATGACTCATTGTTTTTCACCACTGTTGTACTCTCCATGCCTGCAGAGAGCTTTGTTATCTCTATAGCCACACAAAAGAAAAACCTGCATCATAAATCTTCATTCCTCTCCTCTTTGTAACGTCTTTATTTTGAAACACACTGAACTCAATGTAAAGATGAAAGCCCAGGAATGTAATTTTAGGGTGATGGGTGGGTGTATGCTTATAGAAAGTGTGCCATTGTTGTTATGATTATTTAAATGTTACATGTTTACTCACTTGACAGATGCTTTTATCTAAAGTGGCTTGTAGTCATGCATTGACACTATTTAATTGAACTGAAACCATTCCTTTAGAGCAGACTGTTTGAAGTAGGAAGACTTTCAATAGATTATATAAGAAAAATTATATAGCGTGTTTCACAACACACATTGTGCATCTTTATGTTGATTATGTTGATGTTTTGAATGTCTTCATATCTTCATGCCTTTTAGTGACATTAATCAAATTAGTGACAGCTGGACAGTGATAAAGTTTACATTTTGTGACAATCATAATATATATTTCAGCATATTAAGTGCTGGGAAACGATTAATTGTGATATTTTGTTATTTGTGTGTACATAATATATGTTGATGTGTACTTTGTGTATTAATTAAGCTAATATACATACAGTATGTGTGAAATTATATACAAGTGTTTACATGCATATTTTTATATTAATATAAGTTATATATAAATGTATTTAATATGTAAACATAAAATATTTTCTAAAATACATACATACACTTG
>JAUMHP010000065.1:12575654-12619680 GCA_032361065.1 Enteromius trimaculatus
TCGTTGTATTTTTATGCAATTAATCGTTGCCCAGCACTTTAGATTACAATATATTATAATTATAATTATACAAATGTTGTTATTGTTTGTATTTCATTAATTTATTGATGTATTTTGTATTTATTTAGTTATATTAATTTTTTTTATTTTTTATGTTGGTTTAGTAATCATTAATGTATAGTTGTTTTTTTTTTGTTTGTTTGTTTTTTTTCTTCATTTTTTAAAACAGAGAGAGTATGCATATTTTACCAGCCTTGACGCATCTTTCATGCCCCATACCATTTCTACCATAAGGAGGAAAAGTAAAAATTAAAGAATAAATACATTGTTCTTGTTGGCACGCATTAATATGACTGTAATGAAAGACAAATAACTTATGTGAAATTATGTGCAAAAATATACTTATATTACAATACAGTGAAATTTACATGATAAATTTGCATGGATAAGGATTTATAATGCTATGTACACCATAATAAGTACAAACTGCTGAAATTTCATCACCTTAATTTTTTTTATCTTTTTTAGATCATCGAGTTGGGAAAGAATGTGAAGAGCTACCACTACATCCTAGCAAACCTGGTAAGCTAAAAACACGTGAGCACTTGTTTCAGCACCAGAGATCTCATGACTAATGCTCAGCATGAGGCTTTCAAATGTCACTGCTACTCTTGATATTACAGGTGATTTGCATATTTTCACTACTGACCAATCGCAAGAAGCTGCTCGCTATGACTAACAGATGAGATGTTATATAAACATTGCCCGGAGAACTGCTCAGTGAATATAAAAAACTACAAGTGATTTTTGCCGTCCTTGTCTGTAGGTGCGCTCAACGTATGAGAATGGAGGACTAAATTGATTTAAACAGAAATGATGATAATCGCAGCATTAATATGCAGTGGTGTGTTCCTGGATGGCACACTGCTGAGGATTTTAAATTAAACTGCTCTGGCCGGTTTGTTAGATGTAATTGTAAATGATAAATGATAAAGGTTGCAAAGCAATAAAGAAAGATTTGCAGCTGCCTGCTATTTCCATAATGGCCAAATTTTAAGCAGTGAGCAAATTACTCCCGTTGTCCTATTTACACTGCGTTTCATGTGTGGATTTGAAAGTGTGAATGAGTGTGTATGTGTACACATGGACGCTTGTATCTGAGTGGATGCCCGTGTAAGCTTTCCCTCTGTGTCCAAGCCTTTTGGGTGAAGGCTAGTTTCTATAGTAACATCACCGACTCACTGCACCACATTCACAGGGACACAGAGCGTAAAAAGATACAACTCCATCCACTCAGTCAAGACACCTGCTACAGGTACAGTACAGTAAAACAGTGTTTATTTCAAGATATTTATTCTTCAAATCCCAAAGACTGTTCTTTTACTCTAAGCCTATTTTCAGAAGATCAGCTCCTGTTTGGTTTTTATTTTTTATTTAAATTTTTTATAATATGCACAGTTATGGTGTTCCATAAAAATTGAAGTACAGTATGACTAACCAAAAAATGACTGTTAAGATGTGGTATGCAAAAAAACTGATGTATGTAGAGATTTCTTAAGCACAGAAATCACTTTCAAACCAAGCAGCCTTCTGTTAGTCAGTGCTGAAATTTCTGCATAGGGAATATTTTCCTTTGCATAAAACATATAGTGTGACTAGTGTAGCCCAATTTACGAATAACTCTTATGATCCATTGAAAAAGTTAAGAATCATTCAAAAACTGTATAATTACTGAGATAATATGAAATATACATTACTGACATTATAACTAAATTGGAATTGGAATTTGTGGAATCGGAGTCATATCAAAACGAGAACTCATCAGTAAGGATTACAATTTAATCTAAACATTTGTATTGACGCCCTGTCCTATGAGAGACCCTGATCTCATATCTGTTGAGAGATAGATATATAGGCAATTGTCACTTTAAATGCTGAACAAGATATCAGAAGTCTTTCCAATATTATTTCCAATATTTCCAAGCCTTGTGACTGACTGTTGTGATTTGAGAAATTGTATCAGAATACAGGTGTCCAAAATCTTCCTTAAATCATTCACATGGTTTACAGGGAGTTTGTGTAGGATCAGATGGGCAAAAGCCCTCACTGTAGTTCTAGAGTGGGAGGACCGCCTACGTCTGAAATCGAGAATAATCAGCCTGAGCCGAGAGAACAAGGCTGGCAAATACTGTCAAAATCCTTAAAAAACCTGCGATCAATTCCATCAGCCACATACAACTGACGGACATCATCAGTGCTGCCCTGTTCCAAGAAACAGGATGTTACTGTTGCTAAGAGAGCAGTTAGTCGACATGAGAGGGAATGCCAAAAGACGTGCTGCTGACCAAAAAAACGAGAAAGAGACGGCCAATCATGAGAGAGCTGTGGCAGTGTTTCAGAAGGCATCTCGCTGGTGTAATCAGAGACATCTGAATTGACTCCTGGCCCCATTTCTCCTCGTCTCCCGATTGGTCATAGACTACTAGTGTCCCCTGGTGTGTTTAACAAGGCAGACGGGTCGCATGCTGCACTGTTTACAATGTTAACTTATCTGTGCTCTCCAACAACTCAAATCCCTATTCAATTCCTATTGCTTAGGCAAACTTCACTATTACTTATAGAACTAGCAACTATGCACAACGGCATAGCAGCTCTCTAGAATGTGTTAGACCAACGCAATAATGAAATCAATAACCTCCTTAACTGACTGAAATCGTAATCTTAATGTTTAATCTTAGAATTGTATTTAGTTTCAGCTTTATTTCAGTTACAAAAAACTTGGAATGTATATCATGTCAAAAACTGAACCATTTATGCCTCTGATATGAGAGTTTCTGACAGTTTCTGAAGTGTCTCCATGATCGTTTTGTTTTTTTGCAATCAGTCAAAAGCTTCTTCCTGCCAACTGCTTGACTTTGTTTTCTCCTTTAATTTAGTATAAAAACTCTTTTGTTTGGTGAATGAGCTCTTGATTGCCACCAAAGACAAGGCAGTCATCTTGACTGAGGGAAAAATGTGTGGTGTTTCAGACTTGAGAGCTTGTGATGACATGCGTCCCAGTTGTGTGCTCAGTAACAGCCCCACATAATATGTGCAGTGATGCAGGCAGTCTGCGTATCTCTGATTGCCTCGTTCAGTCTCACCGTAGAGAGTGATGAGGCTGTGAAACCAGGTTGCGTGACGCTTTAGCCCTGAGGCCATGTGATAGCGTTTCCCTCCAAGAATTGATTTGACGTTACAGGAGACTTTTAGCTCTCCCAGTGGAATGGTAGGTTACGATAGGGATTTTTCTTTACAATTTTAGTAACACTTTATGTTATGGTCTAGTTACTTGTTACTAGAATAGTAGCAATTAATTAATAGTAATTAAGCACATATTAATGCCTTTTTCTACATCACTAATTCTACCCGACTACCCTACTAACTATTAATAAGCAACAAATTAGGAATTAAGATAATATTTTTATAAAGTAATAGTAAAACGTTTTCTGACTAGAGATGTTCAAATGGCTCATAGTTGCCTTATATATATATATATATATTTATATATTTTATATTTTTAGGTCCTTGGTATTCACAGTATTTAGGTTGCCATCCCTGCCCTCTCTCAGTTTAAATTTGCCAGCAACTAATATAGGTCAGTTTTGGCATATAGGACTTATTTGCGGTGCCACTTCAATTTTGCCTGTCAGTGAGGATGTCAGAACATAATATGATTGATTGCCCAGTTGCCATTGTAAAATGTGACAAATGTCTCAAGATTTATATTCTACAGTGTGACATAAAAAACACTGATGCTGCATGATCTGGCATGTGTACTGTACAAGCATACGCTTCTGACAAGCGACAAAAGGACAAAAACTCCCCTGAGTTTGAGTATGTGTGTGAGAGGGTGTTTGAGGTAAGACACATGCGTGAGGTCATGTTAGCAGCACAGTGAATATTGTCCATTGCCCTACGGAGCAGATGTTCCCAGGGAACACAAGGACACTTACTGCTCCTGGGGGACTAAGCGTGTTAAGGCATAAAGGATCAAAGATCATCACACTTAGAGCCTGACAAGGACTATTACACTCAAAACATACAGTCATATACACACACACACACACACACATATCAGCACAGTTTGATTTTGAGCTGAACACAACATTACTATCCACACATTTGTATTACTGTAAGCTAATACAAATAAATAAATGGTTGAAGAAACATTCCCAGTATTAAAGCAGGTTAGAATCAATTCAGTATGATCTCAGGTATGGAGAGAGTGTGTGGGCTGCTCTGGGGCAGCTTACCTCTGCTGATTGGATTGTAGGAAAAGGCCTTGAATTACTAAATAGCGCCTGTGGGATCAAAGGCAGACCTCCGGCAAACTCTCAATATGTGTGACAGTTTTTTTTTTTTCTTCTCCAAATTCCTTTTCACAGCTCCTGCATTTTCCGGCACCACATCGGATAACAACCGAGCTTTCTTGGATAACCCGCCTCAGTGGATGAGAGGGATTAGCCTTTTTCATTAAGTGATTGACCCAACCATTCTCTCCATTATAGTTTTAAACCCTGCATTACATTTGACGGCACTCCACAGGCCCGGCCTCCTGCTCTCTCGCTGCACCTCCTGAGCATTAATGCGAAAATGACTCCCTCCGCTGCCGATTCAACTTCCATTTTCTGTAGAGGTCTTACATTGGATTTTCTTTAACAATTGCAGGGGACTTGTCATTGTATTTTATCTCAAATTGGTCTCCCTTTTCAATTTAGTCAGTGGCTTGTCTTTAATGATTGACGTTTGGATGAAATTGGATTTCTTTTCATGTTCTTGACCATGGAGAACTTCTGCTTTTTGCTGTAAATTAGGTCACAGCATGACATGTATGTTCTCTGTGCTCCCTTAGGGGTTTCTGGACATCGACCTAACAGAGTTTAAAAAGGGTGAGGCAAATGTAACAGGCTTCCAGCTGGTGAACTACGCAGACTCTAACATCAGTAGAATAGTGCAGCAATGGATGGACTTTGACAATAAAGACGCCAAAGTTCCCAAGCGAGGACTGAAGGTGAGCCGCTCAGCTGACCACATTTAAATCATCCACAGTGTGAAAAACTGAAATAATTAATAAAAACAAAGCAACAACATGTCATTAAGTTATGTACTGAATCACAATGATTATATACAATTTATATCTTATATGAACACACTTCTTATAAGCGTATTTGTTGCATTCTTTGTGCAGTACACTGGAGCTCTGACATATGATGGAGTCAAAGTCATGTCCACAGCCTTCCAGAACCTCCGCAGGCAGAGGATAGATATATCTCGCCGTGGAAATGCTGGAGAATGTCTGGCCAACCCACCAGCACCTTGGGGCCAAGGCATCGATATTCAGAGAGCACTTCAGCAGGTATCGTAGGCTCTGCATACGAACATGCTTCTGAACGAACACAGTGTTCACAAACATAAACTTTCCTATCTGTAAGACTGACACCAGCTCTAATCTATTCCGAGCCTACAAATTACATCTTTATCTCATAAAGTTCATATTCATTCACCAAAGAGACCATCACAATCAAATGTGACACTACAGATAATAAACAAACCCAGTTGGTGATAAACATTTCTGCTGGTCATAACAGCACATGACAAGTTATATTTACAAAGAGATATGTGAGGGAAAGAGCACCTGGTTTTGTTATGTTACCCTTAGGCAGATGTGCGACTCTTAGCCTTGGGCGGCATATGAAGATTTAGGTGCCGAGGGTAGAATTTGGCAGGCGGGGTGGAGCTGCATACCAATTGGAAAATCTGTAGAAATACACTCCGTACACAAATTGGTATTTTCTTCCAGCCGTGTCACATGTTCGTCATTTAGGCTTAGTTATGAGTCTGAGAAAGTCTAAGCAACTTAGTGCAGCATTCTTCTTGCTGAAGTAGACTCTGTCTCACAGTTGCCTGTGGCTGTGTCTGATGAGAGTCTTATGTGTGCTGGACAGAGGCAATTTGGTCCATCTGCTGAGAGGCCGTGGAGATTGATGTTCAACTCGGTCAATTAACTCCATCATGTGGCCTGGGAGACATTCAGTACTGTACACACAGAAGAGGCGCTGTGAGAGATGTATACCCCTCAGAGGAGGAGTACTTGAGAGAGAGGTGTAAGAAAGAATACTAAGACTATCTTCTGTGATTTTCACTTAGGTTCGGATTGAAGGCCTAACGGGGCACATTCAGTTTAACGAGAAAGGACGAAGGACAAACTACACTGTCAGTGTGATGGAGCTCAGGCCAACAGGACCAAAAAAAGTAAGTGCTTAAATATCAGGAAAAGGATTAGGAAGCTTCTCAATATGACAGACTGTTTCACGCTTCTTTCTTCACTTACAGTTTAAAGGAAACATTCACTTTGTAGGCTCCAGTATGGTCACTGTTTCAGCAATCCAGTCTACATCTTCTGGGATGACTAAATGAGTACTGTATTTCATGTAGTGTGTCCCGTGGGATGTCTCAGAAAGGTTTCTGATGATGCTCAAGTTCCTGTCCCTGATTTGATCTTTTCTCAGGTGGGTTACTGGAATGAGGATGAGAAGTTTGTGAGCACGGCGGCCTACATGCCAGGCAGTAATGACACTTACGGACTTCAGAATCGCACGTATATTGTTACCACTATTCTGGTATGTCTTCATTAAATCATTTTTTAAATAATATTAGCTAAATAATATTAACATCTATGAAATTGAAAACATTATCTTTCACTAGTTTGGGGCCAAGTAAGGTATTTTTACACTATTATTTTATTCAGCAAGGACACATAATATTAGAAAAAGCAGCAGTAAAGACATGAATAATTAATAATTATTTCTGCTTCAAAGAATCTTTTATCACAGAAAATATGTTAAACAGCACAACTGTTTTCAGTGTTAAAAATAATAATTTTATTTAATTTAATAATAATGCTTTGCCATCATATAAATAAATCTCATTTTAAA
This sequence comes from Enteromius trimaculatus, assembly GCA_032361065.1. Lineage (NCBI taxonomy): Eukaryota > Metazoa > Chordata > Actinopteri > Cypriniformes > Cyprinidae > Enteromius > Enteromius trimaculatus. The sequence goes on from JAUMHP010000065.1 coordinate 12,582,632, forward strand.
ATATATTGGAACATTATTTTAAATTATAATGATGATGTTATCCATTCAGTCGTGTCCGACTTTTGGCGATTCTATGAGCTTGTTCTCTCCATGCTGTCCGATCTTGAGTCACTTCCATCAGTTGTTTTAGGTTTAGCCCAGTGTCAGCTTTGATGGTATCAAGCCATCTTGCCGCTGACCATTCCCAGCATTAGATCTTTCTCAAGTGAACTCTATCGCATCACATGGATAAAGTATGTGAGTCTGAGTCTGGTGATCTTGCCTTCCAACGACATATCCGGTCCTACGCGTTCCAATACTTTTTTGTTCGTCATCCTTGCTGTCCATGGAATGCGGAGCAACCGTCGCCAGCACCACAGCTCGAAGGAGTACATTTTTTCTTTTATCTGCTTTTCTTAAGGTCCAACTTTCGCGGCCATACGTGGTTATGGGGAACACGATGGTATGAACCAGTCTGCATTTAGTCGTCATGTTGATGTCTTTGCTTTTCCATATTTTGTTCATGTTCAACATTGCGCTTCTACCCAAGGTTATTCGACGCTTTATTTCAAGTCCGCAGTCTCCATTCCGATCAATTTGAGATCCGAGGAAGGTGTATTCTTGCACACACTTATAAATTATAATACTAATTCACAATAATTCTGTTACTGTATTTTTTAATTAAAAAATGGCAGCGCGACACCTTGACACATTTTATTATAGTACTTCAACAGCTTGAGAATCGAGACTCTCATTAAATGTGTAACTGGGTTTCTTGGCAAAATATCATTCTTCCCCAACACTGGTCGAATACATGAATTCAGACTCATTCAGACCATTTTTTCTTTCTTGGAATGGCTGATGCATCACCTTCATGTTTTTATCCCTCAGTATGAAACAGGTAATGCTGTGCAGATAAAAGCATGAAGGCTCTTCTGAGCGCTGTCTGTAAATGAGACATTATTGCTCCTCCAGCCACAGTGTTTTCATCTCATGCTTAAATGGGAACCTTGGATTGAATTACCAGCAGTGGACAAAAGATTAATTTTTCCTTTTTTTTTTTTTTTTCTTTATCCTCGTTCGGCAGAGATCTTTGGGCTTAGCCTCCTTAGCAATTCTCTCACATGTTAGGCTTCAGAGGGCATTTATTAACCTTTCATATGTAGACTGTCCGTCACTTTCCCAGCCAGAGAAAGGGCAGAGTGAGTGGAATGGCCTCCTGATCGAAGGACGTGGGGAGAATCGGGGGCGAAAAAGCAGTAATGGATCATCTGTGTGGGTTAGGGGCTAAGGCTCACAAGAGAGTGGGATAGATTGCAGGAAACAGTCTGAGCTATGCTGTTTTCCAAAGGAGACTGTTTATCAGAGAGGCTGGGAATAGTTGCATCGTCATGGGTGCTCCAAAGAATTATCTGTTACCGAAAGACAGCGTATAGGCCATCTCAGAGCGCTGTTAAGATGCATTGCAGCACAGCTGGGTTCAAAGTTTTATTATACTGTACTGAAGCGTTTGCAGACATGACACTATAATCAAGGGTTTCACTCTTTGAGGTTTGTTTCTGGAAAGGGAAGAAACAATGCTCTGGCTCCTTAGTTTTAAAGCTATGCTGCACAGCAAAGGCTTTGTTTCTTTTCTTTACGTCAGCCGACTCTATTTTGCGTTATGCTCTCATGTTATTTGTTCATTGTGAGCTCCTCAGAAAAGTCCTGTTACTGAGTGAGCTGTCAGCTGGGCCTCAGGTGCCGTTTGTGCTGTAATCTCCTCAGGATGTCCAATCTTTCTGAAATATAACAATTGAACTGCTCATATTACAGACTTTCCACAAATAGAATCATCCTACACTTTCTCCACAGTTGATTGCCAGGTCTGTCCCTCATGCTCAAGAATAAGGCGTCTGAAAATAAACCTGTCAAGTTCACCATGTTTTAAGTAACAAACCACTATTTCTTATCTGCTACGTCAACTCTATTCTTACCCCAACTCTCAGTGTCTTAAAATGGGGTTTCTTACACTGTTTCGACTGGATTAGACTAAATCTAAAGTGTATACTATATAGTCTGTGTTTCAGTTATGTTGTATGTTAAGTTATGGTATAATCTATTACAATCAGTATAATGAATATCTTATAGAAATAAATAAATATAATTTCATACAAATGCAAATATATAAATGTACATCCATAAAATTATTACTTTAATATTATTATTGTTTTTTAAAGTAAACATACATTTTAAAAAATGAAAGCATTGCGTTGAAAGTAATGTAGGATACACAAACATTTCCTCAATAGTTAAACATGTTGTTGTTGTTCACTGTATAAGTCTGTGTACCTGTGTGTCCTGACTAGGAATCACCGTATGTCATGCTGAAAAAGAACCACGAGCAGTTTACAGGAAATGATAAGTATGAGGGTTACTGTGTGGAACTGGCAGCTGAGATAGCCAAACACGTGGGATACCACTACATACTCAAGATAGTGGCTGATGGGAAATACGGGGCCAGAGATTCTGAGACCATGATGTGGAATGGGATGGTGGGAGAACTTGTCTATGGTGTAAGTGCTACATCTTACTTTCCCACTGCATGTGTTCAGAATCAGTATCAAAGCGTTAAGAAAGAATTCAAGAGAACCTAAAACCTTTTCAACAGTTATGCCACTGGTTCAGAAAATTGTCTGGTTTTAAAATCTGAATAATTTTAATCAACATTTCTGTACTGAGAAATCTAATCATTTGTTTACTGAGACAACCAGACCTCTTCAGAATGATACGAGTTTCAGTAATTCAAGAGAAATGCTTTATATTTTAACCACAGTGACAATAATAATCACAGAGAGTAAAGAAAACTCTTTCTGGAAGGGTGTTAAGATAGAGGTGGAGAGGTTAGAACAAGTCCGCTCTGTATTTATAGATAAACAACAAGTAAGAAAAATGACTGCAGCAGGTCTATGTTTTAGATTGACTTCTTTCTTTCCTAAATCCTTGTGTAATTTAATTATTTGATTATGTTGAACAATATATACTTAGTGTTTATTGCAATAACATCATATAACATCTTCTGCAGAAAGCTGACGTAGCTGTGGCTCCGCTGACCATCACCCTGGTCAGGGAGGAAGTCATTGATTTCTCCAAGCCCTTCATGAGCCTCGGCATCTCCATCATGATCAAAAAGCCCACCAAGTCCAAGCCTGGAGTGTTCTCCTTCCTGGACCCTTTGGCTTATGAAATCTGGATGTGTATTGTGTTTGCCTACATCGGCGTGAGCGTGGTGCTTTTCCTAGTCAGCCGATTCAGTCCCTACGAGTGGCACGCAGATGACTGCGAGGACGGAACTGAGCAGAACCCTAACCAACCCTCCTCCTCGTCCGCTCAACCAGGTCAGGGCCAGCAGAACCAGAATCAGCAGAGTCAGGAGCAGACCAATGAATTTGGCATCTTCAACAGTCTCTGGTTCTCACTGGGAGCTTTCATGCAGCAAGGCTGTGATATTTCCCCCAGGTAAGATGCCAGTTTGTTTTTATTCAGCATTTTGGCAATTTTGTGAAAGCAATTTGCTTTAGTGAGTTTAGTTTTGCTAGCTTACTCTACTATACCATTGCATTATTAGTTGCATCTCATTATGATGATTTCTTCATCATCAGTTTCAGTTGTGAATGATGCAACGGTTCACAGCTATCATATAGAATCCCATGCTGAAGATGTTCAAATCTTTCTTCAATGTTTGGGGTCTAGTGATTTCTCAGCGGTGCTGCTGTCTGGCTTTTAGCAGATTACTGAGTTGTGTTTGTAGTTTAGGAGTTTCTCATTTATGCAGTTGGTTTGTGATACATGGCAGTATTTCTAAAGATCAGATAGAGCAGCACATCTACTTGGACCGGACACAAGCCTTACGCCACAGTGTCTAATGAGAGGAAGACAGCAGCTCTTTGAAAGGCAGATTAAAGTGCTATGAGCGCTACATCTGAGCCTTTAAATCTGTGCTGTTGGTGCGCAAGGCCAGAGATGAAGTGTCTCTCTCCACACAGTTACTGGACTCTCAAAGGTCACCAATTAAAATCCTAATTAATAGGAGGTGAAACTGGCAACATGAGGTCAATGGCTGTGGGTTTTAAGGGCACAGGGAGAGATAGTGCAGTAGGTCTCAGAGAGAGAAATGTCAGCGGCTGTGTTCAGGCACCAGACAGCTTTCACACCTGTAGGCAACACATTTAAGTCTAGTTGATGCTTAAAGCTAACATTACAGATGAATATCCTAGATTCCAGGTTCTGCAATATAATTAAATGTCTGTCTGATATGTGAGCCACTTTTAAAAGGTTATAAATATGTGACTGTGGTTTATATATGTCTGTTTTATTACTTAAATTTTATTCAAGGTATATTTATTTTTCACTGTGAATCATTAGCTGTTCTAAATAGCAGCCAGCTCAATGACGTTTCGTAATTTAATTTCAGACAGAATTCCTCTCTTGCATTGAATATTGATTTCTAGAATGCATTCCAACAACCTTAGCTAGTGGAAACTGTGGGAGTAGAATTTATTATTAATGAAAGCATTCCATTCAGTATTGAAAATGATCTGTAGAAACTTTTTAGTTTCAAGATTGGTGTGCATATCACTGTTAGTTTAGGAACAGGCCAATGCTAAATTCTGTTTGAATCAGTTGAGTCTGCTGTGCACTTGATGTGAGGAGATATAAAGTGCTTAAGTTTCAGTTACGATGCTGCCTTAGAAGGCATAATTACAAATGGCAGGGAGTCATTAAGAATCTGTGCTGTGATGAGTAAATCATGAGCTCAGTTTCACAGGTAACGTCTCTCACACCTTTTAGTATAGGTTTATGTTCAGCAGTGATGGCAGTTGGATATCATCATGCTCTTTTATTATGCATAATAAATACACACAGTGCACACACATAAATTATGTAAAGAAAAACTTTTATTTTGGATGCAATTAATCGTTTTAATTGCAGCACTATTGGCTGTTATGTATATATAGGCTCTTTCTCATCAATTATATGATATAAAAAAATATAACTGAAAGTATTTTGCTGTGTTGATATGGAAAATGAGCTTGTACTGATTCACAGTGATAAACCTTCACAATCGCTCGCAGTGTACAGTCTGTCCTCCTGCATTTCAGAACATACAGACAGTGTATGTCTGTGTGAGCTCCTGTATGAATTGATTGTTCTGTCTCAGCAGTGGTGTTGAAATGTCAGCGGTGTGAGGGAGAGCAGCACGCCACTTTCCTGTGGATGTCTCCTGTGATGGGGCGCAGAGAGGCTTCAGAGGATCTTAATTAGACCGTGTCATTTCTCCCTGTCATTTCTTGCCGTGACTCAGACTCTGCAGAGTGGAATCGACAATGTTGTAGTGATTATACCTTCTCTCTCCGTGTCACTGAAGTTCTATAAACAAGTGAGGACGGGCTGCTGATGGCGAGCGCATTGCGGGTGAACGTGTTTGGCCGCCTTGAACAAGTCACTTCAGACGCTGCTGTATGAGCAGTCGTGCGTGGCTGGATATTCACGATCCTGTTTGTGTGATGACATTTAATTAGTAATGAGAGGAGAGAGTGGACGATAGAGCGAGTGCAGCATTATGCTTCTTTAATCACGGGTAGTCAGAGCTTCTTCTCTCTGTGATCATCTGCTTTTGAATTTACACTTAGTCCTCCTGTCTAATGAGCGCTGATAGGTTGAATGGTGAGGGGACTGTCTGCTCGATGGTAGTCAGACTATGGTTTGCCCCTTCATGTGCTATTTATTCTTTGGGAGAAAAAAATCCCTGTTTAAATGTCAGGCCTGTCAGTCAAACCTCCCCATCAGGCCTAATTTATGCAAGCCACTCAAGATAATGTTTATCTCCTCAGACACAGGTGCCCACAATCTCTTACAATCTTAACTGTTACATTCTCTTCTCTTCTCTTCTCTTCTCTTCTCTTCTCTTCTCTTCTCTTCTCTTCTCTTCTCTTCTCTTCTCGCCACATGATTTTGTCCCATCTATTTGTTTTAGAATATATATAAGTTTTATATATATAGACATTAGATATTTGATATACATAGATATATCTTTTATTTCTTTTATGCCATAAATCATTAGGATATCAAGTAAAGCAAATTTCCTACCATAAATACTGCATATCAAATTTTTTTTGATTAATATGCATTGCTAAGGCTTTCATTTGGACAACTTTATGGGCAATTTTAGCAATATTTTTATCATTATTATTATTATTCTTTTTTATGGATCCTCAGATTCCAGATTTCCAAACTCATGTCCTATTCTATAAAACCATACATTAATGAAAAGCTTATTTATTCAGATTATGTATAAATCTCAAAATAGATAAATGATCCTTATAACTGGTTTTGTGGACCTTTAATATATTTGATATCGATAATATAAAATATTTTAATTATAATAATACAGTTATATTGTATTTAAGAACAGAATTGAATTCTATGTATTAGAATGTAATAATAAATAATACTATGAATACTAATATTTATAAAATAGGATTTTTTTAAATTTTTCCAAAGTTTTCCATTGAAAACTTCCATGGCTGCTTTTATTTGATCAAAAATGCAGCAAAAACTTAATTAGCCTAGTTTAAAAATGACCATTTCCTATTCAGAAATATATTATAAAATATAATTTATTTCTGTAATGCTAAGCTGAGTTTTCAGCAGTGTCGTGTGATCCTTCAGAAATTACTCTGTAACACTGATTTGGCGCTTTAAAAAATTATTTTACATTTTAAAAAAACAGCTGGAGCATTCTTTCACAAGAACATATATTTGAGAGCATTTACCTGGCACAGGTTGTATGATTGTCAACTCTAGTTATGAAAGTTAAGTGTTCAGATGCACATATGCACATCTTCCCGGTGACTTCATGATTCATTGACTCTGGCAGGAATCCCCCGCAGAAAGAAATGACATGCTTTCAGTCACAGAGCATATTGTCCTTTGTGTCATGCTTGGTTTCCTTTTCTGAGCTCTGCTGTACTTCTGTCACTGAGCTTGTTGTGTTCATCTGTGTTCCAGAAGCATACTGTATAGCAGGTCGGTTCAGTTGATCTGTACTGAGAGCAGAACGGATCTAGCTGTTGAGTGGTTGATGGATCTTGTTACACTGAAGATTCTCACAGGACAAGGATCTATTCTATATCTCCCAGCACCCTGCTCACAATGGCACATCAAACGTCATTTTGTGTCATTACACCAACACACACAAGTGCAGTCTAGTGGCCTATATCACACCTGCTACAGCGGTTAAGTTTGTAGAGGCTAAAATATTGTTCTACTCATCATTTACAGAGGGTTTTTGTACATTTCTGTGCTCACTTGACACATCTACCTTTGTGTTTATAACTAAGTGACCCTTAGTCATACAGAGAATAACAAAAATGAAGTGGCTGGGTCAAGTTCTGCAAATCATTTGAAACCTAGATGTTTATTCCGCTACAAAACAATGTGCAGATATTTTTAATGTTTTTGAAAGGAATCCTTAATGCTCACCAAAGTTACATTTATTTAATTAAAGTAAAGTAAAAGTGAATTAAAAATCTACAAAAGTAATAATAATATGTAAAAAAAAAAAAATAATAATAATAATTAAAAATGTAAAAAAAATATGCATAGTATTATGCTTTAATATAATTGTTATAATTCTATTCAAATATTTAATACATTTTTTAATTAGCTTACATATTAAAGTATAATTAAAATATATAATCTAGTGCTGTCAAACCAAAATACATAATATTTATGAGTGTGTACTGTGTATATTAGTTCTAAATTTATATACACAAACATACTGCATATATTTTGAAAACATTTATATATTTATATTATTATATTCTATATTCTATATAAACATGTTTAATATACATAACACATTTTTCTTAAATATACATGCATTTGCTTGTATTTATATAAATATACACAGTACACACTCATATATTATAAAAACAAAAACCTTTATGTTGGATACAATTAATCACGGTTATTTATTGCACAGCACTAATATAATCATAATTTAATTGTGTCTAACAGTGTCTTTACCATTACTTCCGATTAAGACACTTCAAACTATCTAAAAAATTCATCAATGAATTGTTAAATACTGCACTCCTCAGAAGATTCAGCATTAATGAAATATTTCCCTCCATGCACATTATATCCATTATATTTGTTTGGCAATGCAGATTAATGTTTAAATTCAGCGTGTGGTTGTAATGTTCATGCTACTCTGGCACTTGCTTGGTTTCCTTAATGTTTTATTTAAAATCTTAAGATTATTCTTTGTCTGTCAATGTACAGATCTTTCTTCTTTGTGCTGCTTTTAGCTACATTGCGTTGTATTCAAAGAATCGAGATTAAAAGACAGAATTAAATATACTGTCAGACATGCTTTTTGGGGGAAGATAAAATTTTGATGAGGTCTGTTTTTTATGCGTTGTGCAACAGGCCTCCTGAAGAGAGAGAATGATCACAAGAACAGAAGCAGCAACAGTTTTCTTTTTAATTATCTTCAGTGAAGCAGTCTCTGGAGGACTCCACTTAGACTTTGTTTTGCAGTTCTCTCTGCGTTTCCTCTGAGGAGTTACATCGCTTATTAGTTATTTAGAGAAACCGCCTGAGTCAGTGTCCAGTGTTCTGCTTATTTACCTAAGCACTCATGATCTGCCTCACATCAGCTCATTCGTTTCCAATGAAACATCTTGTTTCAGATAATTTAATAACAGAAATTATATGAAGACATGCCAAAAACACATAGTTTTATTAAAGATTCTACTTTCCTAATAAACCTACATTTTCCATGTAGCATTAACCTAACACAATAGTTGATCCCGCATGTGTTACATTGTTTCTCAAAGGGATAGTTTACCCAAAAATCATTCACTTAACCTCGTGTTATACCATCCATGACTATGACGCTGGTCAAAGAGAAAGTGAAAAGACAGTCAAACAGGTTTATACTACTGTACATGAGTAAATTATAACAGAACCGTTTTAGATAATACTATGCCTAAATATTTGTAATCCTGTTTATGATTACACAAATGATATTTTTGGTTTTGTTTTGTGTTTTTTTATTTGTTTCGTTTTATTAATTACACTCTTCAAATGTATACTTTAGGAGCATACCTTTTATGTATTTATTTAAAGAGTTTAATTTTTAAACGTTACATTTAGATCAAAATACAGAATTCAGTAATATATTATTATATTATACTCCTGACATGATTCCCCCACATTATATCCATTATGACAATTATATTTGTTTGGTAATGCAGACTGATGGTTAAATGCACATTGTCGTATCTTGAATATACTTTAAAAATTAGCATAACTTTTTATTTACAGACATAAATGTTTTAACATTGACTAGTGATGAACAATACATTTCTATCATTTATTAACATTTATTTCCACATTTACTTACAGCTGCTGATTCTTTCTACACAGATGCAAGCGACACGACAAATCTGACAGAAAACTGCTGCAGTGTTCTATTCATGACGTGCTGACACAAATTTCAAACGGTCGCTTTATCGTGTCGTAGCTGTCGTGGTTCGGCATCTGGTGTAAACACAGTGTTACTCACCTATTGAGAAGAACCAAAGCAACCTCGGCACACATTGCTTCCTGTTAATGTTAACTAATGCAATGATTAATGTTAACAGATGAGACCCGATTTTAAAGTGTATGTTGGATGTATCGTATTGTCATCTCCTTTACATCCTCGGCAGTAAAAGAGCATTTCTTTGTGGGGCTTTGATAGAGACAATTCAGAGTTAGCAATAACAGATATTGGATTTAATGACAGATAAAAAAACTGGGCTTCTGCGTGCTGCACAGATGCATGCTGGCCACAGACGAGGTTCAGTCAGATCGTCGTCGACTGAAAGCCGCTCGGTGACAAAACCCATCTCAACCGCCTGTTTGGAGAGGAGAGAGTGCTGCCATGGCAACGCTGAAAGACATGGGTGTTTCCTCTGGAGTGGCACAGCTCACAGTGTGAGAGCAATGCTGACTGAGTACCACCATCCGCGCATGTGCGTGAGTGTGTGTGTGAGGCAGCTTTAGCCTACATTATAAAGACCAAATGTCCTGACAAGAATAATAAAACCTGAAATTACCTGCAGGGAAGCGGTCATTGAAGGAAATATGCTTAATAAACGTACAGAGTAAAATGTGAAAGATGAAAATGTGTGAGGAATAGATTTTGATATGGAACATGTCATTACCTGAGAAGTTGCTCTGTATTTAAACCTGTTTTATGCGCTATAGTGTGTGCAAATTCATAATTTACATGAGGACATATGGCATTGATTACAGAGATTGGTGGTTATGATTTATTAGAGTATGATTTGTGTTTTGTAGATGAATATGGTGAATAATGCTGGGTCTAGATGTGTGCTGTGTTTTGTTGCAAAGGGAGTCGATATCTGTGCCACCTTCAGTAGTGAGTTATCTTGAACAGGGCAGTGCAGAAGATTATGGCTATAATTTATATAACATGCGAGGTTTGCTTTATCTCAGAAATGGATTTCTTAAGACACTTACAAATTCGTCTAAATACGAGACTCCGATTTCATATAGCGTCACATACACGTGCTTGAGAAGTCAGCATATTATGCAGACATTAGCAAAATCTTTCTCTCGTTTAGTTGCATTTGTCTGCTGTAAACGCCATTTGCATAATCGTCTCATTCCATACATGCAGAGCGTAAATACTGACCTTGTGAGGAAGAGGAGGCGGCGGTGTGGATTTAAGCACCGAGAGATTTTGACATGTGACCAGGAATGAGATCAGTGTGTCAGCTTCACACCGCTCAAACGATGCCTGGCAAAAGCTGTCAAACAACATCAGAGCTGTGAGCTGCAATTCCCTCCGCCAGCTCTGAATTTCTGGTCCCCCAGCCTCTTGTGCACATTTTGCCTGTGGTGTATTTTCAGAGTTTGACTTGAGGGGTTTTCACAGGCCGCTGATGTTTTGCATGGGTTTAGGAATGATCTGAAAACTGGGAAGGAGACATCAACATTACCTTGATGCATGAATACTAATTAGGTGATTAACTGATTTGCTTAAAATGCACATACTTTAAGTGGGCATGGGCTATATAAGGATTACCATGCATTAATTGTGTTTTAATTCATTCTGCTGATACAGCCTTTTGGCAAAGACTTCTGCTTGAGCTTAAAACCTGTTTTTTAAACGCTGCTGGCTATTTCTTTTCTTTGCTTTGTGGCCAAGCAAAGCTTTTTATATTTATGATTATTGTTTAAAAACGATGGGTCTCTGTATAAATGTGCTTGTGTAAATAAAGAAAATATTGTTAATAATAGTAATAATAATAATGTTAAAATTAAATTAAAAAATACATTCAAAAATGAAAATTATAAATGTTCTTAATATATTATAAATAATTTTCTGAATCTGTGCGCTGATCCCAGCGCAGTCACTGGCACCCACACTCAGTCACCTCTGATAATTAATTGGGGACACCTGACGTTGATCACCTGCACCAAATTAAAGCCTCATCTGTCAGTTGCACTTTGGCTAAGCTTGATGTAACACCCCATACTAATTCCCCTGTGTGCTTACCTTTTGGATCTAGGCATTCCCTCTGTCCAGAGTTTCTGCCCAGCCTGGCCTGCCTACCTTCATTGCACTTACCTGCACCGAGCACCTTGATCTGCGGATCCCCACCCGGTGTAATCTGAACTCCTTTAATGACACTTTGTAACCTTACCTGTAAACCTACCTGCACGCCTGCCTTCGAGGAGGAACCAGTGATCCGGAGATCACCTTTCCACAGACTTTATTACCTGATGTTTATGTTGAGCCTTACCTTACTCTTTCTGTTCATCCATTTCCCGGCTCCGCTCCTGGAACCAGCACAATATGGGGTGCCAAAATTCAAGAAAATGGCACAATATGGGGTTCCATCTGTGCCAAAATCCCGAAAGCAGTCCCTGATTTCCGCGGTTCCCAGCCCGCGTTGTATTGGACCGGAGCTGGATTTGTGGGCCGATATGCCAGATGTGATCCTCCCAGATCCAGTTTCTAAGTCGCAGCCAGTAGAGCCGATCCCAGATCCAGTTTCTGATTTTTGGCCAGGAGAGCCGTTCCTGAATCCAGTCCCTAGTATACGGCGGGAAGAGCCGTTCCCAATTCCAGTCCCTAGATTATGGCTGGAAGAGCCAATTCCAGTCCCTAGTTCATGGCCAAGAGAGCCGATCCCGCTTCCCGTCCCTAGTTTACAGCCAGAAGTGCCGATCCCTATTCCAGAGTCTCGGCCAGGAGAGCCGATCCCGAGTCCAGTTCCTGAATCACGGCCAGGAGAGCCAATCACGATTCCAGAGTCTCAGCCAGGAGAGCTGATCCCAATTTCAGTCCCTGATTTACGACCAGGAGTCCCGATTCCAGCCCCTAGATTACGGCCAGGGGTGCCAATCCCGATTCCAATTCCAGCTCCAGAGTGTGAGCTGCAAGAGCCACAGCCCAGAGAAGAGGGAAGCCTACCCAAGACAATTGGGTAGGCAGCCCTCGAGTCACCACGGCCGCAGGAGGCTCCAGATCCGCCACAGCCTCCCAAGGCTTCAGATCCGCCATGGCCTCCCGAACGTCCTGATCCACCCTGGAGGCAACCTAGAGACTCTGCCCCGTGTGGCCTCCAAGGCGCCCACCCCCTCTCCTTGAGATGGTTTTAGGTGCGAGGATGCACCCTCTGGGAGGGGTAGGTGATGTCATGCCGTATCTGAATCTGTGCGTTGAGCTCAGCGCAGTCACTTGCACCCACACTCAGTCACCTCTGATAATCAATTGGAGACACCTGACGTTGATCACCTGCACCAGATAAAAGCCTCATCTGCCAGTTGCACTTTGGCCGAGCTCGAGGTAACACCCCATACTAATACCTCTGTGTGCTTATTTTTGGATCTTGGCATTCCCTCTGACCACAGAGTTTCTGCCCTGCCTGGCCAACCTACCTTCATTGCACCGAGCATCTTGATCTATGCCCCACCTGGCGTAAGCTGAACTCCTTTAATGACACTTTGTAACCTTATTTGTAAACTTACCTGCACACCTGTCTTTCCACAGACTTTATTATCTGATGTTTATGTTGAGCCTTATCTTGCTCTTTTTGTTCATCGAAACTTGTGTTCCCATTTGAGTTTACTCCCGCTGCCTCTTCTCCATGCCTGAGCGTTACAATATTATTTCTTATCTTTTAATTATCATATCTTTTAATCAATATGTGACATGCAAACGTTTATAGTAAATTATTTTAGTATAGTTATATACTATTATAGATTTTATTATGATTTTTAAAATGACTTTTCAGTTTCATTTTAATTTTGCTGTAAGTTTTAGTAATTTCATGCTTTTGTCTTTTTTTTTTTTTTTTTTTAGATTTCAATTTATTTTTATTTCAGTTTTAGCCTAAGCTTAAACTTGTTTACTTGTATTTGCAAAATCTACATTTTTAATGTTACTTTTGTTTTTTTAGGTTTAAGTTCATCTCTAATAAACTACTTGAACTATTTTATTATTTTTTAAAATAATTTTTCATCTAGTTTATTTCATCTATTGTCAGTGTAACGTAAGTATAAGATGTGTCACATTTACTGTCTGCAGCATTCTTTAGTGTTTCAGTTATCAAGCACTTACTAAATCACAATATGGAGAATACTGAAATTACTAATCAAATACATCATTTAGTACTGAATCATCCATTTTATTTTCTCAAATAAATGTACATCAGAATGCAACCGCATTTAATTATCTTGTTATTTGGCGGTTGTAAATATGGCAAGCTGTATTTGTCAGAATATGTATCGTGTGTTTAAGGGTAATTAGCTCAGATGAATTATGAGGTTGAATAAATAGCAGACACAACACATCAGCATCTTCATCAGACCGGTTTAGCACTAACTCAACACACTTCGGCAGGTCCTGTCGTGAATCATTTTTACGGTGTAGCCTGGTCACGCTGAATATTGATTTACCAGCATCATTACGTTATAATACTGCTGTGTGCTAAACCATTCTGCGAATAAATTTCTTGTCTTACACTAGGTGCTTACATAGCTTTCTGTGCACAGCTATATTTGTAAACACATTTCCCTCAATGAAGTAGACATGAATAAGAGTCTCAGGTTTATAAATCAATATCAATACACCTGTTGACTATCCAGGCCACCCCCTATCAAGGTGGATTCATCATGTACTGTTAACCCTGGTCTTTACTCCAGCAGAGAGAGAGGATTAAGCCATCCGGCTGCCAGGAACTCAGGGGAGAGCGGCCCTGGTTTTGTTTATGTCTTCTAGGCCTGCAGGTAGACCTTTTAAGACTCCCTCAGAGATTTTAATCTGATCTCATATGCCTGCTTGAGCTTCATTTAGGTCGTTGGATTAGAGTCCAACCCCAAAGGTCTGGTTTAAAAAATATTTTTGTCGCATAGTGTTCTGAATTCAGAATTTGGCCAGGGGTGAAATTGTTCTTCCTTTTTTTTTAACCTTGTGAAATTGGAATTTGCAACAGGCGATATCTCAGTCCAGCCCTTAAAGAATAAAATCAAATATTCGTTATGCTCTTTCGTTTAAATACACATTTATTCGCTCTTTTGAAAACCACTGCACATTCACAGGGGTTCACAGGTTTTTGCCTTTTCATATTTCTGTTTGTTGCCATCTCATCAGCCTTTCATCTCGCAGGGTTCCGCCTCCCTCCCAGCTTAAATGATTAAACCGTGCGTTTGTTTTTGTTTACGTGTTTTATCTGAGCAGTTTTTCCTGTTCCACCACACATATCGAACAACTATTTTCCCTGGAACCTTTTACACACACCGTTGCTTGTTGTACGCTGCTTAGACTCATCCTTGGGGATTTGCTGAAATCTGTTTTTTGTTTTTCACTTTTTTTTTTTCATTATTATTGGTTAAAGTGCAGTCATGGTGGTGGCTGAGTGCTCTCATCACCATTAATCCCTGGCAATTAATATGCATATATTCATTTAACATACTGGCAACTTTCTAAAAGTGAGATTAATGCGCTGCTGGTGAGTCGCATTGTGATGGGCCTTATCTCGTTTCAGCACATTACACTAAGAGTTTATAGCTGAGTGGAGACAGAGAGCAGTGTATCAAACAGACTAGACCTCTGACCACTGTAAGCATCACCGTGTGCATGAAGAAGCTACTCGCAGGCCATCGTTTGTAATATGGTTAGGATGCAAAAAAATGTTCAGTGCTCCTCAGGAAGGGATTAGATTTTTTGAATGAATACGCCTGATAAACTCCTGATAATGGATCTCCATTGAGCATGTGATTTCCATTAGTTTCTCTGAATTGGTTTAGCAGAACAGATACAAAATATGCAGCTCTTCCTGAATAAAATCCTGGTTGGAAAACTGATAATTATGTTCAGGTTATGACTGATGACTGATAAATGACTGAAGTGGCTGATTTCTGAAGGAAAGTGACTGTGAAGACTGGAGTAATGGCTAAATTCAGCACATGAATAAATTACATTTGAAGTGTATCAAAAGTAGAGTAAATACATTTTAAATTGTGATAGTATCTCAGAATATTGCTGTTTTATTGTAGTTTTGATTTTAAATTTTTTTTACATTTTTCCCAAACCCAAAATTCTAAAAAGTAGTGCAAAAAAAAAGATAAAAATATAAAATACAATAATTTTAAATGGTGTTTAATTGTATTTAGAAATTATAGTATTATCTGTACATTTAAAAAAAAAGATATGCATTTTTACATTTGCTAAGGATTTAAATGTTTCATTTTGCACAGTACATTTATTGTTTTATATCTGACCCTGGACCACAAAACCAGTCTTAAGGGTCCTTTTTTGGAAACTGAGATTTATACATTATCTGAAAGCTGAATAAATTGATGCATGGTTTGTTAGGATAGGTGATACAATTATTTAAAAATCTGTAATCTAAGGGTGAAAAAAAAATCTAAATATTGAGAAATTTGTCTATAAAGTTGTCTAAATTAAGTTCTTAGCAACTCACATTACTTTGATGTATTTATTGTAGGAAATTGGAACAAGTAATATCCTAATGTTTTTTTTATATTTGGCTATGGCTACAAATATACACATGCCACTTAAAACCAGGGTCATATATTTGATATATTTATAACTTTTAAATAAATGCTACTTGGTTAGATGTTTGGTTTTCTAATACAATGTGTACATAAGTTTACTTATTGAGGCCACTATATAAGTGTGTAATTGTGTTTCTACAGATCTCTCTCTGGCCGTATCGTGGGTGGTGTGTGGTGGTTCTTCACTCTGATCATCATCTCTTCATACACAGCAAACCTAGCTGCTTTTCTCACAGTAGAGAGGATGGTGTCACCCATCGAGAGTGCAGAGGATCTGGCCAAACAGACTGAGATTGCTTATGGGACTCTAGATGCCGGCTCCACCAAAGAGTTCTTCAGGGTAAGAGGAGAAAAGAAGTGTTAACCTAAAAACAAGTATATTTGTAATTTGCATAATAGATTCCACTTTCTTTCCTCGTTTAGAGATCAAAGATTGCAGTCTTTGAGAAGATGTGGTCTTACATGAAGTCTGCGGACCCTTCGGTGTTTGTCAAAACCACAGATGAAGGAGTTATACGTGTGAGGAAATCCAAAGGGAAGTATGCCTACCTGCTGGAGTCCACCATGAACGAGTACATCGAGCAGCGCAAACCCTGTGACACTATGAAGGTCGGAGGAAACCTGGACTCCAAAGGCTACGGAATTGCCACCCCCAAAGGATCCCCCCTCAGGTAAGGCCAGCTGTCCACTGTATGCTAACTATATGGATTTAACCATTGCTAAACTAACTTCTCGTGGTGGTTGAGTTGTGGTAGAGGCTGGATACAGTGCTAAGGGGGTTATGGGGTAATATCCATTTTTATATTACATTTGTAAACTTAGAAGCCATTTCTGAGTACCAAGGACACAGCAGACTAATGCAATCTGGCATACTTTACTGAATCTATCACTGCACTCCTGACATCTAAATCAGCTCTTTAAAATGCCAAGTGTGCTTGAGTACAATGCATAGTCTATATGTGCTCTTCTCCATCATTTGATGGATTTTTGCTGACACGATTGCAGGCAAATATTGCTGAGTTTTGCAAACAAGACACATATAATAAGCTTAATTTACATAGAAGAACAGTGCTGAGAATGGCTTACTGCGCAGCGCCAAATTTAACACCTGGATTGCGGGTGCTTTATGAATAAGATGCGGCTGCTCAGTGAACTCGCCTGGTTTCTCATTTCTGAAGGACTTTTTAATGCCTATACGTGACATCATTAAATAAGCCGTCCTTTGAACTAAGGGCGAGGGTGGAAGTACTGTACTAAGCAGCCTCTGCTATAACAGAGCATGCGGTTGTGTGGGTGTACATACTTGTGTGTGTGGAGCTGTTCAAAATCCCGCCCGAAGCTCGAAGGGGTTTTCAGCACACTCCACCAGAAGTGCTTGCATAAGAAACAGCAAAGAAAAATGATGCGCCCCCCTTTAGAAGCTCTTTAGGAAACACGTGTGTTCGCCGTCCTTTCATTAAACAGCAGCTCCGCTCGGGCAGAGCCCATTGAGACAGCGACAAGCTCTTTGAAGCTATAGGTTTACCGAATGCTAATTTCGCTTTCTCTCCTCCTTCATTACAAATAAGCTTTCTCCTCGCAGAGTGACTTGCGCATGAGAGAAATTGGGCAATCAGTTGTTATTCTTATGCAAGCCACTTCTGAAGATGAATGTCGACATTAACACGTTTCTTTTATATTCTCTGCAATATAAGGTGAACGGTTGTTATTTCAATTGTGCACCACCATCATTAACGTCACATTTATTGTGCTTGAACGTACCCATCTGACTAATACACCATGGCCCACATGATATTACATTCATTGCAGTGCAAAGGGCCTCGCAAGGGCAATTTGGAGCTGTTGAAATAACCTCAATAACTCCATCTCTCTCTAATAAGATAAGCTCCTTGGGGAAACGACCTCATAACAATTGTACAGTTATTTTTTGGGTCACCTTAAAGCAAAGCGAACAGGGGGAGAGCGTGGATGGAGTGGGAGAGAGACATCGGATACAAGATGTAAATGACTGACTTCCATCTTGCCACCTAAGGCAGGACTCAAATTAAATTCAATACTAGCTAGCCATTACTGTGACAGCAAGAGTGAAAGAGGCTTGGAAATGAATTCATGAATGTGTTTCTCTGTCTGGTGAGTTACCAGCTGTGCAGTGTATATCTGATTTAGAGAGGGAGCGACTGCCATACTGACACGTGTTTACATGTACCAGTATATGCTATATGGGCATATACTGCGGGATTTCATCACGTGGAAGATAATGGACGAATTTGCTCTCTCTGTCAAAATTGGTAGACACTGAGAATCTTGTGTGAACATTTAGATTGAGTTGTGTTTTGGACCAACCATGTGGTGCAGTTGTCAAAATAAACCGTAATGCTCCATGTATTTTCACTAAATTTTGTGGCTGCATTTACACTGTCACAGATCACAGGCACAGATCAAATATTGTTAGGTACAAAAACACTAACTTTTTGTATGTTATCTATGTAAAAACTTAAATACTTTAAAATAATTGAATCCCATAATATGAGAAGAAAAAAGTATATTCATTTCTACATTATTTCTCTAAGAATTTAAGATTAGAAATCACTAAAAATCTGATTGACAAAACTTTCTGCTGTTTAAATTAAATCTTTTTAAAAATGTGGTCAGATAAATCATTGATAAAAACATAAAACTATAAATCATTTTTAAATGCATTTTAAAGCATCTTCTTGATTAATGTAAAATCTCGGTTAGCAAAAAAATGGTCTTGAGATCTGTGCAAGAGCCATTACAATGTAAATGTAGCTTTAATGACATTGATCAGAGCTTTTAATAGAGATCATTTTTGTCTGATGTTTTGTCAGATCTGATCTGTTACGGTCTGCTAGCCTCATCGTGCTTTAATGAATAATTTCTTAACTAAGATTATGCTAATTGAGCTTTTGAACTTGTTTTACTTTTTACTTCACTTAGTGTTTTATGGGTTAATTTACTGACTGAAGAGATAATCAGTTGTTTTGGTGCGTTTCGACAGCTGTTCCACATTTTCCTTGTCTTATCTCCAACAGATACCTTAAATCGGTTTGTTTTGCAGTCAAGATGCGACAGCCATAAAGATTGATGTGTGTGCCTTTTATCTCTATCCATCTGTGCCCATTCTAAGTCTCACCCAAAGCACTGCCACCTCCTGAAGCAAATGCTCATCAAACTGAATGTAGCTGTTTGTTCCTCATTCCTGAGACACTCTCTGACTTCTTTCTGTCTGGTACTTCTGGGATTAGAAAGAATTCCTGGGTTTTATCAAGCCAGAGAATCACTCTCCTACACATACTAAGACAAATTTTGTATAATGCTGCTCCTTTCAGAACAATTAAAGTAAATGGTGACCAAGCTACAAAAAGGACAAAAATGTTATTCATGTGACATGCATCTAATAAATTATACATTCAAGAGCATGTGCTAGTTTAATGCTACAATGGTGATGTGAACTTGACATACTTTTGGAAATCTAGAGTTTAGTTGATCTGGATAAGCATTTATTGCCGCTTTCTTCTAGAGAAAAAGAAATCCTATAGAATCCAACCAAACAGATGATGACTTCGAAACCAACAAAGTGTTTCTCATTTTGTGTGCCTTATGCATCTCAAATTTGGTCCGTGGGCATGACTTCTGAGGGTAAGAATACCTTTAATGCAATAGAGCAAATTCCGTTATACTTCATTTTAGGGTCCCCTTTAGACATTCTGTTAACTACTGAATAAACTATGTTGAAATTACATTTTAACTAACTCTCATTAGAGTATTAATAGATTATCAGTAGACTTTAAGGTTGGAGTTAGTTGAATAAGTCAAAATGTACTTACAAGATTACTTTTAGTCAGTAGAATGTGTAATGGGGATCATCAAAATAAAGTGTTAGCAGATTCCTCAAAAATGACACATTCATGTCATATAAATGACTGAAAGATTGTATTGCATGTTAACTTTAACAAGAAACGATGCTAGCTTTAAGAGCTATAGTTGAAATCTTTTGCACAAATTAGATTTGTAACAACGCACAGCTTCTGAAGACTTAGAGAATACAGTGAGCAGTCATAGAGGATGAGATACTGTTGTGGTACTTCTTGTATTTTGACAGCCCTTGGTCGCCATTTGCTTCCATTGTGTGTGAACCTTCTGCCTAACATCTGTATGTGACGGAGCAAAGACAGTAAGAGTTTTTTTTTTTTTTTTTGGAAGGAACTATCTCTTTAAGAATTCTAACATCTAATGTCTCCAGGCTGTTGTTTTCAATTCACATTGCTACGTTACCTAAAAGGGAACAGCCAAAAGTGGACACTAAACACTAAGGACATCTTTATTCTCCTCCTCTATCTAAAGAAGTCTTGTTCCTGGCTTTATAAAACCTGTATTTCACAAAGGCCACTAACAAAAGCATTGTTTTCCATTAATACACATGTTAACATACTTTATATACAGACTCGGTGCAAATCCACTGCGAATACCATGCATTTAACATTTCAACCAACATAGAGCAGTGGCTGTTGTGTTTAAACCAGTCTGTTTTCCCATCACGCTGTCTCTGAAATGGTTTATCTGGGCTAACACTGACCAAAATATTATTTCGTTATCGTTTCAAGAAACCCAGTAAACCTGGCAGTGTTAAAACTGAATGAACAAGGCCTGTTGGACAAATTGAAAAACAAATGGTGGTACGACAAGGGAGAGTGTGGCAGCGGAGGAGGTGATTCCAAGGTCAGCCCCAATGTGACAAACCCAACGGGTAAAACCACCACTACCATGGGGGGGTAACCAGCAACTCATACCGAACAAACACTCTAGACCAAAACAATCTGGCCTAAACTGAGCTTACTACACATTTTGCCTGGTTAATAAGTATCAAGGACTTTTTGATCAAAATATGGCATATCATAGCCATTAATAGCCGATCACGTTATCCCGGGTGGAGTGTTTGCGGTCTGCTGGTTACCCAAAGTGATATAATAATACACATCTTGCAGCAGGGAGCAAGGAAGCATCGCTAGATGGAGTATTAACCCATATCACTTTTTCAATGAACTACCAACATGTTTCTGATATGTGTGCAGTCAATTAAAAAAAGAAAAAGAAACAGAACAGTTGAGTTGATATTGATGGGTATGTGTTTAATGTGTGCTGAATAACATAAAATAACATGGATAATGTTATTTATGTTATTTTCCTGGTTGAAGAATCCCAGTTAACCTAGCGGTGTTGAAACTCAGTGAGCAAGCCGTCTTAGACAAACTGAAAAACAAATGGTGGTACGATAAGGGGGAGTGTGGAAGCAAGGACTCCGGAAGAAAGGTCAGTTCACATATTTGGTCCTGCTCTGTTCCCTTCGGTTTAGCCCTCAGTCCCCTTCTAGAAGCTTCAGTTAGGAATCTGGACATGGGCGGCTCTTACTCTCTCTCCAGGGTTGTATTCTTTCATTTGGGCTGGTGGTGCTGTAGAATCAGCTTTTTTTTTGCTTTATTAAAATGTTATTACAACAATGTTGCTTCTAAAGAAACATATAATATTGCTTAATATTTATGTTTTTATTTATTTGTCATTTTATATATAAGGCATTAACAAAGAGATTTATACAATAGCAAAATTGTGTGTGTGGGAGGGGGGGTTCTCCCACAACGAATCAAAAAATATGCATAGAAATATAATAAAATAATAATAATAAATAGAAAAATAGTGAAAAATAATAATGAAAAAATAGATAGATGATACATTTAATGCATCCTTGCTGTAAAAATGTTTACATTTCTGAAGAAGATGTAGTATATTAGTATACCATTCAAAACATTTACAACCATTATTTTGTATTGTCATAAATTACATATATTTTGGCAGCATGATTAAATATGATGTGTATTCCTGATTGTTATTTTTTTTTTTTTGGATGCTGACAGTTTTTTTCATTTACCTTTTGCATATATATGCACACCTTAAATCGAATGACTTTTATATAAATAATTCAAGTGTAAATAATAGTATGTCTAGCTCTAGGAGCCGTGAAGAGAAAGGCCATTATTATAGACTGGATGACTCACTGTATAATACACTCACTTTGTTTAAAATAGCCCGGTGGTCTGAATGGAGCTCTGGAGAGAGACTGGTCATATTGCTCTGATCATCCGTAAGAGTCAAGCCTCTCTTGTGGTCCTCAGCCTCTGTGTTCTCCCTCCTGTCTGCCCTTGGAGTGTGCATGTATTTGGATGCAAACCCAGTGGACAGCTGTCTGTGCTGTCATAGGCCCCGGCCGACACACACACCCCCACTGAACACCAAACCCACCTGCATGGCACACAGACAACACCACACTTCCCTTATGTGCCTTTCTTAGAGAACCGGTTCCACACCAAGACTGTTATTATATCACCTTTGATGTACAAATCCAAATCTCCTTAGATTAATGACCCGGGCTGCATGGGTGCCAACCACTAATATAGTCTTTTACAGCTGTGATATTGTATGTAATTGTTTAATAGCCTGTAAATTAGTCAATATGCTATTTAGGGTAAAATAAGTGAAGAATTAGTGGAAGGTGGACTCAGACTGCCTGTGTTAGTGCATGAATGCATGTTTGTAATGGCAAATTAAATGTAACAAACAAAGTTTTATGTTCCGATTTTAAATGTTTCCTGTTTCAATCTTAAATTAATTTTGACAGGTTAAATTACAAATGACAATTTGTGCAATATTTTAACATGCATTTAACCTAAAGTAGTTTTTTTAACAATTAAATTAATATTAGTTATTTGTATATAATTGTATTAACATAGATCATTTTATGTACTAGTTAATATTATAATAGCATTTAGTATTAATGTTGAATGATATTATTAGTATTTAATACTAGTATTTATTATTACAATTACATTAGTTACATTAGTAACATAATTCACAATACATATTTCCGTATGAATATAGTTTGGCTATAATCCAAGTTCAGCAGTCCAAAAAAATTATTCTTTTAGCAAAAAATAAACTAAATAATTTGTATTCATGTATTCAATTCAATAATCATGATGTTTTATAATGAAAGGAGCAAGAAACATGTTATGCTGTATTTTTTACACTTTCAAGATAGTTCTCATATTAGCTTTTATATTCTCTGTATAAGTTTAGATGTGTTGGGTGAATGCATAAGTGTGTATATGTAATGCATAGGAATGATTCTGTTGTCTTTGTCCGTGTGAATATGTTAATATTTTTTCCAGTGACTCTCATCTAAGACATTTTTCCTTCTCCCGTAGGACAAGACCAGTGCTCTTAGCCTCAGTAATGTGGCTGGGGTCTTCTACATTCTGATCGGCGGTCTTGGTCTGGCCATGCTGGTGGCCCTGGTGGAGTTCTGCTACAAGTCCAGAACAGAGTCCCGCAGAATGAAGGTGTCCGCGCGGGCCGCTCAGGCCTTTCACTGCACCGCCTTAGACAGCAGCTACACTGAGCTGCAGAGTTACGGCCTGTACGGTGCCGACACTGTTAAGATATAAAGCACTCTGGGGTAGGAACCTCGAGTATTGCGGAGAACTAGGCCACATCCTGCCCACGTAGCAGCCTAACTTGCCCCCCATCTAACCGTTGCCAGATTCAAAGCTTCTGCTGCCCACTTTCAATATCATCTGTTTCTCCTCACCTCTTCTTTTCCTGTCTGTTACACTCCTATTTTAATAGTAGGGCTGTCAAAAATGTAAATTAGTCAAAACATTTAATAATTAAAATAAATATTTTAAATGATAATTTAATAATGTTGATTAAAATATATTTGCAAAAAATCTTCCCAAGTGTAATATATTATTTAATTTAATAGACAATATTTTATTAATGTTTTAATATTAATTATTTTAAATTAACAAATTATTTTATAATTAATTTTTAATTGTTAGTGAATGCACACTTACAAGACTACATCTTGACAACCCTATTTAATACTCTAAATTTAATCTCTCATTATCTCTCTCTCTCTCTCTCTCTCTCTCTCTATTTCCTTCTTCCTCAGTTCCCCGTTGTCCGCTAGCCACTCTGTCCATAGACTAGAGCTTTGTTTATACACATCGTGTCTCTGTTCATTCATGAAACAGAGCAAGTGTTCCCCAGAGACACTGCAGGTCTCTGTTTTCCACCATGACTCCAAAAATAGTCCGTCTAGACTGATGATTATGCATCAGTCAGCTCGGTGTGCTCCTTTATACAATAAGACTCGTGTCAGATCTTACCTCATGTACTTGTGCTAATGCACAGTTGATTAAAAGTATCTATCATAAACAAGCAATCGAAAGGCCTACTGAAGCCTGTTTCCATTGTGGAATAAAATAATTTAGAATTCATAAATCTATTGTTTTATCATACAGCAGAAACAAACTTCCTTAACAGGCCATCAAAGAAACCCCATTGCAAAAAGAGACCCCGAATTAATGCAATTCGTTGCACATATAGATATCTCAGTGTGATTTTTGTAATAAGTATCTTTATGACAGGCAATTACCCAAAGTAGGATTTGTAACAAGTTTAGCTGGGTATTACACACTCGTGTAATATTATAATAGCAAAGATTAATATAGATTTGCTTTGTTAATTCAATTGACAGGAGTCACATTTCACAGCTGTCCATTTTTCATATTAGGCGAGCAGGAATCTGAATCATTATAGGCAAACTAATTAGTCTGCATCAGGCGTATAACTTCATCCCCCAATGCGCTGAAGTGTAGGGCAATGAAATCATTCGTAGATTGGAAAAATGCGATTTAAAGGGACACATCATTAGCCTTGGTTTCAGGCCCACTAGCTGCGACTACAATAGCGGATTGCTCTTCACAACAGCTGCAATAAAACAATGACATTTCTCACTTCCACACTGCCGTTGCAAATTAAGCTCGTGTTTCACGCCTATCAAGACTGTTTATTGTCTACCCACATGTCAGAGATGCTTTACAGTGTCAGCTTTGGTTTTGAGGGCCTAAGTACGGTGGTCCTGGGGGGCACAATGCAACAGCATTAGCCAAGCAATTAAAAACTTGACAACACAACAGCATTACATAACACATCTTTAATGCAAATGCGGGTCATTCCCATAGCAAATCATTTTGGAGATGATGCACAGTACAGTTAGTAAGGGGGTAAAGCAAAGAATTTCAACCCAAGCTCATTGAAAAAAAAAAACACGTATGTGGCAACATTTCTGCTAAATATTTTGCAGCTTCTTGCATGTTTTGCGTCACTTTCAAAGTGAAATGTAGAGTGAGTGTCGCTAATTAAGCGTTCAGCTTTAGCACTGATTTGTGTATGTGTGTCGTCAGTGCACACCACTAAAATAATTGTATACATAGCATTTACACTGAAACAACATAACGTAAAGTCCAGTCAATTTTAGAAACATTTACAAAGAAACTGGAATTTTGAAGTAAAAAGGACAAAATAGTATGTTCTTGTGAAAAACATACTCTCTCATAATTTTTATTTGCAAATTAAAAAAAAAATTCAAAGTGTAGCACTTTACTAGGTGAGCTAATGAGCAAGTTTACTACAAGAAAACCATATATGGACCGTGTTCTGTGATGCAAATGTTAAAAAGTATTTGTTTGAAAATCATGCATTGTGATAAAAGTTTTTTGTGGTAATAACATGGTACTGTGCATAATAGGAACCGCACATTTTGTTACAACTGACATTTGTTAAAAAAGTAATACAATTTGTCACTGATTTGTTGCCACTAGTGTTGGTCGATTGTATGTACAGCTACGTTTTTTGGGAGTTTTGTACAAATGTATTTTTCCAATGAGCCTGTGTTGTGGAGTAGATAGGTTGGTAGTGCTACTGTTGTTAGTCATGATAGCAATATGGCTAATATTGGACTGTTTCCCAAAATGCATCATTGTCGGAAAGGTTTCATTAGTGTTTCATCTGTTTGCTTTGCTAAACGCATTGTGTTGTGCCCCCCCCGGGCTACCATGCTGATCAATTACAGTCAAGAAACCCAAAAGATGGAAATCTGTTGGCACAGGCCTGCAGATTAGTTCACTTCACAAATGTTGTCTAACTAATTATCCAGTCATCACATGGCAAAACATTTTCTGTGCATACTCCATTAGGCAGATGCTTAAATCATCTTTTACTGTCTCCTACTAAAATTGAGCATCTTTCAAACAGTCCTGCGCGTATTTCCGTATTCCTGTCTAACGCTGTTGTGTCTCCATCCCAGCAATCCATCAATGATGCCATGCGCTGCTCCACGCTGACCAGGATGAGCGGGAACGGTAGCGGCGGGGAGAACGGGCGGATTGTCACACATGACTTTCCCAAAGCTGTGCAGACGCTGCCGTGCATGAGCCACGCGGCCAGCATGGGCCTGGGAGCCTCTGGCATGTGACCATCTTGACGGAGCGGCACGCGTCACATGTAACGCACGGACCTCCCGTTCACCTGCCGTCTGCCCCTAAGTCTGTCTGCCCGCCCGCAGCAGACGCACCGTACTGCCAAAATGCACTCGAAGACTCTTCTCAGTGAATAGCCACCAATAAAACTCTTTTCTAAAGAAAAACAAAACATTCAAAAAGAAGAAAAAAAGTGCTGCAATAACAAGCCTGTGGGACTCTTTGAGGGAAAAAAGTGTTTGTTTATGTCATGAATTCAGAAAACAAAAAAGAGAAGTCTTGTGTCCGATTCGACACTCGCGCTGTGCCAATATTATAAACCTGTTTACTTCTGTCTGAGTGTGCAATATTTTAGTTCATATTAGTGTTCGGCAATGTTGTCTTTAACATGAATTTCTTTACGAAGATTAGCTCACAGAGACGTTTTTTTTTTGCACAAATATGTTTATGAAATGACAAAAGCAAGTTAATTTTCCTTATACTTACTAGAAATGAGTTAGAGTAAGTTAGCGAGCAAGATCTTACGCATTTACGGTATATGGATTCAGTGCCCCGTAAAACAACATCGCTTATTTCACTCGGTCACTCTGTGTATTGAACAAACATATCAGCTCATTTAATGACCTGTCCATAGTGTAAATACTCCGATGTAAATCTGAAACCGAGTGAGGGATAAATTTGATTTGTTGTCGATCGGTAGAGCATAGCGGAACTGAACTTGTTGATTATCTTGCTCTGTAATTTCCCACCTCATGGGCCTCGCATAGCTGCTACGCCTCATTTCGGGGGCCATACCTCATCAGAGACCTGGGAGCGAGCCGCCACATGTTTTGATTGCCACTTCATTGAGCTCTCCTAGGACGGAGTCAAATTTGACCTCAGTTATGGGCAAATGTGCTTTAATGAGTCTAGTTTGTCCCCAACACAAACCATCGGCAGATCTCGTTTACTGAAGCCATTTAAAGTTCATTTAAATGATGATGCTCTTACAAAAAGGGTACTTTGGTAAAGATTTGGGATGGAATATCCAGAGATTTCCACCAAATCTAAATGCCCATCATTTAGTTTCTACACATCCCTTGCCACATTTGGCTAATTTGATCATTCTGAAACAGAGTAGCACTCTTGGTTTACTGCATTTAGAATCCATTCAGCAGATTTTCCCCCACAGCCAATGTGGAAATTGTTAAACTTGTCTATGTGGGCCTTATGGGTGGATAGTTCACCAAAACACACAATTCTGTCATTTACTTACCCTTGTGTTGTTCCAAATGTACACACACAGGTGTACACACACACACACACACACACAAAACATTTTTCATATTTTATGTCTATCATATGCGTTCTTTGGACCCCAATGACAAAAACATTGCTACGAACAACATAATGGTAAATAAATTAGGGATTTAGGGAACGAAAAGAGTGCAAAACAGCTACAGGATCCAAAAATTACTGTCTTATATATACACACACTGTGCGACACGGCTCTTCATGAGATGATGATTGTGGAGATATCATTGATCGGCTTCTGGGGCCAAGCTGACCTTTCTGAGCTCATGGCTTCTTCACTGCAGGCTTTCAAAACATGGCTTCCAGCTCTACCTATTCAGCCTTCCCCTGCACACTGCCATTGTACTGCGAAACATGACACACTGTGTGGCCATCGAAACGCTTGTATTTCTCTGGCTTTTTCTTGACGTGTTTTACTAGGCACAGAACACTGCGGTCCTTTATGGCCTCATGTGAGAACAGTATTTTATAAGCAGTAAAAGATTTGTAAAGTTCAAGTGAGACATTTAACATTTATACCGCTGTGAGATTTTGAAGAGTTGACTGAACTAGTGTTTTACACATTGCAGATGCAGTGCTACTCGGATATTCTCACTGATAGGGATGTTGATTTCGATTAGTTAAGAGAGAAAGGGAGTCTTTGTGTTTCTGCTTTAATCGTTGAATCTTCTTATTACAGGGGGTATTTTAATGCAAAATTGTTCTTCATACTCGCCTACTTCTTGATGATTCCACAATCTTGAGCTTTTTATTTGGGACGTTTTAGTTTGTTTTATTTTATTGTTTAGATGTTGTTTTTTATCATAAAAGAGAGATGCGGTTGAATCAAATTTACTGGAAAATACATTCAATCAATAATGAATAAAACTTTTCTAACCACAGTCACCACGAGCTGGGTCACTGCTTTTCAACCATGGGAAATTATTGATATTTTAGTCATCTTTTTGTAACGAATACTTATGCTTTGGGTGTGAAATGATTTTAAATGTATTAAACTGAAGAACAATATTTATTGTTATGAATGCTACTTTATATGACGAATAATTGCTAAAAGCAGAGTGATTATTCATTCGTTACTTTCTATTCATTACTTGGTAAGTGGCCATCTCTGACAGAATGGCGTCTAATGTATTTCCAGCCGTAGATCGTAGAGTGGTTTAATTACCTACAGGTGCATCCCACACATAATCACTGGCGTTAAACCAGTTGGCACATGTTGCCTCAAACCCATTCATTTTTGGAATTATTAATTCTTTAATCTTTGTCAATTTGAGCTCCCCTGCAGAAACAACGGAAGGAGTTAATTGGGATGCCCCATGGCTCTAATTATGGAGATGTTAAAAAAACGTTAACACTCAATGTAGAACCAAGAAACAGGTGTTTGTTCCCTTGTTTTCATTTGGTCTGATGCCATACGTTGCATTTCGAGTCTTATCAGGGCATGCATGGAAATCTAAAGCGTTTTACTACAGCATTATCGAGCAGATGATGAATCGGGCATGAAGTAAATATGCACCAGTCACAGCTGTAGCCAACATCATTCACAAACATCTCTGCGCTCAAACTTCAAATGTTCCTTTAGTAAACATCCTCAACCTCACATGGAGCTGCAGTGTGTAAAAACTGAAATTTGTTGTTTTCTTTCTTTATGATTTATGCTCCATTGAGACTCATTTGTGATGTTCTGTCAAGATGATCTGTTAGATGTAATTCCACACAAGATAGGCAAGCCTCTGTTGTGACTGAGTTTTCTTTTTGCATATCAGGTTTATAATCATTTCTGTTCTGCTTCCAAGTAGGACAGTTTAGTCTGAAAGCTGGCATACTGTGTAAAGTGTCAGATGTGGCATTTTCAGCATAGTCCTGTTATCCGCCGTGACACTGGAGAAAATGGATCGTCTGTTCGTGAGAAGCTGTCGTCAGGCAATGAAATCTGGGTTTCTCTTATTTCCCCAGAGGTGGGTGACACAAGTTAACCTCCTTAACTTCTTTGATCTTCCAGAACATCATTACGTTCTTAAGTGAAGGTTTTGCTCTGGGTCTCAGAAACAAAAACGTATAAGGTATTTGTGTTCGTGTTACTGGCAGGTACAGCTGTTTTCATCGCATTGCCAAATATATCACAAGTGTGATTTTGCTTCAGTAGCTACAATAGTTCAATAAAATTAACATTCAAGTCACATTTGCACATTTAATTTGGAATTATAATATATTGCATCACAACTAAATGTTTATTAAAGAAGACAAACGCATGCCGATCACTAAAGACTTTCCGATCCTCTTACTGATCCTTATATAAAGATAATATGATGCGGTGCTTCGCAATTGTTTTGTCTGTGCTTCCATAAAGAACATTTAACATCTGAAGAACCTTATGGTGAAAGAAATTTCTTCAGCTTATAAAAAGGTAAGAAAGAGATGGTTCTTTGAAGTGCCCCTATTATGGATTTTAAAAAAAGGACCTGTCATGCAGTGTGAAACAAGTGAATGAAAACATCCTGCAAAGTTTTAAATCTAAAAGTGCACCTTGTAGAAAGTTACTTAAGTTACTCATAATCCACCCAAAACTTTCGTACCAAACTTTATTGTAAGTGTACGAAAAAAATCAAGAACAACTTAATATACCACACATACGTAATAATCATCTGTGTATGCCCGGGGCCTGTATAGCATGTATTAAGAACCCTAATCAGATATGTTGTTTACAAGGTGTTTGAAAAGTAGGGTTGGAAACTTTCCACAGGAAATAACAGGAATTTATGGGAATTAACGAGAATTATTGCGAATGTATGGGAATTAAGAGGAATTAATGGAAATAAATAAACAAACAAACAAAAAAAACGTAAAACTTAAATGTAGTTGAGAAAGAAATCTTGCAGCATTTTCTTGGTCAAAAAAACTAAATTGAATGCAATTTCAGTTTAATTTCTAAGCTACACATTGCACACTGCAGGGCTACTGAGGTCACACACCCTGCACTGTGCTTTCCTCCATAACATGCACAGATCATTTCTTTAATCCTGCAAACAAAGTATCAAAACGTCCATCTTGGGTAGGCCTAAGTATTCATGTAAATCACATAACTATTACAAAAAAGTGTAAAACGTTATTGTGCTGTTTGTAATATGTGCAAATAAATTAGGCTATACCATTTTAAAAGTGTACAAATAAACTGACTGAACAAACATTTAGGGGATCCAATAATAAATAACACACTCAAACCCCTCTAGTCATCTAAGAGAGGGATTCCCCTTCATTTTCTTTGAAGCCACACTGGAGCCTTTGAGCCCAAAGACTACTAAGTCTAAGTCTTGATATTGTAAATATATTTGATCTATGGGATTCAAGTTTAACTAGTAAATACCAAACAGTGTTTATACCGTAAGCTGCTAGCCAGCAAATCAAGATAAGAAAAATCTAAGGGAGTTAGCACTGTTCAAAACACACCTTTTAGCAGGTAAGCAAAGCTTTTTTTTAAATATTTTGCTCATTAAGGCTTCATTTGAGAAAAAATACAGGGGAAAAACATTACTCCAGTCTAATGTGCTTATGCTTCTAATATGCTTATAATGTATTATCAATTTTGGAAACTTTATGTAATTGTATTGATGAATAAAGAGTAAAAAAAAAAAAAAAAATTGTATTTAAAATGTAAAATCCTTTTTTTTTTTTTTTTTACAATACAGTACCATTCAAAAGAAATTTTGAAATAAATGTATATTTTTATTCAAGAAGGATGTGTTAAATTAATAAAGAGTAATAGCTTTTTACTTATATTGCTGGAAAAAGTTTCTATTTTGAATAAACACTGTTTCTAAGTTTTTATTCATCTGTAAATCCTAATAAAAAATAAATTAAAAAAGTGTTAGTTTAAATGCATGTGAACCTATGATCAATCTATGTTTAAATTTATCTTTATATATGATACAGTTTTATGCATTTAAATACATTTCAAATTAATTCGCATAAATTCCCTAAAATTCCTAAAAAAAATTATTGTAATTGTAAATTTCCAATTTGGAATATTTCCAAAATTCCCCAGACGAAGTTTCCATGGAAAGTTTCTGGAAATTTACCGGAAATTTTCCGCCCCTTTGCAACCCAGTGAAAAGTAACTACACATTAAACATTGATAATACAATATAATTAGAGGTCTAAGGAGAGAGCGTGTATTTAGAGAGCACACATTTCTTTGCTGAGACAAACATTAATGGCACATTTTTTCTGGCTCGCACTTCCGACAGCAAAACCTGACTTTCGTTATCGTTAAAGTTTTTTGTCTTTTATTTCAGTGCCATAATTGCTACTTTACGAAAAGCCCTTATATGGAGCTGCTTTGGGCATGTATTATGCAAATTGCTGAATAATTAAATAATAATGAAACATCAGCATATTGCCTGCCCACTTGGTGGTCTTTTTGGGTTAGTTTGTATGCAATTTTGGAAAAATGAATCATTGAACTAATCGTTTGGAAGTTGTTGAACAAATAAGGTAAAACTAAATGCTTATTATTTTTGACCTTGCATGCATGTCAACCTATTGTTTGGAACTCCCAAAACCAAAATATGAACCTTTCATAACCCATAATAGGGGCACTTTAAAGAACCTTTGATTGAATGGTTCTCTGTGGGACCAACGGTTCTTCTTTGTAAAGGATTCAATGACTCACATAGTCTTGTTGCATTTCTAAATCAAGCAGTGTATATGAACAAATCAGATAAACCAATGATTCAATGATGTCTCATTAATAAAAATGTCATTGTCGCCATCTAATGATGAAAAATAATCATCTAAAATTTCCATGACTAATACACTAACCTGATTTGAGGACCAGAACTGACTGTTGTAAAAATAGTCTTTATCTAAGCCCCTGCATACTTCATTAACTCATATGACATCCTCTCATCAAAAAGACCAGAAAAGCATTCGGTATAAAGGCAAGCTCATTTTTAGGGCAGTCTAAAAGAGCAGTATGCTTCCTGATAGCCTGAGCTGTTTGATTGCTCACACTGTGTGACTATGGCATTGTAATGTGTGTGATTGTGTGGGCCTGAACAGCATACATAATGAAGACACAGTGTGGGTGTGTGAGACTGCATGAGAGGATCCATGACACCTGCCACTGTGCCTCAATCCCACACTCTTTCTTTGCTCTTCTCTTATACACCCCTCCTTGTGAATTGTATTATTTCCCATCAATCTATCTTTCTTCCTTTTGGCTGCGCAATTGTGTTGTAGCCCACTCAGACACAGCTGCTTTTATCTCAGCAGAGGGTCTGCATCATGTCCAGGTTATTTTCAATAAAATACAGACATAAACATTCGTGAAAATACTATCCGAAGTGATCTGCTGTGAAATACACAAGCTAGAGATATCGTAACTGACATGCAGTCCTCTGCCTAAGCTTCTCGGCTTTGAGATTGATATTAATCATGAATCGTAAGGGGGCAGAATATTTGAGCCGAGTCTGATCTGACACTACTATCCCAGCATTGAGAGACAGAATACCCTGGGGCAACACAGTACCCCGTGGATGGATGAATGTAGTTTGAAGAAGCAAACATACATGAAACATGACGGAAAGTCATCTTCCTTTAGATCATACTACATGCTCTTTTCCGTGCAATTACAGGGGTTAGACGATTTTCAGACTTTTTCTAAAAAAAGCAAAAGCCCTATAAAATGATGTCTTGTGAAATGAATGCTATAAATTTGTGTGAGGAAAGACGCTGAAATTGAATTTACATCACAGTGACTGGATTGCTGAGTCTGTGAGTCAAACTTAAGATATGGATCTTTTTTTAATGAATGAATGTAAGAACACTTATGTGAACAGGATAAAAATCATAAACAATACTGGTTTTTACTGACTTGGAAGTAAGATTTGTTTATAAATCAGACATAACTACAAGAATTGGGGACCAATTTAAATCTGTTTCTCATAAAGAGCTTTTGTGAGGCCTTGGTAAGTTATTTAAAATCACAACTGGGAATTATGAGATAGAAATCTCAAAAACCTCTAGAAGTCATAAAAAGATAAAATGTTGAAATTGTAATATCAAAAGTTATAATTCTAACATAAAAAGTAAAATTATGACACCTATGAGTAATCTGGTGGCAATCGACTTCCATAGGTTATTATGGAAACATTTTAAATTTGTCAATATTCACAGAAAATCTTAAATATAATCTAAAAAAAGCCTTAGGCACACTATTTTGACAAAATAATTCCCTGTGTATTAAAAACGATTGTGATACAATCTGTATTTTAAAAAAGTGCTATTTAAATATTTGCCTTACCACATTATGATGATTTTGCAGCCTTTCCAATTTAAAGTTTATTTTATCCCAAATTTGTGACAATAATTAATAATGAGGTTGATCATTTCTTATAAGACTTTTTACAAGCATGTCCTACATTTTTTTTATCTCATGATTATGATGTCGTTTCTGATCATTTCAATTTTGATGATTGTGCATCCGTTTTGGTAAATTTCATGTCTTTCACAAAAAAAAAAAAAAAAACAGTAAAAGGTAAAGTAGTTCAAAGTTTTAATGTTCAGAAAATTGTTGCAATAATTTGCAGAGGTTTTCTGTAAGAGCTGCAATTTGTTTATTTGTTGTAAAGGGGTAGAAGTGAATGGGAACGATGGAGTGATGGACACAAGTGAAAGAAAGAGAAAGTGAGGGAGGCCTTGTATTTTCTCGTTGGCTCATCAGCGGCTCCCACTGTGCCACGGTCTGTGAGGAGAACAGGGGCCTGTTAATCACACAGACTCATCAGAGCAGTGACAGAGATAGATCCCCTGCCTCGTCTCCTGCACCGCCACGGGTGATGCGTACGAACCACGCTAATGCACTCGTGATTTCACTTCTGTCCTACAAAGGCACCCTTGACTGTTTCATCCCAGCCACGTTAATGCACAGCCTTTGATCTCATCCAAATCTCCTCTCTGAGAGGGAAATCACTAAACGCTATGCTGTGAATCAAAAGTTAAAATGGAGGCGCACTCCTTAATCTACCGTGGGTGAATCGGACAGGCTCGCTTGGCCAGTGCTTGTGTTGTGTGTAGATGTACAAGTCGCTGGGATAAGATGGATGGTGAAGTTAAATGAGCAACGCAGAGAGCGGAGAGATGTATGGCGTTGCACATAAAGTGAGACGGGATGACGGATGAGCGGATTACAGAGTCACACTGGAGCCTTGCTTGTCACCGCTGAAAGGGGAGCAGGAACAGCCAAGCAGGACAGTCCCAGCTGACCTCAAGTCTGTTACAAGCCCGACTAGGGACATTACAAGAAAAGAACAGCTGGAAATGTCTCCCACTTGAAGGCAATTTTTGTTTATAATGATTGTCACGGCTAGAGTTTGTTTGAGGCACTTCTGCTGAGGTAACAAAAGGGATAGTTTCCCTAAAAATGAATCTGTACTTTACTCACCCTCATGCTGTTTCAGACAGGAGACTGCTATATTACAAACTGTGCTGTATTCCCAATCCTCTAAAAACATACAATGGCTCATGTGAGGAACATACAACTCTCACTTTGCATTTATTTTAAACTTTCACACCTGAATGGTGTTAAACATTGGATATCAAATAAATAAAAAAATGTTAAAATTGCTATTTTTTAAAAGCATACTATAGATAATATTGTGAAAGCATTCATCCATGTCTATGCTTTTTTTATATTTACTTAAAATGTCTTCTCTATGACATCATTTGTCAGACTTCTCTAATCCTTTAGTCAGCTTAAACCTTGCCTCTCCGCAACTGACTGCAAGCTTGCATTAGTTTTTAGATCCAATGCCCACATCCAATCAACAACCCATGACCAGAATAAAGTCAACTCACCATCCTATAGTTTATACTTTTTACTTATTTTTTTTTTTATGTGTCACAATATGAAAGAAATAATTGGTCACTATGTTTTATCATGACTTTAAAATGTAGTAAGATTACTTTTTCCAGCAAAATGTACTACATCTTTTATGGATGGCATTACTTATTAAATATATATATATATATATATATATATATATGTGTGTGTGTGTGTGTGTGTGTGTGAGTCTTTAAAATCTATTAATAAAGTATCAGAAAAATATCTAACAATACATTAAATTACATTAAATAAAGACAAAATCAATAATAAATAAATAAATAAAACTATTGAAACAATAACTATATGGTCCAATGTCAAGTGAATGAATCGTCGTATAACAGGTGTCCAATACTGACTTCCGAAAAAGGGGAATAAACATTGGCATTTAAGATTACTAAACTAAAACAGCACAAGCCCAGCCACATGTCATGACCTAAAGGAAGAAACAATAAAGACACAAAGCCAGGCTCCGTTTGACCTCGGGGCCTGGTTTGAAGCACACAGACACTTTTATGTATGGCATTACTTATTAAATCAAACAGTTCAGCATATGAAATAAATTAATATAACACAGATTTGTTGTATGATTATAATAAACATTTATATGGAAGAAAAATTAATAAAAAGAAGGAACTTAATAATAAGAAAGAAATGTAAAAAAGTGAGGATATAGTTTCTCCATACAATGTCACTCCATCGATCATCCCCTTCAGTATAGAAAAACGTTAAATTCTTCAAATATGTCTCCTTAACGTTTTACAGAAACAAATAACATAATATATACATGTACGTTAAGATCACCTGTGTAATGTTAGCGTTATGAGAGCAACGAATGGAAATGCAGTGCAGGTCTCACATGTGATTTCCAAAACAGAAAGCAGCACTTCTACTTTGAATGTAATGTAAATGTATAATAGATGCAGCCTGTTTTCATTTCAGTAAACAGCATCTCTAACCTTGAATAATGGATTCAGCGCCTGCAAGAATGATCGGTGAACCTTGATCCGAGTCCATTGAAGTTTAATATCATTCCAAATGTCAGGATGCTTTACGGCAGAGAAACATAATCCTTTCTCGCTGAAGGTTGGTCTTGTCACCCAGGATGTGCTCCAAAACACCTCCAAACTTCTGTGAACAATAAGCAAATTACGGCTGAATAATCGCATGATTCATTGAATTCAACAACTGCTTTTCTAAACATCCCAACAACCCCCCGGCGTCCGGCCAGAGGAGAACTGGACCCAACTAAGCCTGGTTCTCCCAAGGTTTTTTTCTCCATTCTCTCGTGGATGGGGTTTTGGTTCCTTGCCGCTGTCGCCTCTGGCTTGCTTAGTTGGGGACACCTGATTTCC
>JAUMHP010000065.1:12639474-12653584 GCA_032361065.1 Enteromius trimaculatus
TCTGATTGGTCAGCAGCGTGTATTCTTGTATTCATACTACAGCACAGCTATGACCACTTCACATCGTGCCTAAAATGTCCTTCAGCCGTGGTTTATTCACAATACAGCACAGCCTCTCATACCTTATTGCTTACATATAAGCATTGGTCATAGTGTATATATGCTTCCTTTTAAGCATTGGTCAGCCTCATATACCTACAAAGAGGCAAGAAAACTTCAGTAAAAAAAAGGGGTCTAAGATTGAAAAAAATGCTACCAGTTAATAGGTTGGAAATTTATATTCCTTCTTCATATAATCTTATGCTCTTTTAACCTACACAAATACTCTCACTTCATTACATGTTTTGTTGTAGCCAATAGCAGATGTGTACAGTAATTAAGTTACTTTTTAAATGACTGTTTATTTCGCAGTGATGCGGTTTTCCTTTTAATGTTTGTGGTTTGAGATTTTTTTAACCGCTACCTTTCAATGTCATGCTTCAAGTTTTTGTCCATTATATCTGTTCTCAAAAATATCAACAATTTTTTCTACGATAACATTTTAATGTTTCTTCTCTTCCCATTGCCTCCATGAGAAAATACTATATAGCATAAATGTTCAAGTGAATCCTCCTTTTCTCATTTGGCATTTACAGTGTTGTGGCTGTTACAGTGTGCCAGTTAGAGAGAGAGACATGGATCTGTTTGCAGCTTCTTTATTAAATAAAAGGGACACAGGGAATATTAAATCCAACTTCAACCAGGAACAGAAACCAAATAAAATTTAACAGTTACAGATGCCCTCAAACCACTAGTAAGAATTGGAATCACCTACACTGTATAACATTAATATAAACTGCTTAATAAACATTCAAAAAAAAAAAAGTCCTATTGAAGGAGAAGAAAGCGCATTTGTTTGTGTGTGTGTGTGTACTGTATATGCGTGTGTGTGTGCATGTGTGTGTGTGTGTGTGTGTGCGTGCATGTGATTGCTTGGGAGTTCAACTTGTGCAGTCTACTTCAGGAAGTGGCTTACCTAAAGTGTCAACTCCGGAAACCTATGCTTTAAACATCAGTTTGTACTCTACAAGTGTATAACTAGTGATTGGCACACATCATTCGCCATGAGTCAACCTTCCCTGTGGTAGTTAAATATCCAGATTTCACCATGTACCCAAGGGTCATCCTAAAGGAAACACTGTTTAAGAAATCACAGCAGAAGAGAAGAACTTCGCCATGCAATTACAAAGAGAGGTTTTTTGTGCTAAACACACAGGATCTAACATACTTCGAACATCGTCCTGGGGTATGTAGATACACCTTCTGGAGACTTCACTGTAACTGTTACGATTTGTTTTGTTGTGTTAGAAAAGTTGCTGCTTTTAATTAAATGCAATTTTAGTTATGCTCACCTCTTACTACTTACTAAGTTAAGAAACTGTCTGTGATGAATGAGCAGTAAAATAATAACACTCCTGTGTATATCTGTTCAGAAAAAGCCAACTCAGAAAGGCTTAATCGAACTGTCTCATATCAAGTGTGTAGAGATCGTTCGCAGTGATGTTCCCATTCCCTGTGATTACAAGTACCCTTTCCAGGTGAGAATTAAGTCGAGTTTTACTTCAAGATATTGTTATTGTTGCAGCTCATATATTTCAAAATAGTCAGATCGATCAGTGCTTTTTCGAAAAGTCTAAAATGAACTTTCTGCCCGTTTGAGTTCTGTTTACATTGCTTAATAATTTTGTTCACATATTTGTTTGTTGACAGATCGCCCATGACAGCTACTATCTGTATGTGTTTGCTCCAGACAATGACTGTAGGTTAAAATGGGTCAGAGCTCTGAAAGAAGGTAAGCAGCTGTTGCAAAAAGCGGCATGCATCGTGAAAACAGAAAAGAAAAAAGTGTCTTAAGCGTAGAGTGTAATATGGTGCACGTCCTGATTTTGCCAAGTTCCATGTGTTCCCTGGAACATAATTTTAATGCAAAAATATATTCTTGACCATATCTCTACACCTAAACCTAACCTTACCCATGAGTAATGCCTAAAACCAGAGGATATGATAGATGACTGACACTGATGTAGAAACATCAAATGCTGATTGTAAGCCTAAAAGCACAAAAACAGTTAACTGTTTCTTCAAATTTGATTGGTTAATCACAATGTTGTACCAGGGTCAACAGGACATGTTGCACTTGGTAAAAATCAGGTTAGCAGTAATATGGTCTTGCTCTCTTTTCAATACTTTAAATGTGTACTTTATCTTTTGTATTGTATTTCCTCAACCTATGAAGCGACACAAAATAACAACTTATTTCTGAAGTACCATCCTGATTTCTGGGGAGAAGGAAAATGGAGATGTTGTCATCAGACCGAGAAGCTGGCGACGGGATGCAGCGAATACTATCCCAACGGAGGTGCAAACGCTTTCACATTAAACAGTTTTAAACAGATGCTCATAGTCACTCCACCATATATGAATGCAGTAATTATAATGTGGAGTATGATGAATCTCCATCCATTTCTATAATTTTCATAAATTTATAAGTGTTTCATTTCATCCCGCAGCCAAACCTCTTCCCCCAACTCCAGATCCCATGGTTTGTCATTCAATCTCTGTTTAGAGTTTCTGACTGTTATGCTTTTGTATGTATTCCTATTTTGGCTGTATCGGAAAAGGCTTCAAATGATTGCGATTATTGAACTGTTTCTGTTGTTTCTGTAGTTTAGTATAGTGTGTGTATGAGATGGAGTAAATTGAGCTGTCTGTATTTATCCACAAGCGCCGATCCTCAGATCCAGAAGACAGGATTGTTGTGGCTTTGAGGAATTTCAACCCTGTAGAAGATACAGACCTGCCTCTGCATAAAGATGACGAGTATTTTGTCATTGACAGTTCAGAACCAAACTGGTGGACTGTGAAGGACAAAAACGGGTAAATACCTTGAACAAGTTTGCACTCTCCTAAGTTAAATTTATTATAATGCTTTCTGAAATAGTCTCTCCACTGTGAAGTTTGACACATCACATAAACATGTTAATGAATGAAAGTTTGTCATTTCGTCGAATGAGGTTGTTTAAACTAAATGCCACACCCTTTTCACTCGCTGTCATGAATATCAGCCACAAAAACCCATTCGATAAACAGATAAATAGACGTGAACCGTTTCAGCGTTGTGTAACAGGTTCTTCACAAAAAGTCATTTTGAAAATGCGCAAAAGTTTTAAACATTTTAAAAGGAATTTATTATTGAATCAATTACCTGAAGCATCATTCCTAGTGTATTATATAAACAACATGGGAAAGATGTATTATTGAAATTATATCTGGCAGTTAACTGATTGCTTAATTTACATTTTAACTGTTAAGGAATGTTACAAAAAAACATTAAAAACAATCAAAACCATGGTTTCGTTAGATTTTATTTTGAAAGCGACAAGACCCCCATACATTAGATTTCATTTTTTGGATTTCAGTTATTTTGATTTGAAAAGACAAACAAAGGATCCTTGATATTTAGCATTAAACAATGGCAAGTGTGGAAATTTGTGTGAATTATTTTATTATGTTTTGTTTTATTATATTTTACCTTACTTTTGTATTGTTTTTAGTTTGTTTTTAGAAACGCCAAAATTTTGCCATTATACCAAAAATCACCTATATAACTCAACAATCCTCCATATGACTGATAATTATTCAGCAAAGATGTTAATTAAATAAAAAAAATGAATATAAGGATAAACAATGATGGCAATACTGATTTATAGAACACCTCTTCTATGAAGTTTGCTAAAGTGTTGTTTAGCATTATAATGACAAAAAACAGTGAACATGAAGTTTTGGTAAATAGAACTCAGTGGTAGGAAATACCAGAGGCTTTTAAATCTTACAAGTAAAGTTTTTTGTGCTTTTTTCTCCTGTTACAGAAATGTTGGCACGGTGCCGTGTATATATATCGCAGAAAAAGCATCAAACAACATTGATAAATTTGAGTAAGTTCTCATCCGTATGTTACAGAATAAAACATCTGATATGAAAGAAGAAATGTCTTGAATTCATAAGCTAACCAAACAGTAATGGATTTTCCAATGCTTTGCGGTTTTATAGATGGTACAATAAAGACATAACTCGGACCGAGGCAGAGAGCTTACTAATGAGAGAGGTAAGGCAAGCAACAAATGACAGTCATTATGTCAGTTAATGTTTCCATGTCATGAATGAGATAACCGTAAACTTTATCTTTGTCATGCTACTTTAGTACATTTTCACAGTTTTTGGGCATTGCAGAAAGTTGGGCTTCTTTGCAAACCTGCAATAGCAACGTCTGCAGACGGTGCAGGCAAAAGCGTGCAAAGTTCAAACAAAATCTACAGCCCTTAAACCAGAATGTGGCTGCTGTGTTTCCTGTCAAGACAGTCTTACGTGTTATGTTTTAAATTTGAGCGATCTCAAGCATACATGTGAGATTTGAAACGGTTCAATATATGTCATAACCATTACCAGTAACTAGCATAAACCTTCCATCTACCAAATACATTGAAGCATTAATGCATACCATTTTTGTCAGAATGAAACAAAAATTCATAATTCTGTGTTTCTCATTTATGGTATTTATATTTACATTTCAACATTTACGGTTGAATCTATGGTGAACGTGGTGGTTTTCTTTACAGAACAAGGACGGGGGTTTCATGGTTCGTGACTCCAAACACCCAGGTGTATACACCGTGTCAATATTTTCCAGAGTCTCAGGGTAAACGCTTACATTGCTATAAAATTATTGTTGGTTACATTTACTTACAAAGAAATATCTGACATTTTTATCCAATAATTATTTGATACATCTGCAGGACCGATGGAGAGAAGTATCCTCTAGTTAAGCACTACCAGATCAAAGTACAAAAAGAAGGTGAAAAGGTCATGTATTACTTAGCTGAGAAATACGTGTTCCCGACCATTCCAGAGCTAATCCGCTATCATCAACACAATCCAGCAGGTAAAGAGTTGCTCTCACAGTATTGGATGTCAATATTCCGAATAGCGTTCATAACATAATATCTCATTAGAGACACTGCTTTCAAAAACTCGAAGTCTTAAAGTTGGTAAAGCTTTGCATTTTAATGTGTCAGTTGATTCTATCATAAAACTGAAGGAAACTGCATAAGAGTTTTCCCTTTGTTCTGTGCTTTTTTGAAACAGGTTTAATAACCAGACTGAGACATTGTGTTTCTAGAAATGTCACAAACACAAGGATCAAGGAGTTGTCGTCAGGTAATACACAAGCTCTCAAGTAAACTGAAGTTTAGATTATATATACAGTATGTTGTTTCTATTTCAAATCAATATTGTTCTTGTGAGCTGTTTAACAAATTTTGAAGAAAAAAAATTAAGCAGCACAACATGATGATTTTTTTAATTGCTAAACATTTCCCTGTGCTCTGTACGGATGTGAAATTTACTTTTTATTTTGCCTGAGGCGTATTAATTTATTATTATATTTGATGTGGAGTAACACAATATTGTAATGCATTCATTTTAAAAGTAACTTTCCCTAACAGTAATATATAAATGAAAGCTAACCACTTCTTTGTAAGGTATAACAAAATCTCTTTTACAGATAAATGGGAGATTCACCCTGATGAGCTGACATTAAGTGAGGAACTGGGAAGTGGGCAGTTTGGCTTGGTCTGGAAGGGAAGCTGGAATGACATGCAGGTGGCAGTTAAGACTGTCCGAGAGGGTTTCATGTCAGAGGAGGAGTTTAAGGAAGAAGCACAAGTGATGATGTGAGTAACTCAGGGTGTATGTTTCATAGGACAAAGTGTTCCACCCCTTAACGAAAAAAACAAATAACACTTAACATGTGCAATCACGTTAAAATCACGTATGAAATATTTGAAGCTCATGTGAAACCCATGTGATCACATGTAAACAAATGTGGACGTGTGGACAATATGTAATCACAGTCATAAAGGTACATTTTTGGAAATTGAGATTTATATATCATCTGAAACCTGAACAAATAGTTTTTGTTAGGATTGGACAATATTTGGCCGAGAAACAGCTATTTGAAAATCTGGAATCTACGTGTGAAAAAAATAAATCTAAATACTGAGAAAATTGCCTTTAAATTTGTCCAAATGAAGTTCTTAGCAAAGCATATTACTAATTTGAAAAGTTTTAATATATTTAAAGTAAGAAATTTACAAAATATCTTCATGTAAAATGATCTTTACTTAATGTCCTAATGATTATTGCCATAAAAAAAAACTATAATTTTGAACCATACAGTGTATTTTTGGCTATTGCTACAAATATACCCCAACGACTTAATACTGGTTTTGTGGTCCAGGGTCTCAAATTAAGACCATGAAAATCTTCTAAAACTGCACGTTTGATGTGTATTTTATTTCACATGAGTTTCACATGTGATTATAACATGTGATTGCACATGTAAAGTTCATGTGCTTTTTATTGCATCGCTCATTGTCT
The DNA here is from genome assembly GCA_032361065.1 of Enteromius trimaculatus. Classification (NCBI taxonomy): domain Eukaryota; kingdom Metazoa; phylum Chordata; class Actinopteri; order Cypriniformes; family Cyprinidae; genus Enteromius; species Enteromius trimaculatus. Next base: position 12,645,949 of record JAUMHP010000065.1, read on the forward strand.
GCCTGCACAGGAAACTGTCCCACAATAAGCTGGTCCAGTTATGTGGTGTGGTCACTCAGCGCTCACCCATCTATCTGGTATTTGAATTCATGGAGAACGGCTGCCTGACAGACTTCTTGCGTGCCAGAAAAGGCCGTTTCTCCCAGGAGGTCCTGCTGGGGATGTGTTTAGATGTGAGTGAGGGGATGGCCTACCTGGAGAGCTCATACTTCATCCACAGAGACCTGGTAAGTGTAAACAGACTCTTTAAAGTGTCAATTCCTTGCTTTTTTTTTTTTGGACGATTTGTTCTAAAAATGTTCCCGTTTAAACAGGCTGCAAGAAATTGTTTGGTTTCTGAAGATAATGTGGTGAAGATATCAGATTTTGGAATGACAAGGTGAGTAGCAGCAGATTCCCAAGTCACTGTTTTATGAGTCCTCAGGGTAACAGAAGATTCCCACCTGTATCTGCAGGTTTGTCCTAGATGATCAATACACCAGTTCTTTTGGGTCCAAATTTCCAGTGAGATGGTCATCTCCAGAGGTGATCAAATTTGGGAAGTATAGCAGCAAATCAGATGTGTGGTCATTCGGTGAGTCCATATTAATCTTCCGATGATGAGACGATGTTTATTAGAATGCACACACTTGATCTAAACACATAGTAACGTCTCATTTGCAGGTGTGTTCGTGTGGGAGGTGTACAGTGAGGGCCGTGTGCCCTATGATAGCCGTAGTAATGCAGAGGTAGTGGAGGCCCTAAATGCAGGACTGCGACTCCTGAGACCCCGGCTCTGTCCACAGAGTGTGTACGAGTTAATGCAGTGGAGCTGGAAAGAGGTGAGTCCGGCTGTAACTGTAAGCTGATTTGAATATTAATAAAATATAACGTCATTCCGTATAAAAGTTGTTTTACTGAGAAATCCAGTTCTCGTGAATAGGGCCTTCTGAGTCATGTTCAAATTTAGCTTTAACGTTTGTTATAAATGTGGATTATGTAGGGCATTTTTTGTTGCTAAATCTTTCTACTGTGTCTTTTGGTAATGTAAATCAAAGCAGGTAATGTTTCTGCATCCTGATTTGTTTATTTAGTTATTTGTCTATGTGCCTTGTTAGTGTCATTATTGCCACGGCAACATAAACATAACAATGTTTGTTAAACAGAAACCTGAGGATCGACCCTCGTTTGCTCTGCTCCTGCATGAACTGGCCTGCCTTGAACAAGAACCTTTATCCTGATCACACCCTTCCTGTACTGGGTTATAGGGATAGTTCATTCAAAAAAGGACATTTAGTCATCATATTTAATAACTGTCGTGTCATTTTCAAACCTGTTTTTTGTGGAACACAAAGGGTGAATTTTGAAGAATCTTTGCAAAGCAGTTTTCAAATTTATGGAAGTTCATATTTGACCAAATAGGACAAAATACAATTTTAATAGTGTTTTGACTGGTAAACTATATTGATAGTGAGTAAACAATGATAGAATGACATTTTTGGGTGAACTGTCCCTTTAAATGAAAATAGTATATATTGTACAAATCACCTATTGTATTTATTTGTATATTTTATTTATTTCATTTATTCAACATTGTCACTCAACTGTATTTTTTGTATTTTATATTCCTTTTACGTGCAAATACAAATCTGCCCCTTAGGAGGCACACACGAGTCATATATTTTTCACCACCAGTAAAAATGTTGCTTATTGCTGTTGTAATGTATTCGGTAAAACATCACATTTACATCTCTGTGCTGATTCTGTCAGTGATGCTTTCCTTTAGTCTAGATAAAATAAACTCTCACTTTGCTAAATTAAAGTTTAGTGATGCTAATCTATTTGAGCTGATTGTTTTTGAAACATTTGATCATATTAAAGCTACCTTGCTAACAAAGTCTACAGACTGTTTATTAATCTTGCACGTTAAGCACATGATACAGACCTGCTGTTACTGTTGATTGGTTCATTGTAACACAAATGCCTTCACTGGTTTCTGTGACAACAGCACTGAATAGAAACACTCCAGGATGCCAGCGTTCACTATATATGCAGCCTGAAGCCATAGGCACCAAATAAGCACATATTTATTTAATGCGTTTACAGAGAGAAATAGATTTCAACTAATGCAGGGAAATAGAGAAACAGAGCCTGGCCTTAGTAGAGGGCCACTCATCACAGACATATGGGATCAGAAGATTTCATTTAATCAATTCAGTTTGTATTTAAAAATAAATACTGTTTGATATTCTGTGTTTATAGAAAATACACCCTTATAAAGGTAAAAGCCCCTCTGAAAATTAATTCCAGTAGACATTGCCTCTTAATAAAAATGCTATCAGTAAATATTCACCATGGTATATTATTTGTCTCTTTACATTCCTATAAACTTAAACCATCATTGTTCATGGCATAATATAAATCGACCACGGAGATATAGTGCTAAGTGGGTCAGAAGTACAGCAGTCGACGCAAATGTATGACTATATACACACTCATAGAAAACGCACTATAATTGGCACTTCTCTTTCCCTCCTTGTTTATAATCATACAAACATGTACGCGCAACTCGAAGAAATGTATAAAATAGAGATGCAAACTGATGACTCACATCAGAGATGCTGTTTTAAATGGGCGCCTGTCTCTTTAAGAGCATGCACTTGCAGCCATTTTCTGCTCTTTGTGTGGGGTGGATTAGCGGATAGAGACCGAACCCAGAGCATCAATTCTACTACGCCGAGCGAACGCTATTTCTCACAGTTTCTCCCCGCGTTGCGCTAACCGCCCGTTAGTTTAGGAGCGGACATGCAATTAGCAGGTAGGTAAATGTGATTATTTTCATGAATTACGGAGATGAGAGCGCTCGCTCGACGGTGCGCGAGAGATGATGGCACCAACCTGCGCGTCTCACGTTATTCCCCAACATGATGCTCAGTCACATTTTCAAAACGAAAACGGCTTGGCTTTTATGATGTTTCATGCCAGCCGCCTTTATGTGCATGTTTGGGGGCGTTTTGCACTAATTTGGTGAATATGGTTCATTATGATGGAGGTGCTGATAGCATCTCCGCTTTATGGGTGGGGTGAGGGGGGTGCGCGTGCACGTATTTCACACATCTCATATGTGATCTAACGCGCTTTATCTGTATTTGTTTACATTAGTAAACAGATAATTTAACTGTCAGTGTCGTTTGGTTCTGTCTTAAGCACATTTTTGGGCTGTTTTTATCTGTTCTTTCCGCCCGCTGGTGTCCGGTGACTGTTGCTAGGTTATTACCAGCCGAACCGTTATTTTTGACGCCTTTGATGATTAAGAAATGCGCCGTATGACACATTAAATGACTGATTCCAGCTTTTTCCTTTAAATGCGTGAATAAGTTTTGCTAATGTTATGATTAATTACTATTTTGGGGATTTTTAATGTTTTTTTTTTTTTTTTTTATGTTGCAGAATTAGGTTTAGTCAACCACCAAGCTAATGTCATTTCTAAATGATCATTTGCAGCCTGGAAGCAAAAATAAACGATATTGTGATGTAATCACCGGCTTTTTGTACGATTTCCTGCTTATTGTTTTACTGCTAGTTATGATATTTAAAAAAATTAACATAAAGTACTGATATAATTCAAAATATTTATATTTTAAGATAGGCCATAGCCTGCTATTGGCCAATAACAAGACCAGCACTGCATCAGTATTATAATTGTATATTAATCTGCAATACAAGTTAATTTATGTATATATCTTTTTCTGTTTTTCTCTGTCAATCGTTTAATTTTCTTTCTTTATAGATTCATAATCTAGCCAACTATTAAAGATTCATTTGCATTAAAATATAAGTACCCCAGGGTCCTTTTTACCGTTTTGAATTTTTTTTTTTAGGAGTGATACGAGAGGTATGAAAGTAGCACCACAATGTTGCCATGGTCAGCTGTACAATATCCAGTTTATTGGTCATTGTACCTGTTAAAGTACCGTTTATAGAACTCTGTAACTGTAAAGGAAGGAGTTCATTGTTGTCCGAACCTTAACATTTTTATAAAACTGAAGTAGCAACCTGAGCCATTTGTTTTTCAGACTTTGACATACAACCAACAGATTCTCAAAAAGTCAAAAATAAGTAAATTTAGAACTCATTCAAAATACGTTCAGTAACATGCATCTAGAAAATTAGGTACATTTTCATTTCATGTTGACTATAACTGTAACTTCCTGCAGAATCCATTGTCATTTAATAAAGCATGGTCATTTTATACACAGGTTCCTTTTAAAGGAAACAAGGAACCACTAGTTCCTTTCAACTAGGATTGTATAATTAGAAATGACACAAGTGCCAGTCTGGATCCAACCCTTAAACAATCTGAGGTGACCGAACACCTGACGAGAGATGATGCCAACCTCTTAGTGGACCTCAGAGGATGCAAATCTTCAGGCAAAATGTAGAATTACCTAATTTTGCCATACGTTAAATATATTACATTTCTACAATATATACATTTATTATATAAACTTAATTTCCTGCAAAGCTGCTTTGCAATGATTTTTGCAAAAAATACTTCTGCACTATACAAATGAATTGAACTAGTTTCCTGAATACTGATTAAAAACCATTCACATTATTTTCCCTGCAAATGTAATCGGTGTTAACATGCATGGTGTACAACTCTCATAATGAGAAGGTTTCACCTGCTGTCGGAAATGATGCATACCTAACTACATCATCAAACACATTTGCTTCATTTTTCTCATCTCAGGAAATTGCTGTTGAATGATGCAATCATGAACAGTCCAGAGTATGTGGAGGGGAAGTGTGTCCCGTCTGTACATAAGGGAGAATCTTTCAGTCAGCCATCAATTACACGTCCCGCCTGCCTGTCTAGTAATTGTAGCTCAAGGCTTGCAGAGAGGGCGGGAGTATGATGTCCCACCGAGTGGTGTGACCCAAATGTGCTGCTCTTTCAGCAGTGGAGGATCTTATTTGACCTTTGTGATGTCTAGACTTTATTTATATGGCTAGACCAGTAATAGTCAGCTACAGTGCTTCAAGATGACTTAAAATTATTTAAAACAAGACGAAAGCTATAAAATGAATTGAAACTAAAATCTCCCTAGGTGTTTTTATACATTTTATTTATTTTTTTAATAGTTTTTGGCGATTTCTAGAATATTTTGTGTATTGGTAGGAAATTGTGAATAAAAATAGTTCTTTAAAATGACCAAAAAATGAGAATTCTTTCATTAATCTTGTCAGTCAAAGCCCTAAGACTTTAGTAGGACCTTAGTTCATCTTTGGAACACAAATTACACAACGATATGGCACAACCAAACGTGATACTGTTACATGATTGGCTGTTAGCGTATCACTCCATATGTTGCTAGGTTACCAAGTGCCTTTGTTAATGCAAACCAAACTAGCTCCGCAACCTTTGTTGTCTTCCAATCACCTGCCTATCGCGATACATATCGTTATCGTTTTATCGCCCAGCCCCGTTATAGTCAGCCCAGAAGTTTTGTCTGAATTGTACATGTTTCTTAGCCTGGCTTCCGTGACTATTAAGCTCATAGGAGCTTAGTCTGGCCAAGCTACCTTACTACCCGCCTTCTGGGAGGCGGCTTAACCTGCGTCCATCAGATGCCTCTGTATACTACTGGACGAATCTACAACCAATCAGACCACTCATTCCAATAAGCTCGTTTCTCATTGGTTCCCTCTTTTCTGGGAACGGAAATGCTTTATAACGGCAGCTTTGCAAGACTAACATTGCTTGTGAAATGAATGTAGCGTCAAAGGAATTATGGGCAGGCCCAGGCTACATGTTTCTACTTTTACATTAGAGATCCGGATCGGTTGACGAGCTGTGCAAAACCAAAACGATGTCCTTTCTATGTTTCTGGGCCTTGCACATGCCTTGAACTTGTGTTGCTGTCTATGCAGGGTCAGAAGAACGCAAGTCTTATGGGTTTGGAACAGAATTTTCATCCCTTTAATGTCTATACAGTAAATCATAAACGCCTAGAAAAATCAATAGGCCTTTGAATAATATTGGTTGGTACCACTTAATCACATGTGTGTAGCATCTCAGTGAAAGGCTCATGCTTTTATGTCAGTGGTGGTGCAATTTTGTCGTGCTCGCATAACGTATAGGAATGTAGACCATGCAGCGCACCGTACAATGGGAATCAGCTATTGTGGGAAAGTTTATTCTAGTGTCTCTGCATCCTTTCCCACTGGCAGAGTCTCTACCTCTCTCTCCTCACTTTTTCTCTCTCACCCTGTCAGATCACTTCTTCCACTTGGAACGAAGGTTGTGTCATGGAAGATTTCTTTCCAAGAAACCTTTTTTGAATGACAATGATTCAACTGTGAGGTTGTTATCAGTCTGAACATGTCTCACGCCACTTCACGTGATCCTTTTCAGCAGATTAAAATGTGCAGGAACCCCCAGGGCTCAAAGTACATCCGCTTTTTTCATTTTGTTCTGATGCAGACCAGCACAATTAGATACGATCGCTTTTATGAAATACATTTTTAGTTTGAGTTTTATAGTTCGATCATCATAAAAAGCCTGAATATTTTCATAACGACTATTCCAGTTAGACTATGTGATCGGCCTGTGTGTTCAATTGTGGGGCTAGTCTGTCATGCAAATTATTTATGTGCTGCTGCCTGTGTAGAGCCTTCAAAAAATGAGTCATTGAGGTTTATGATGAGAAGAATGCTGCATAGCCTTTAAAAACTGTCTGTCAACACTTTTTGTACTATAGTTTATGGTTCTTTTGTAAAAGGGGATTTTGATATTTGAGTGACTGACTTCCACTTTTGAATGCACAAAATGTTTACTTTAGTCACTATTATAGTGCTTAAATCCATTCAGTGAATTTATGTAATTACATTAAAGACTGTTGTGAATATGTGTAGGGCAAGTGCAAATGTAAAGTGTGTAAGCTTACAGGCTAATTCGGTAGTGCTTAAGCTAAATAAAACAGACATAATTGGTCATAACAATGCATTTCATATATTGTGATTTTGTAGAATTATACTCAGGTGCTTAGAGAATGAGATCAATTGGGGGTCAGTTTCAAAGGACCAATTTGTTACAACAACAGCTCCTCTCTCATAGGGATGAGTTACAAAACTCTTTACTTTAATCTGTTCTAAATTATAAAAGACAGAAGTATCGATAAGCTCTGACGTTAACGGTTCTGCTATTGGTACTGCTGAAAAAATAAATTTCCTATTTATTGCTAAATAATCGCTACCAACATAATTTAAGCTTTTCTAATTTGTGATAATATTAAATACATTTGCCTGCACTTGTTATTAGCAATCTCACACGCGAAATGTCCGTCTGTTCCGCACATATGTTCAAGTACAGAGCTCGCGCACTCACAACATGAAAACTTGCGCTTAATAGAGTGATAGAGCAACCTATCTGAAGCAGTGGTTTTTAACTGATTTGGCATTGGCACCCACAGTGTCTCAAGGTCATCAAGCGACCCACTATATATACAGTACTGTGCAAAAGTCGTAGGCCACTAGTATTTACAGCAACAAAAAAATTGTTTTAAGCGGGTTATTTTTATCTTTTGCGGTAGCGTGTCAGTTGGAAATATCAGTTTACATTTCCAAACATTATTTTTGTCATTAATTGTAATAA
>JAUMHP010000065.1:12656482-12677277 GCA_032361065.1 Enteromius trimaculatus
GTGAGCTGTAAGGTCTTATATAGACAGGTGTGTGGCTTTCCTAATCAAGTCCAGTCAGTATAATCAAACACAGATGGCCTCAAATGAATGTGTAGAACCATCTCAAAGATGATCAGAAGAAATGGACAGCACCTGATTTAAATATATGAGTGTCACAGCAAAGGGTCTGAATATTTCTTTTTTAATAAATCAGCAAAAATGTCAACAATTCTGTGTTTTTCTGTCAATATGGGGTGCTGTGTGTACATTAATGAGGAAAAAAATAAACTTAAAATTTGAGGGAATCTAAAGACTTTTTTTCGTACCCATGATGTGTGAACACAATCAGATTTTTTTTGTGCTTGAGTTTGGAATTTGCTTGCTCTGTCTTGTCCCACTTTTGACGCAATATATGTCATGGATGAGTTTCTTGCAATATATTATCTGGTGCTGTGATATATCGTGGGCATAATATTGTGATAGTATTATATCGCGTGTTAACCTTAGGGATCCTACCTCTAATTTCCGTCACTGAATATAAAAAAAAACGTTATTGCAGCTTTTTTTCTCACAATTCTTACTCTCTTTTTTTTTTCTCAGAATCGAGTGATACAAACTTAAACTTCTGACAATTTTTTTCAGAATTGTGAAATATAAGCTCTCTCGCAATATTTCTCATAGACTTTATAACTAGCAATTGCGAGTTTGTATCACACAATTCTGATACAAATTCTGAATTGTGAGATAAAAAGTCTAATTTTTTTCCAGTTGCAGTAATAAAATTAGCATGTAAAAGTTTCATTAATTATTTTTCTTGGAATTTGTTGGCAGCCACATCAGTGCTTGTGTTGAAAGACTAATGGAATTCCTCCAGTGAATCCAAGTGAAAGGCTTTCACTGGAGAGAATTCTTCAAGGGCAAGACTTTTTTTCTTTTCAAATGCTAGTGTTTCACTTGAACATGGCGTTGAGTATCTTTGTCTAGCATCTTAATCTGATGGTGTTGAAACTCATTGTCTGTGTTTGTTTCAGATTGGGCTGTTTTGTGAGTGAACCTGTGTCGCCATGACAACCCACGTGACCCTGGAGGATGCGCTGTCCAATGTGGACCTGCTGGAGGAACTTCCTCTCCCAGACCAGCAGCCATGCATCGAACCCCCACCGTCCTCCATCATGTACCAGGTACAATTACACAAATGTTTTTGTTTTTTGTGTTATTATTTGTTGTTTAGTGCTCACAATAAGTTTAGACATGGACTGACCTTCTGTCTGTTACTAGGCAAACTTTGACACCAACTTCGAAGACAGAAATGCGTTTGTCACTGGTATTGCCCGCTACATTGAACAGGCCACTGTGCACTCCAGCATGGTGAGTAGAAGGACGACTTTGTGAGACAGCACATTAGAATTGCTGGTCATGTGACCAGAGCAGCAATAACGAAAGGATGTTGCATTATAACAAAGCTGCTCTTTATGGTTCTTTCTGAAATCTTTATCAGAAGGGCACTGAGAAGCAGAGACAGCTTTTCTTTGTTATAGATATTTTTTTTAAATCGGCCAAGAGACATGCAGTTCCCTTCTCAAAGCTTTTACTTGCAAAAATTGTTACTATATTTTTAGGTACTGTAATAAAACCATGTTCTTCCAACATGTAAACTGGCAGTATCATGGTATTCTGTGAAGCACCTTGAAGCAACAGTTTGTGGTTAATTATTAATTGTTTTTTTTTGGTCTTTGTGAATAAATGAAGAAATTTATCAAGCCAGAAATTCATTAAATTGATCAGAAGTGACAGTTTTAAATGAATGCTGTTTATCGGAACATTCTATTTAAAAAAGAAATTCACAAAAATATTATGCAGTACAACTTTAGTGAACACTGATGATTATAAAAATTATTTTTTCAGTGCCAAATCAGCATATTAGAATGAATTCTGAAGTCATGTGACGCTGAAGACCGCAGTAATGATGCTGAAAATACAGCTTTGTATCAGAAATAATAATAAAAAAGTTTTCTATTTGAATCTTGAAATGTAATTTATTTTTCTAAGAATATTTCACATTATTACTGTATTTTGATTCAAATATGTGCAGCCTTGATAAGCATACTTCAAAATTGTACAATTTTGATTCAAAAAATAAATAAATACCACGGTATATGAATGATACAGAGGTAAGGTTAGTACAGCTTATGCTTGTATTTGGCTGGGGAATTGGGAAGAATGGGAATACTTATGGAACTAAATTAGGAAACAACTTATCATATTAAACTATATTTAACAGTTTACTACAAGAAACTATTTCAGATTCTTTTGACTATGACATGTCATGCATGTCAAGTCAGTGTGACTTTCATTATCCTAAACATAGATTGGCATGTGTGAATTTTTGAAGTGAACATCTAATCTGTTGATGTTGTTTGAGTTGTTCTGACAGATGGAACAGTTGTGACTATTTAAGGGTCAGGCATGTGAAAGCTGGGCAAGATGTTTTGTTCCATATCAAAACCCCATCAGTTTCAATTCAGTTTTTTTCTGTCCTTTTCACAAAGACACCCTTGTTTATGCTTGTTTTGTACAGTTTTGTTTCTGTGGGGGTTTGCGCTGATAGAAATGGTATTGAAGGAGCTACTCCACCTCTTCCTCTCACAGCTCAGTGGGGCTCGTGGATGTGCATGGACTGTCAAACAGGAGTGCACATTACTCAGTGAAACAGAGAAGTCCTCAAGGACTGGATGTCCTGTTTGCTTCAGCTACCTTCTGCAAAGCTCTAATAAGAGTATAGATGTGGACATTCATAAGGGGCTGGATGAATGATGTGGTCTCTCTAAACTTGGATTTAGGAGTAAATAGTGTTTGCAGATTAATAGCATAAACCCTCATACTGTCTTATGTTCTTTCTCATCTCACTTTTATACATAAATATCAACTTAAAGGAATAGTTCACCCAAAAATTAAAATTAAGACATGTTTTACCCAAGTCATCCTGGGTTTATGTATGACTTTCTTCTTTTAGATGAGGCAGTTTCCCAAACCGGGTTTAACACTAGTCCTAGATTAAAATAAATGTTAAGAGCTGTCTAAACTGGAAAAGGCTTGATATTATATATACTAAATATATTACATATTATATTACATATTTTTAGCTGTTTTTTCTCCAGCTGTTTCTGAAAAATAAGTACTTGTATGACCAGGATTCAGGGCTTCTTCAAGATTGTTGTTGACTAGTTGTTTTGGCAAAACCACTGACTAGTTTATAAAGTTTGCACAGTTTGCAAAGCCCTTGATGTAATTCTTGCTGAATGATACTGAATTGTGATAGGCAGAAATCCAGGTTACATGATTTATTAATGGAAAGTAGAGCATAATTAGGAACTTTTATACCCAGTCTACAACAAAATGTATGCAGTACGACATGACAACTGAATTGCTGCCACTCTGCCTAGACTGCAAGGGCTCTGGTGATTCTTTGGTTGGCGTCTCTCCATTTCTCACTCTGTCTATAAACTTTATACACCCTCATTGCTGCCTCACAAGTGCTGGTAATTCCTGTAAGAAATCTAGATCTAGTTATATTATGTAGCAATCATGGTCACTCCCAGCACAAAAGAAAGTGTCTGGTGGATCGTTGTTTCTAAGCATGAGGTCAGCCAAACGTTATTGACCACACATTTACACAGAATTCACAGAGGATAGCTGGTTCCTGTAAAGTTGTACATTTTCCTCATTTTCAAACTGTGCTTTTCATCTCAGAACGAAATGCTGGAGGAGGGGCACGAGTATGCCGTCATGCTGTACACCTGGAGGAGCTGCTCCAGAGCCATTCCTCAGGTACACAGATACACACACGTGACATCCAATGAAGTAACAGTGCTCTGGTGAGGTGTATTCTCTGTAAAATACATGCACAGTTTGGCCTACTGGCCCATATACGATTTTACTATCAGGTGAGTCAAGAGGATCTCAATAATAATGGGCTTGAGTATCATCTATAGAGTTATATATGCATAGTTTTCGGGTTTTTGAATGTTACGGCCAGCATTCAAAAGACTATGTGCTAAGTCTTGTTTTTTAACATATGCTCTCTGTCCGAAGATTTTTATTTTTATTTTTTTTAATTGCTTATCTAAAAGAGATGATTGAAAGGACCCAGCAGAACAACTGCCCTCGCTGCAGTGAAAAGGCTCATTATTCATTTCAGAATTCGAGATCTGAATCCTGCTGGTTTAATGACGCCCTCTTGTGCATATCAGGTGAAGTGCAACGAGCAGCCAAACCGAGTGGAGATCTATGAGAAGACAGTAGAGGTGCTGGAACCTGAGGTCACCAAGCTCATGAAATTCATGTACTTCCAGGTGAGAGAGGAATAAAACTCTTTAGACTCTATTCACTGTTTATTAATCCTCAAATGTCATAATTATTCACCAAACAACAACTTTGATAAGAAAGACGGAGAAACACTCATTGTTTATTTATGTCTTTATGTAGCATAGCGTCATTTTTGCTGTGCTTTCAAAGTTGCTATTGAGAGTTGTGACATTTAGGTAGTGTATGCCTTTAACATTGATATCCCTCCTTCTAGCGCAAGGCCATTGAACGTTTCTGCAGCGAGGTAAAGCGACTATGTCATGCTGAGCGCAGAAAAGACTTTGTGTCCGAGGCGTACCTCCTTACTTTAGGAAAGTTCATTAACATGTTTGCTGTGCTGGACGAACTGAAGAACATGAAGTGCAGTGTTAAGAATGACCACTCTGCTTACAAGAGGTACAAGGGTCAAGCTTACATTTTAAGAGTCATTAAAACACTGTGACGTACACGCATACATGCAATATTTAAAAAGGTTACATATTTCTTCTGTTCCTTCTTTACAGAGCTGCTCAATTCCTGAGAAAAATGGCTGACCCACAGTCCATACAGGAGTCCCAAAACCTCTCTATGTTTTTAGCCAATCACAACAGAATTACACAGGTACATTTAACTTCAAACATGGTCATATTTATGGTAAAGGAATAAGCAATAAGAATAAAACACACTAATAATAATGGTCCATACAGCTTCTGTAACTGTTTTTTTTTTCATGGATAGTCTTGTCTTGGATAGCTTCTCTGTTTACTATTCATTTGGACATTTGCGTGCAGTGTGTCATGTTTTATGTGATGTTTGTCCAGTGTCTGCACCAGCAGCTGGAGGTGATCCCAGGTTATGAGGAGCTGCTGGCTGATATTGTCAACATCTGTGTGGATTACTACGAGAACAAGATGTACCTGACCCCCAGTGAGAAACACATGCTGCTAAAGGTGAGCGCATCCATTCTTGCTGAAGGTTTTTAGACTCTGCTGAAAGATTTTTACAAATGAAGGCATGGCTCTGTGTTTCAGGTCATGGGCTTTGGCCTATATTTGATGGATGGAAATGTCAGCAACATCTACAAGCTGGATGCGAAGAAAAGGATAAACCTTAGCAAAATCGATAAATTCTTTAAGGTGGAGACAAACGTTCTTGTTCTCTAGAAACTCACTGTTTTTTGTCTCAATCCTCTGAGTTTAATATTTATGTTGGTTGCTATCACAGCTTCAGGTGGTGCCACTGTTTGGAGACATGCAGATCGAGCTGTCGCGATACATAGAAACAAGTGCTCACTATGAAGAGAACAAGTCCAAGTGAGTGATTGAGTACTTCATATAAAAAGCACTTAATGAATGCTATCGTCTTGTAAACAAAAGTGCATTGCTTTCCATCTGACTGGCTAATGAAATATTCAGAGGATTTGACTAATTATTTTAAATTTATTTTCAAATTTGTTAATATTTATTCAGTATCAAGTGACAATAAAGATATTTCTAAAAACAAAAATGTGTATATATGTGTATGTGTGTGTATATATTTAAAATATTAAGATGCTATTTCAAATAAATGCCTTTTTTTTTTTTTTACTTTTCTATTCATCAAATCCTAAAAAATTGTCACTGTTTCAAAAAAATATTAGGCAGCACAGCTGTTTTCAAGTTAGATAATAAACACTGAGCAGTAAATCGGCATTTTATTTGTGAAAGATCGTGTCACACTGAAGACTGGAGTAATGCTGCTAAAAAATCAGTTTTTACTTGAAAGGAATGGTTACATTTTAAATCATTTAGCATTGTTTTTACTGTATGTTTAATCATAAGAGACTTTTAAAAGTGTATGTGTTTTTAGTAGCGTCTTTTTTCCCCCTCTCTCTCAGGTGGACCTGCACTCAGAGCAGCATCAGTCCTCAGTATAACCTGTGCGAGCAGATGGTGCAGATCCGAGATGACCACATCCGCTTCATCTCTGAGCTGGCACGCTACAGTAACAGTGAGGTGGTGACTGGATCAGGTCTGGACAGTCAGAAGTCCGATGAGGAATACAGGGAGCTTTTTGATCTGGCGCTCCGAGGACTTCAGCTTCTGTCTAAGTGGAGCACTCATGTCATGGAAGTGGTACGTTTGAGATCATTTAAACAGTTTTCTGAATTCCATCTATCTTGTTTGCGAACTGTCTTCTCTTTTTCTAGTACTCTTGGAAACTAGTCCACCCGACTGATAAGTTCTGCAACAAGGACTGTCCGGGCACAGCTGAGGAGTATGAACGTGCCACACGCTACAACTACACCAGCGAGGAGAAGTTTGCCTTGGTGGAGGTCATTGCTATGATCAAGGGTCTTCAAGTTCTGATGGGCCGGATGGAGAGCGTGTTCAACCAGGCCATCAGGCACACAATCTACTCTGCTCTGCAGGACTTTGCACAAGTGACCCTGAGAGAGCCCCTCAGACAGGCTGTGCGCAAGAAGAAGAACGTCCTCATTAGGTAAGATGTACACCACTTATAATAAAGAATAGACTTACTTTTTTGGGCATTACTTATCTCCTTGCTTCCATATAGTGTACTTCAGGCAATTCGTAAAACCATCTGTGATTGGGAAGGAGCTAGAGAACCTCCTAATGACCCCTGTTTGAGGGGAGAGAAGGACCCCAAAGGAGGATTTGACATTAAAGTTCCTCGTCGTGCTGTCGGCCCCTCAAGCACACAGGTCAGTTAAATTGTGTTTGAAATGTAGATTTAATACTGTTTGGAAAGGTTGTTTCTGAGTATTAAGTGTTCCTCACTGTCCTGTAGCTCTACATGGTGCGTACCATGCTGGAGTCTCTCATCGCCGATAAAAGTGGCTCTAAGAAGACTCTGCGCAGCAGTCTGGATGGCCCCATTGTTCAGGCCATAGAGGACTTCCACAAGCAGTCTTTCTTCTTCACCCATCTCCTGAACTTTAGTGGTGAGACAACAGCAGCAGTTTTCTGTGTTGCAACTGTATCATCTTTATGTCAGTATAGACATGGTGCATTCCTTTCATGATGTTTTCTTTTTCTCATGACTGGCTGTCAGAGGCCCTGCAGCAGTGCTGTGATCTGTCCCAACTGTGGTTCAGAGAGTTCTTTCTAGAGCTCACCATGGGCCGTCGCATCCAGTTCCCCATTGAGATGTCCATGCCTTGGATCCTCACCGACCACATTCTGGAGACCAAAGAGCCCTCCATGATGGAGTATGTGCTGCATACACTGTTTATACTGTTATACTGGTTTGGAGTCAGTCTAATATTTATTCTGTAAGGGTGTGTTAAAATGATTAAGAATAACAGTGAAGAAATTTCTAATGTTAGAAATGATTTATTTTTCAAATAAATGCTGTTACTTTTAAGCTTTTTATTTATCAATGAATCCTGAAAAAATAATATGTGAAAATATTACACAGCACAACCTATTTCAACATCTTGAGAATTCAGATGTTTCTCAAAATTGCTGTTTTTACTGTTTTTGCATCGTTAATGGGTGTATGAGACTTACATAGAAAAATCTTGCAACTACGAAGTGGTATTTTATAAAAACAATGACTAATTGGGTCTGTCAGATTACAGCATTTTTTCTAATTAATCTTTTTTTCACCCTCAGATATGTGTTGTATCCGTTGGACCTTTATAATGATAGTGGTTATTATGCCCTTACCAAATTCAAGAAGCAGTTCCTCTATGATGAGATAGAGGCAGAGGTAGAGTGTCACAGACTTGTTTATTATTCTCTTCCATTGAAAAATATTAGAATATTAGAAACTGACGCAATCTCTTTCATCATAGGTCAACCTGTGTTTCGATCAGTTTGTGTACAAGTTAGCTGACCAGATATTTGCCTACTACAAAGCTATGGCTGGAAGGTAACAATATCCCTGTCTCCTCTTAAATGCTTCCCAAGTTGAATTTCAGATGTCAAATTAAAATAATTATATGCTATAGATCATATGTTTCTTTCTCTTCCTCACAGTGTCCTCCTAGACAAACGCTTCCGTGCAGAGTGTAAGAACTACGGTGTGATCATTCCATACCCGCCTTCAAACCGCTACGAAACACTGCTCAAACAGAGACATGTGCAGGTGTGATACTATAACAATTACCAATAAGAATGGGCAGATGTGTTTCAATGTTGAGCAAACTTACCGTCACTGGATACTTTGTATTTGATAAGTCTAATACATTTTTAGCTGCTGGGTCGCTCCATTGACCTGAACAGATTGATAACCCAGAGGATCTCAGCAGCCATGTACAAATCTCTGGATCAGGCCATCAGCCGCTTTGAGAGCGAGGACCTCACGTCCATCGTGGTGAGAAACTCATGCTTTTAGACTGCTTTGGTGTTTGTTGTCATCATAATCAGTATTCTTTGATATCACAAACTTGCAGACAATTTACTTTCCCATTTGGACATCTGGTGTCTTGTTTTTTCAAAACGTAAGATTCCAAGAACTTTGGAATATTCATTAAAATGAAATTGATTTGTTCTCTGTTTTTCAGGAGCTTGAATGGCTGATGGAAATCAACAGGTTGACCCATCGCCTGCTCTCGAAGCACATGACCCTGGACAGTTTTGACGCCATGTTCCGCGAGGCCAACCACAACGTGTCAGCTCCATACGGCCGCATCACGCTGCATGTCTTCTGGGAACTCAACTTTGACTTCTTACCAAACTACTGTTACAATGGCTCCACCAACAGGTCTGTGAATATAAGTTGTAAATACAAATCCATACTAACGTGGTTCAATATAGATGACGAAAGCGTTCAATCTCACGGAACAGGTTCGTGCGAACAGCCATTCCCTTTACCCAGGAGCCTCAGAGGGACAAACCTGCCAATGTCCAGCCTTACTACTTGTACGGCTCCAAGGTCTGTAAGCAGATCTGATTAGCTTGTGATACTAAACCAAAGACTTAAACGTGTTACATACAGCGTGATGTCTATTTTTAATATCTCACTCTGTTTTCCAGCCTCTGAACATTGCCTACTCCCACATCTACAGTTCCTACAGGAACTTTGTGGGTCCTCCACACTTCAAAACAATATGCCGTCTTCTTGGTTACCAGGGCATCGCTGTGGTGATGGAGGAGCTGCTCAAGATTGTCAAGAGCTTGGTATTTCGTCTCTCTGTTTCGTCAACATGTAGTTCCTTTCATGCAAGCCTCTTTTTTTCTTTCTTAAACATTCCCTCCATGTTATGTGTCATGTCTTTTTCAGTTGCAAGGCACCATCCTGCAGTATGTGAAGACTCTCATAGAGGTGATGCCCAAGATCTGCCGTCTCCCTCGTCATGAGTACGGATCACCAGGTGAGATCAGAAGCCCATCAGAGCCCATCTAACTCCACCTGTCTAGATCATCTACGGGTTTTATTTAAGCCTGTTTATGCAGCAGCGCATCTTAACATGCTTCCATCATATTGTAAATTGAATAAATGCAGAGATAGGTTAAAAAAAGACTTAAAATAATAACATAAAACTGTGCACTATAAGCCTCTTTCGAGTCTCTGCTAAATGTAAATGTAATTATAGTAGAGACGTGTGTTAATTTAGTTCAGCAAATTAATTTGTAAATCACTTTGTAAAACATATTTTGTAGCTTATTAATGTTAAGAAGACAGTAATTGCAGCATATGAATGTCAGATCCTAGCCTGAAGTGTTTTTGATGTTACGTAATGTGGAACATTTTGTCAGGCATCCTGGAGTTCTTCCACCATCAGCTGAAGGACATCATTGAGTACGCTGAGCTCAAGACAGATGTGTTTCAGAGTCTGAGGGAGGTGGGCAACGCCATACTCTTCTGTCTGCTCATCGAGCAAGCTCTGGTGAGACCCCCTCTGACCTACTCTTGATTTTTCATGACGTAATGTAATTGCATAGTTGGTAGCTTATCACTTTACTCCTAATTAGTTGATCAGAAACCTTTCAGACCTGCCAACCTGTACACATTTTGACAGTAATAAGATTTGCGACTCTAAAATCTAATCCCGCCTGCTTAATTTTTCCTTTTATAGCCCTAAAATAAACTAAATCCACAATTAAGCCTGATATATTGCTTTCTCAGGCGGTTATCCCTCTCTGAACTGTACATTATAGAATTGTTTTCTTCATGATATGGTGGTGTTAACAGAAAAATAAGTGCAAAGCAGAATGGTGTGAAAGAATATGAACTGAACTTTGCACTGTTGCAGTTCTCAAAATACTTCGCCATGGTTGGCAGGTTTGATCATTCGTAAAATGCCTTGTTTTCTTCTGAATTCTGGTTTGCTTTACGCAAATATTTTTTGCGATTGATTGGTGCACCAAAATTCGAGGCCCAATCCTTGACGTGACTCAGCCTGGCTTTGCTAATGCGCTGCATAAAGAGGCAGATTTGAATTTGCAGAAAGTGTGATGTACGCTGATGTGAGTGAATATTAATGCTGTGTGAATGTTAACGAGTGTGTGGGTGGAGGACACTGCTGCCATCTGCCCCTAAAAAGCAACTTTATTTCTCATTACACGCTGGCAACAACTACAGGTGGTAAGGAATTAGGCCTCATTCATGTAACCGAACCACAAACTGACTGAACGCACACTCTTCCTGGTTTTTATACTTTTTCTTTAGTCACTTTTGTGCCGTGTTCTGCCATGGATTCAAGGATGCTAGTGTCACCGAGACGAGAGAATAAAACCCGAAATGTAATACGGAGCTGTGAACGTCTGGCACTGTTGTGACGTTTGGACTCTGGGTTAATATTAAGAGGCATGTTTAGGATCATTTCCTCTAAACGAAGTCTTCCTTGCTTTCATGGCAGTCACGACTCCTCTCTGGCTGCCTGTGACGTCCCGTGCTGGTGCACATCTGCTTCCATACACTTCTTCTTCTGACTGTAACTCTTCTGATGCCTGTTTCTCTTGTGTTTCTGTTTGGGTCTCTATCTCTCTCTGAAGCATAGTGAATGTGTCGGATGATCATTGCACGCTGATCTCTCATTTCTGTCAGGATGCTCTTCTGGTCGTCTCTCTTCTTGTTTGGGTGTTGTCCAGTGCTTGTTTTATTCTTGTGAATGAAGTGATTTTTGCTCAGATTTCTGTATCTCATTGATTTTAAGGTCATTGCCATTATATTATATTATGACCTTTATACTTTCACATTACATTTAGGGTTTACACCACCTGCCGCAATGATGATTTATCACATATGTACTTTTTTTATTTCTGGGTTTACGTTAACAAATGTTGATGTAGAGATTTAATAGAATTCATATTAACAATTAGGGATGTGCAGAACTACATTTTGTTGTCTAAAGTTGGTAGACTTGGCATTTACATGACCCATTTTTTTTGTACAGAATTGTCTAGATGGAGCAACCGACTGAAACATAGAACACACAAGTCTCAAGACATTTTTTTAAGTTAATGTCTTTAGTGTTGCTCCAGGCACAAGATGCTGGCGGAAAAAGTGGGGCATTTTGCAACAACCAAGAACAATTTGCATGCATCCAACTTAAAAAAATAGTATTAAATTAATGAAATAAAGAATATGCCACCCTTTAGGGTAATTAACAGAAATATAAATGTTTATAAATGGAAATATTTATTTATATAAATATCTAATAAATATGAGACTATGCATAATAAGATGATTTAAAGGAAATTATTATTATTATTTTTTTTTTACCGTTTTAAACTTTCAAGTAGAATCAGAAAATGCTATTTATGATCAAATTACTGGATGATCAAATTACCTTTTATCAGTACTATATTTGGTGTAATCAGTTACCAGTATTTAGACTGAGGTTCTCGGTCAACATCAATTCTATATAAATATCATCATATTTCAGCTCAAACTGTTACATTTTCACTTTTTCATACATATTACAACTAACCCATTTTCACACTGATGTGTGTGATGTTTGTGCTACGTAAAGCTTGATTTAGATTTCTTTTAGCAGTGAGATGAAGAAGTGTTTTTCTTTCATTACTCGTCATGTTTCGGTGTTGTTTGTTTGAACTCAGTCACAGGAAGAAGTTTGTGACTTACTTCATGCTGCACCATTCCAGAACATCCTCCCAAGGGTCTACATCAAAGGTGAAAAATACTACATCATTTTTACTGCTGTCAAACGATTAATCACGTTTTTGTTTACATAATGTGTACTGTGTGTATTTATTATGTATATAAAAAAATAATACACATACAGGATACAATACATAAACAGTTTTATATGTATATACATTATATTCATTATTATTTATATGATATAGTTTAATATATAGCTGAACATAACACGTTTTTCTTTAATATATACTATCTATGTTTTTGTATTCATATAAACATGATAAATACACACACATATATTATGTAAACAAAAACATTTATTTTCGATACGATTTAATGGTGATTAATTGTTCAACAGCACTAATAATTTTATATTTACATAAATATAAATATTATATCAATCTTCTTTTAATAATGAATTTTACAGAGGGAGAGCGACTTGAGGTGAGGATGAAGAGGCTGGAGGCAAAGTATGCTCCTCTTCACCTGGTGCCCCTCATTGAGAGACTTGGGACCCCACAGGTGAGGCACTCACAAAACCAAGTAACCGAACACATTTTAGACTAGCACATTACATTTGTTTTTACTAGAAAAGTTTTGTAGCATTGTAAATGTTTTTACTGTCACATTTGAGAGGGAAGAAATGAGTCTTACTAACCCTAAACTTTTGAATTGGTAATGTGGGTTAATGGATCTGATTGGTCTCCATTTTAACATTACAGTTTGTTTTATAATAACCTTTTTAGCAAATTGCAATAGCACGAGAAGGAGACCTGCTGACCAAGGAGCGTCTGTGCTGCGGTCTGTCCATGTTTGAAGTCATCCTGACGCGTATTCGCAGCTTCCTGCAGGACAGCGTGTGGCGAGGCCCTCCCCCCACCAACGGCGTCATGCATGTGGACGAGTGCATGGAGTTCCACCGCCTCTGGAGCGCCATGCAGTTTGTGTACTGCATCCCTGTGGGCACACACGAGTTCACTGCAGAGTATGCACAGGCCGTTTTTAATAGTAAGCGAGCACTCGATTTAGCTTTGTCAGTAACTGTTATATTTGGGGGCTTTTTGTGTTTAGGCAATGCTTCGGTGATGGTCTGAACTGGGCTGGATGTGCCATCATTGTACTGTTAGGACAACAACGTCGCTTTGACCTCTTCGACTTCTGCTACCACTTGCTGAAGGTCCAGAGGCAGGATGGCAAAGATGAGATCATTAAAAATGTGGTATGATGCTGATTTCATCGATTATTCACCTATTATAAAATTACACAGGAAACAGTCAGTAATGCAGTTTTCATTTATAAACCTTTTTTTTTTTTTTTTTTTTTTTTTTAAGAAATTAATTATTTTGCAGCAAAGATGTATCAAAAGTGGCAGTAAATGTATTTTAATGTTACAGAATGTATGGTTGTGCTTTTTATTTATCAAACAGTACTGAAAATGCATAATGCTTTTTACAAAATTATTAAGCAGCAAAAATGTATTTAAAAATCAATGTGTCATGATCAGCAAATAGGCATATTGGCATGTTTTCTGACGCTGAAGGCTGCTGACATGTTAAAACTATTAAAATACAAAACAGCTGTTTTGAATTGTGATAATATTTCACAGTATTGCTGTTTTTAACTGTATGAGCATAAGAATGAAATCATACAGACCAAAAACATATACTTGTAGGTATGGGCTTCTGTATTAAATGTTTTGTTGTGTAACCCCCAGCCCCTGAAGAAGATGGCAGACCGCATCAGAAAATACCAGATTCTCAACAACGAGATCTTCGCTATCCTCAACAAGTACATGAAGGCTGTGGAGACAGACAGTTCTACCGTGGAGCATGTTCGCTGTTTCCAGCCTCCTATACATCAGTCTCTGGCCACCACATGTTAAACAAACTTTATTTGACTTCCAGCTATCCTATTCTTCCTCTGGTGTGACATTGGTCTCAAACGTAGTGTACAGGGCCTTAGAGCTTTCAAGATTGCCTCTGCTTTATTTAAACAGGAGACGAACCTCCAGTCTCGCCACATGGTTAAAAAAACACAGTCGATTTCTCAGTCTGTTATCTAACCCTTACCAATATCAACACTCACTATCCGTTTCGATTTGAACTGAACCACTTTGAGAGATTTAGGAAAACGTTCACCAGAGGAAGTTTTAACAATTGTTTAAGTTCTAGTAATAAAAAAAAACGAAATATAAATAACTTTGATTATAAATAACTATTAAGAGCAAACATGATTAATGTCAGTTTTGTTTTGTTTTTCTTTTTTTAACATCATGCCCATACAGATTTAATTTATAATAGTATTTGCATGTACCTCAAAAATTCCATATAACCTAAAGCTGTTTGTACTGTAACATACCGACCAAAAAGCAAGAGTACAACTATGGATACAAATATCCTTAATAATTCCCCCTCTTTCTAATTCTTTTCCGGCCAGAATTGTTTACAGCATTCTGTTCTCTTTATTGTATTACAGCACTGGTTTACAGAGCTTTGCATTTGTAACATCTATCACTGTAAATGTTGCGGTTTGATGCTGTCGAGAATTGCGTGTAGTACTTGTTCTAATTTTATTGGTACTTAACTGGTATCAGTATTTGCCTCAACTATTGAAAAGTAACCTCACTTATCTTTTCTGTCAGTTTAATCTCAGTCTTTGGACTGTTAATTTGGGCTATTTTATAAACAAAAACCATGTGTAAACTAGTGAAGCAGTTCTGAAGTACTAATAACTGGATTTGTGCTGTGATGACTTCTCTTTAATCACCTCTTATTGTTACAGACTGCAGTAGATCTACTGCAATAGCTTGACCAGTAACGGACTAAAAGGGAAAACATTAGACATCCACTGTTCAATAACAAGGTTACTAAAACCTGCAGAGATATTTCAGTATTTACCCTCACAGGCCCTTTGCTTCAGCAGTGTTAGACAGATTGGCAAGCGTTCTGTTCAGTTTTGTAATTTATGTGGCTGTTGTAAATGTAACCTCATGAATGCTCATCATATTCTGTTATTTGCTTTTTTCCAGGAGTTTTCAGATTGATTTGAATCTGTTTTTAAATAACTGTTGAATTAAATGGGTATTTTCCAGTAATCTATTTATGCATAAAAGTTGATTTTTCTTGCTCTTGGAAGGGTTAATATGTGAACGATGATGGGGGGAAAAATGTTTTGACTTTAAGGAAGTGCTGTTTTAAAAACTCAAAGCATGACAGGTGTAATTTATTGTCATCATGGATCTATTTGTGACATGAGATTTTTGTTCATATTGTTGTACAAGTGATCATGTTTTGAAATACAAAAAAGGAGAAAATAGTACAATGTACAACAAATGGTTCTGAACAGGAATTATAATTATGTTGTATTTCCATGAAATAAAAAAGATCTAACGGAAACTGGCTCATTTATTTGCATTTAACTTCAGTTATTTTTATATGTCATATAAATCATTGAATTGCACCACCTTTTTAATCTATACTTGAGATTTAGATTATCACAAGCATCTTTCAGTCTCATTAAATAGTTATATTATAAAATACAGTTTTTCTTTAAATAGTTTCCCTTTGATGCTTATATTCAAGTAGTATAGAGAACATTGCAATGCTCATTTGATGTATAGCCGCCCCCAAATTTCATTTCATCTTTAAGAAAGCTTAAGAAGGAGTCTTAAGATATGACTGTGTTAATGCCCAATTGGTGATTTAATCAGTAAGTTCCTGGCATTTCTCGCACCTTGGGTAGGTCTGAATAGGATGTAATTAATTGCCTTGTTTTTAGGGCATTTCATCTAATGCAGGAGGCACTTAGCACTAGATAAACATTTACTCCACGCGGGGATGATGGCACAGCTGGAAACGTGTTTTTTTGTTGTTGATTCTGTTTTAGTTTTCTACATTTGGGGAAGTTTTAAGTATGGAATGAAAATTTCGGGCTCTCCTTTGTCAATATGGTGCACAACTCATAAAGTCTGTTTTGTTAGAGCAGGACTGTTTCTTGAGGGCTCTGATTGGCTGAGCTGAACTGGCAGGCAGATGAGGGTGGTGCTTTTAAATGGCACACAGAGTAAATGTTTGCTTTCCATCAATAAAGATGACACCCAACACCCCCAATCCGCCAAACAGCTGTCTCCCACAATGGAGAGGACCAAGATGTGGAGTGAGAGAAAGGGAGAGGGGCGAGCTGTGAACACTGAATGAGACACAATGCCAACCTTACAGACTGAAAAAAGAAAGAGATGCACGGGAATATATTTTTAGGTCAAGGGTCTTTATAGTAGTATCAGTGTGTAAGAAATAGATTTTAACATTATCGCCCAATTACATTTCTGAAGCTTTTACAGTTAGCTAGACAATTAGTTTCTAATCACAGAAACATATTAGGTGTGATCATTTTCTGACAGTTTTATTAAATATTAAAACAAATCTTCTTCTTGATAATATGCATTTCTAGGCCTAGAATAGCTAATGGTATTTCTTTGTTTCTTTTAATTTGCTGCTGATTCTGTTTCCGCATCTAATTCAACATAAAGCTTGGAAGAATGGTGAAGAAAGATATGCAAGAAAGAAACATTTTAATTTTACATTATCAAGAGATAATCTGGCCATTGTTGTGTTTCCTTGTTTACTTAAAGTAGTTTGAACATTGTTTTGGGGTTAGGCCTGTAAACTGGCCGTTTGAGGTGATCTTTTTTTATTGAAGGAGTGTAATTGTTCAGTAAAGTGAATAAAGCAGTGTTGAGAGGTGGGCAGGACGCTGGTCAGAGGGCGGGAGATCACCGCGCGCTCTTATATGGGACTCGGTCTGTGAGGAGCAGAACACTTCAAACTTTACTGACCGGACACCTACAGCAGTTTACACACCGTGTTAGCTTTCCAAATGCTCTTTGATACACGCTGAGGTTTTAATATCGTTTTACTACCCATTTTGCATTATTAACTAAGTTAGTTGAATAGCAGAAGACATGATTGAGGAAGTGAAACGGGAGAGAAGCGATCAGTGGATGTCATATTACTCCGGCGAGGTATGTTCCTATTTGAGAAAACATTGGACTATATTCAGTGTACCTGCAATTTAGCTACCATTTAAAATAACTATAAATATGTAATTAATATTTAATAATTATTCTTAACTTTCGTTATATCGTTTAAATGATATTTACTCATTATTAGTAATTGTTTATTATTAATAATTGTCCTAAACATTTTAAGTTACTAATATATATATATATATATATATATATATTTATTACTATACTTTTTTTTCCCATTGCTACGCAACGAATTTGCATTTAGTTTAAAATTAATTTAAACCTCATCAAGTCTAACTTTTTTCAGTATTGTAACTCATTCAAACTTTATGTTCAGCTAAAACACAACCAAAAACTTTTACAATATTAAAGTTTGAAACAGGTGACTAAACGCCGTTTGACGCTTTTTATCTGTGACGCGATCACGTTAACCCCCTATACGTGTGTTTCAGTATTTCTGCGCTTGTGTGTGTGTGTGTGTGTGTGGTCTCTCGGCAGTTAATTGATTGACTCTGTGATTGTGTTGAATGTCTCACGCTTTGACACTTGTGTATGACTTACACTCGGCTCATAACCAGAGGGGCGTCACGAAATCCGAAACACGAAAAGCGGGGTTCCGACTTGAAAGCGCCGAATTATTACGAACGCCGTCCATCAGGGAAAAAAAGAACAACTGAAAACAGCAGTCGCGCCCCCAAATACCCCTCTGTCATGAGATAGAAAAAAGGCGGACGGTGAGTGACTTAAAAAGAGACAAAACAAGGGCGAGAAGAATAGCCGGACTAGCCGGATAATGGGGTTATCGGCTGGGTGGGTGGTCAGAATACATTTACATGGCGTTACTCAAGGCGCCAATGTTTGAGTTTGTTTGAAATAAGGATAGACGGAGATCTATGGACGTCGACGTCGGTTAGACCAATCATCATCATCGTCAAAAATGTATTTGGGTTTACTAAATAGTTGCATAATAAATTTTACATAGCCTACCTTTTTTGTCACTTTCATAAGTCCAACAGATGCGCACACGATGTCGAAAACACGTTTAAGATTAATATTAATGCCCCAAATAATAAACAAAATTACACTTAAAGAAAACATACATAAAAACGTACTTTTTCAAAATGAGTTTTTTGTTTTGTTTTACATTTTATTTAACATTTTTTTTAACTGTATAACATCTGTGAGCCTTGACCACAAAAAAAAAAGTATTGAAAAAATCAACTTAAAAGTTTACCAAATTAAGTTCATGATATATTTGATGTAGGAAATGTGTCACATATCTGAAGTTTTTACCTTTACTTAGTCTTTTAAGGATTTTTGGCATAAAAGTAAAATAAATAATTTTGACCCATACAGTGCATCATTGGCTATTGTTAAAAATATACAGATTCTGTCATCATTTACTCACCCTCACGTTGTTGCTGTATGAATTTCTTTGTTGTGCTGAACACAAAGGAAGATTTTTTTGAAGAAAGATTGTAATAATGCTGTTTTGGGTCACCACTGACTTCCATAATAGGAAGAAAATACTATGGAAGTCAACAGTGACCCAAAACAGCATTATTACAATCTTTCTTCAAAAAATCTTCCTTCTTCATTTTTGGGTGAATTATTTCTTTAAAACTGATTTTGTGGTCCAGGCAGGGTCACGTTTGTTTAGATATAGTTCTATACCATCACTGTTTTTATATTTTTAGGTCAAAGGAAAACCCATTTTATTGTTAACACATTCAACAATAACTGCATTTAATTTAATATTTTAAATATATAAAATATTCAATAACTTAAAAAAAAGTTTAAAGTTTTTTCCCCCACATTTTATGTGGTTGTTCATTTCTGACTCTTCCTCATGTTCATTTCTATTTTTTTTTAGGTGTTTTATGGAGCAGACAACCTGCCGTTGGGCCCCAGAGGATATTCCCCCCCAGAGCATCACTACCAGAGTTACGGCCCACCGTGTGATTCAGCAGCTGCGGGAAACACCGGGAGACTAGCAAACCCAGCGGGAATACTGCCTCCGCCAAACCCCAAAGGATACGCTGAGAGCAGCTCCAGTGAACCTGAGTTTCCGGCGCTCAAATCAGTTTACAGACGGACCTTAAGCCATGCCAAGCCCCCGTATTCCTACATCTCTCTTATCTGCATGGCGATCCAGCAGTCGCCGGCCAAGAGACTGACCCTGAACGAGATCTATGATTGGATCCGCCAGCTCTTTCCGTATTACAGACAGAATCAACAGCGATGGCAGAACTCCATCCGACACTCCCTGTCGTTCAACGACTGCTTCGTGCGCGTCCCGAGATCACCAGACTCTCCCGGGAAAGGCTCGTACTGGGCCCTGCACCCCGACTCTGGTAACATGTTCGAGAACGGCTGCTACATGCGGCGCCAGAAGCGCTTCAAGTGTCAAAAGTCGACATCACCCTCGAAAAGTTCGGATGGGGAAGCTGTGAAATCGGAAGGGAAGAAAAAAAAGGTGGAGGTCAAGCCGGTCCCCTCTTCTTGTAAATCGCCTGTACCTCCTCCAGTTGATGCCACAACACAGCATTCAAGCTTATTACCACCAGTGTCCTATCCCTCAACCAAAGCACCTTCTCCTTCCCATCTTCCTCAGCAGCTTACTCCCTCACACGCTTTATTTCCTACCCAGCCTCCAGAGATCTCAACACACTTGCCTTCTCTGAACGTCCCATTCCCGACAATGGCCAGTCCCAGCCTGCAGTCTGTTCCACAAGCCTCTATGGAGGCCAGCTTGCATTGTGAACCAACATCCCAACACCACATTTCTGTCCCACGACTCATGGACTTCCAGTATTGCGAGACTCCTATAAACTACCCTGTTTACTGCCAGCCTAACTCCCACCCCAGCTTTACCTCGTATGCTGGAGACTCTGTTTACTACCCTGGATTTAGCATGTGTTCTGCTCCTCTGCTGAGCTCCTCCTGATCAGCCTCTTGTAGTGTATAAAATGGGAATCTTTTCTGCTTAGATGCTAATAATTGCTGTACATATTAGTTGGACACCTTATAGCTGTTATCTGATGCCGAGGGATTGTTTGATTCTGTGTCAATGTGAATTCAG
Organism: Enteromius trimaculatus; assembly: GCA_032361065.1. NCBI lineage: Eukaryota > Metazoa > Chordata > Actinopteri > Cypriniformes > Cyprinidae > Enteromius > Enteromius trimaculatus. The sequence goes on from JAUMHP010000065.1 coordinate 12,676,969, forward strand.
TTGAATTGAAGGTGTTTGAAGATGCATTTAAATGTGAATTCCTTGATGTATATTTCAAGTAAAAAAATGTAATGTTTTAAAAGGTGTTAGTTTTGTTATTTGTATGTCTGGTGTGAGGTGCAAGATTCTAATCACATTTTCAGGCCTTTTTTTTTTTTCAGGCATTTAAAAAATTCCTCAGGAGAGTGTTTGGGGAAGAATCAAGTCAACAGAGGCATTGTCCTGCTCACATTGTAAAAGATAAACATCATTTCCTGTCCTAACATTCCTCGCACTAACCTGAACTAGACGGCCACGCTGAAAACTAGT
>JAUMHP010000065.1:12677287-12707964 GCA_032361065.1 Enteromius trimaculatus
AGCCTACATTAAAAAAAAAAAGTATTACAAAATGCACAGTTTGCATAAAATAGAGCAGACCCTGAACAATAAATAATAATAAATATGTTATTATAAACAATAATTAAATAATATTAAATACATTTAAGAATATATGCAAATACATTTACTTGTAAATATTTTTATTTATATTTAAGGCATGTAAATAACGAAAACAAAACAAAATTTAAAAACATCTCTAAACAGAAAATGAAGCAAAACAATATGAATAATATATATGTATATACGCACAAAATAATTTAAACAATAATATAGGATTACTATGCACAGTTATTTATGAGTCAATGAGTTGGAAAAATGAATAAATTACAAATAAAATTAGATATGATAAAATAATTAGAAAATCTAAAATAATAAATATTAATATAGGAACTAAAATGCCTTTTGACAGTCAGAAAAAGAAAACTAAATTATAACTATGGACAAACATTTGAAAAAAATAATTAGATAATATAAAAAAAAATAATGCATATTAGTAAATGAGTAAAAAAAAATAATAGTAATGGCATCAATACTAAATGTCTTTAAACAGGCAGAAAAACAAATACAAACACTAAATATAGAAATATAATGAATAATATAGGAGTTTTATGTATAGAAATCTCCTATTGAATGAGTTTAAAAAATGTCTGTCAAAAATATCTACATAAATTACAAATAATATTTAATTATTTGATTAAATAATTGACACAATTCATATAAAAAGGAGAAATGGTCATTCATGACTAATAGAGTTACATTTAATCATTTAGCAGATGCTTTTATCCAAAGTGACTTACAAATGAGGACAATAGAAGCAATCAAAATCAGCAAAAGAGCAATGATATAAGTGCTATAACATGATAATATATGATGTAATATATGTCCAAACAGGTAGAAAAAGATGGGTGCTGCACATTAAACTACAGATTCACTGATGATATAGGATAGGTTAGCGGTTAGTGTCCAGACATGGCTTGTGATTTTGACTGTTGTGGTGCGATTGGTGTGTCTCATGGGCTGAATGCTAGCAGTATTAAGGTTGCGACCCCCTTCATCCCCTCCTAGCCTAACCTTTGATTCCTGGGTAAGCAGGATTGTGTTTGAGTGTAGGAGAACAATAGGAAGACACTGGTCTTAATGGTGGACCTCCCCAAAGCAGTGTCTTCTCAACAATGGGACACAGGGACACCCACAGCGATCTGAGCAGAAGCCACAGACCGCTCAGTGTGTGTCCGAGATTCAGAGAGAGGAGAGACGTGAGGAGTTCATGAGCTTTCTGTGTTCCTGCGCACATTATTGTCATCTTCATGAGTTGGTCTGTTGACAGATTCTGCTGTATGTTGATATATGATGGATGACGGTGCCGTGGCTTAAATAACTGCGAGTCTGGCTATGTGTGTATTCAGTTCTTAGCATTACAAGGGTGTGAATGTGGGTTTGTAGGGTGTGAAGATGCTGTCTGCAGGTCATCAGTTGGCCAGCTGTGGATGCAGACTGTGAGGGGGAAGGGATCTGCTGCAGGTGACTGAAAGTTTGACTAATTCAGTTCAGTTATTCTAATTAGTCTCATTTATCTGAAACGTATAAAGGTATGAATTTATGGTATCAAAAATATGATCTTTATATTCTTTTAAATGATAAATATATATAGCATTATATTTAAAAGAATACTTTATTTATTGAAATTGTATGAATGTATATTGGCATTCAAAAGTGTGGGGTCTGTAAGAAAGAAATTAATTGTTTTATTCAGCAAAGATGCATTAAATTAATGGGTGACTGTAATGACATTTCTAATATTTAAATATATAATAAAAATATTAATTTATGAGTAAACAAATTTACATATTTATAACACTAACATTTTTAGAGAGGCAGAAAAAGAAATAAGCTTGAAATTAAATTAGATATGAGGAAATAGTTAGATGATTAAAAAAAGTACATTTAAAGAACTAGAATCTCTTAACTGGCAGAAAGATAAAACGTGAATAATAAATAAAATTATATATAAAATAATGAGATATTATAAATATCAATTTACTAGTAAATGAGTTAAAAAAGAATATTATTAAATAATATTAACATTAAATAAATTGATGAATGCCAGTGATATATATATATATACATTATCTAGAATAAATAAATATGTCAAATTTAAGATAGATAGATAGATTCCACTGTTTACTATACTTTTATTACAATAAATGCAAAAGAGGTAAGCAAAAGAGCTTAGCGTGCATGAGAAACTTTTTATTAAAATCTTAATAATTTCATAAAATTATGTATCATTTATAAATAAAAAAATAATGAATGTAATTAAATTCTGTGGATATTTATGTACTGGTCATCATTCCTTTTAAGCATCACACCATTTCTTATCACATTTTTTTTGCTTTGACTCGTTCGTTTGAAATGCTTCTGTGTTGTGACAATTTTGAAAAGCACAAAATTCAAAGCTCATAAAAAAATCTGCATTAACAATAATTATAAAATAATTACAAAGTGCTGTTTAAATGTCACTCTGCAGGATGTGTCACATCCCAAAAGTATCAACGACCCAAACGCAGAAGATAATATTTCATTTTATAAGCATTTAATCAATGGCTGCTTAAACCATCTGATGGGGGTTTTGTTCCGCCTGTCAAAAACCTGCCATGTGATTGGCTGGAGAGTGGAAGCTGCCCTGTTGGCATGGCAGCGGCCGAACAGACTAGTCCATGTTGTTTACACAGTGGCCAGCTTTTTATTGCCTGTCTGTGCCTGCACGTCTCCGTTAGTGTCCCTCCGTCTCCTTTCACAAGGGCTCGGGTAAATATGCCTGTTCAAATAGCCATCAGTCAGAGGCAGTGACAGGCCTGTACTCCTTCCCTCTTCCCCCGAACCCCCGTTCATCCCCCTCGCTTCAGGCCACGCTCCCTATCTGAATGAGAAAGCCTTCAAACTCTTGCTACGTTTAAATTAATTCCAAAGAACCCGGGGCAAACACTTTGATTCCTATAGGACATAAATAAAACATTGATTCAGATTAAAGAAACACGTTTCTGTTTCACAGAAGTGATACCGTTCCAGCTATGCGCTTTGAATAAAATCTATAACATGGCTTCTCTCGTTTAACGTCATCCACTATTCATCTCCTCTATTATTCCCTCTTCATCTCTGGACCCACCTGTGTTTGCAGAGTGACAGTGGTGCGGTTCTTTCAGGACAGTCAGATAAGCTACCAGCAAATAACAAAAAAAGATGAGGGACACCCAGCATCTATTTATCCCTTTCTTTCCTCTTTCATCCCTTTGTAATGTGATTCCTCTATTCATTGCTCGGCCTTGTGGCTCTCTCCGGCCGGTCTGAGCTGCTGTTTAGGGAGTGCACCTTGCTCATTTTTTGAAAGCATTGAGTTATTGCAGCTCCTGTACAGTGTATTCATCCATTGTTGGTTTTCTCTTTCCATTGTTTCCCATCTTTATGTTCTAGTTTCTGGTTTAATCATAGAAGCGGTCAAACTCATCATCAGACTCCTCTATCTCATTTGCGGCTGCAGGATGGCTCTTCTGTGGTAGACTTTCTCTCTCTGAATCAGAGTGTTGATCTAGAGTTCAAAAAAAAAGTTAGCTAAGAATAAAATAATGATGGATAGATAATAATGATGATGATTAAAAAATAATACATGTTCCATTTTTTATACATCAAATTTGTTACTTAGTCAGCCTGATAAATCCTCAATCTAAAAAAAAATATGATTAGTACCATGCAAGGTTAAAATATATGATTTAGACTGCATTAAGTATGAGTTACAATGGAAAACCTGGGTCCTGAAGCTAAGTGAGTAAAGAACTCTGTTTTAGAGCACGTTTTTAGAAATAATATAAATTAATAAGCAGTCTCTCACACAACAATGTCAAATTCAGCTTAACCCATATTTTCAGTGAATTAGGAAAAAAAATCAATGAATGTTTTTTTTTCTTCTGTATTGTTATTATATCTAAATATAGCTTATTATTTAAAAAATATTAAGTCTGGGGTTTGGTTCTACATCACCAGTGAGAACTCAGTTATGGTATTATATTGCATGTAAACATTACAAAAGTCAAATATAAAAATGAAACTTTTGTTCTTCCGGTTTAGCGTCTGCCATGTGAAGTCGCAAGGTCGGGAGCTCTGCAAACTAATTGCTTCATTTACTTACAAAAGAGTTACAACATATTTTATCTCACGAGTTACAGCTGTTATTTTTTGTGAGGTACTTTACAACTTTGCGCCCCAATGTCGAAGCCCTCTGCCGAGTCAGCCAAAGATGAAAATTAAACTTTTGAGTAGGGTAAACTCAGGACAGTCTCAACTGACAAATTCTCTAAGATACAAATATGTATATTTAAAAAGTACTAAATAGAAGGTACCAGTTGATTGGTCTGTCTCCTGCAGATCATCCTCCCTGTGGAGATAAACAACAAACCTGTTAGAGTCCCAATGAGCAGAACACACAAGATACACAATCTCAAAAACTCACTGCTGTGTTTGGGACTTGACAGGGTTAAGAAGACCTTCAATATCATCCTCATCATCCTCAGGGGGTTTTGTATGATCATCAAAAGTGTCTTTTGACCAGGGGTAAGCTTTCTCAACCACAACCTCATCATCTTCCTCTTCATCATCTTCTATTTCCTGATCGTAAACCTCTTCCTCTTCAGACCCCTCAAGACTGTGCAGAAAGTGTGTTAGTCCAATGAAGATACGATTCATAATAAAAATAAATATCTGCCAAAATTTAAACGTATACCTGTTGTGAATTTCGCTCTCATCATCTTCATGTCCTACCATCTTTCTAGCCTCTGCTTTATTTTGAAAACTGTCGTCTCTCTCCTGTTCCTCCCCTGTCTCTCCTTCATCACTATCTGGAGCATCTTCTTCCCTTTCTAGCTCTTCTCTGTCACTGGGTTCAGTCCCATCTCTCTTCTCATTCCCTTCTTCATCACCTCCCTCTGCTTCATCATCCAACCCTGCTTCCTCATCTCCATCTGTGCCTTCCTTATCCTCTTCTTCTTCGTCAGCTTCTCTGCGACATATTTTGTCCTCTGCCACAATGACGTCATGACTGTCATCTCCTTCATCCGATTCTTTTTCCTCTCTAATGTTGAGTCCTTCAGATCCATCTTTCTTTTCAGAGCTGACACTACTCGGAGAAATTTCGAGTCTCAAGCTTTTTTCTTGCTTGTCTTCATCTTGCATCACTGCATCTGTGATAACAGATTCTTTGCTGTTCCGCTTCTTAGATGGGTTTTGATGTATTTTGCAGATTTTTGTATCCGAGTGACTCTCTGAAGCATCTTGTGACGTAGTGGAAGAGCTAAAACAGATGTTGAAAGATGTTATTAAAAGACATGTTTTGACACTGCTTCCAAATCTTAGGAAGACATATTTCTAACATAGTAAAACTTTAGTCTGCATTAAAATAATAAAATTGTGATTATTATTCTGTTCATGTGGCATACCCTTGAGATCCCTTCCTATTTTCTGTAGAGTTTGATTCTGTCCCATCTGTTTCTTTCTTTCTCTGTTTTTGCATCCCAGAAACTGTGACACTAGAGGGCACAACGCTACCTTCACTACTTTCTTCATTGTGAACTGATAGACGCACTGCAACAATAAGCATTTTAACACAGATTTATAAGAACGGTTTGTTTACATTAGACTAATGTAAGATTTTTCCCACAGAGAAACAAATCAAAGTCACCAAATTTCACAAAACAACTAACCTGGTCTGCAGTCTAGCTCGGGAGACCGATCACTCCCTTTTCCATTCCTCCTGTGTTTTGCTTTTGTCACCTTCTCCTTGTATGTCTCACTGCATTGGATCCTTTCCTCACTGGGGTCTGAGACATCCATCATGCCCCACGTCATGGGGTTCAGTACAGGAAGTCGTGGCCAGGAAGCAGCCGGTGGAGTGAAGTGAGCTGCAGGCATAACCCCTTGTCTTATACCAGCACAGTTCATTGATGGTGGTGGTTGCTGGACTGGAGAATGTGACTGAATGACTAAATCACCAGGTGAAGAATAGTAAGGTGGCAAGGGATGATTTAAGGATTGAGTGTTCTGAAGGTTTTTGTAATCCTTTGGGATATTGTTTTGGGGGAACAATCCGGAAATAGAAGGCTGTGAAGCAGTCAACCAAGTGGCTTGTATGTAAGGATGATGGTTGCATCTTTCAGTATTTTGCTTGATGTCTAAAGAAAGAGGACCTTGTTAACATTTTCTTAACAAAAGTAAATATGGGGCATACGGGAATTTGCTATGCACATTACCGTTTACTGTCTGATGAGTGTTTAGCATGGTGTGTGATGACTGAGAAAGGTCTGGAAAATTGGAGGACAGAAGGTGGGCTCTAAAGTCAGACCTGTGTTCAGGCTTGACACCTTCTTCCTCTTCCATCTTCTGAGTATAGCTCTTAAAGTGCTGTTGTACCTGACAGATAAAAACCAGACATCACAATCAGTGCAAGTGTATACTGATTTCCAGTCACTTTTCTGTAACATTTTCAGCCATTCAGTTCTGTTCATGTTTGTCAAGGCTTCTTTTCAAAGACATCACTTTGCATTAAAAAAAGCACCTTTGACTTTTCCGAAACTCTAGTGTCTTTCATTCTTTGCAGCCATTGTGGGAAGCTCTCTTCCAGATACTGTTCATACTGGACCTTTTGAAGAGAAAATGTGTTAGTACTAATGGCTTAGTCTAGCTAAGCAACAACAAAATAATCATATGCAATGAAAACACATAATGACAAAAGCATGATGGATCTGCTTATTAATGCATTATAATACAAGGCACACTCTTAAAAAAAGCAATGTCTTTCAGAGATACAATCGATGTCATTTTGGCAGTATTGTTAAAGGGAAAATGTTATACCTTATCTCCCTAAATGTACGGTGGAACTTTGATTTTGTCCTTCAGGAACTAATTAGATCATTGCATTGCTGTTGTTTACTAATTACCAAAAACATAAGAATTGGTTTTATTTAAGGGTGACATATACAGTCATATAACGCCATTTAATTGACGGTTCTGCTGCAGTAACTCTAAAAGTATTTTTTTGCACGTTTTTTTCTGACAATGCATGTATGGAATGTATGGTTTTGTGTGTTTGCTGACCCGTATAGAGTTCATGGCTTCGGTGCGGGCCACCATGTCATTCAGCGTGTCCTGTGCTCTATAAAAGTCCTGCAGCAGCTTTTGGTTCTTGATCTGAGCCCTGCGCTCCTGCTCACTGATCTCCAGCCAGCGGCCCTGCAGCCAGGCTGCCCTGCTCCTATCACAACAAACACATCACCTCATTCACTGATGAAAAAAAAGGCAAAATCCTCTCAAATCAAGAAGAATCCTCTAAAAGCAAAGTAAAATCATTCTCATAACCTGGAAATTCTTTTAATTTTTTACATTACAGCACAATATCATAGAAAAAAACTTAGCTTATCCTACAATTCTGAATTGAACAATTGTTGATGTTAGGAGGATGTTTATTGAATGTATTATTTCTTACAGGCGATGATTTCGCTGCTGAGATTGAAGATCATTCTGGAGCTGCATTCTCCTTTCCTGACTGTAGTATTATTAGAGAAAGAGTGATGTTAAACACACATACCCACACTATAATGTCTTAAAAAGCAGTTTAATATAATTTAGTTCCTCATCTGTATGGTTTACTTTGTTGCTATATATACTATTAACTTTCATTGTATCTTTTTTTATTAAACAACGACTGGCAGACTATCTTTCTAACTAAATGACCTATAACTTGTACAGATAATGCTGTTTCTTTCCTATAGGGTAATGACGGAACAGTTATTTGGATTCTTACAACCCCTGTAGGCAATAGCGCCCTCTCCTGGGTTTAAACGGCACGGGATAACAGTAACACAATGATATCAGAATTGACTTTACAATATCATGGCCAGCTGCACCACAACACCTCGACATCGCAAACTAAATTACACTAAATACAAAACTTTAGTAGGAATAATAACTGAGGAAAATAATTCCGACATATGTTTAAACAAATAAGGGACTGGTGCGAAAGTGATAAGTAATCACACGATAACTCACTTCTGTTGTAGATTCTCGAATGCCTTCCTTTGATGATTGTCATGGCGCTCCTCCTCACCCTTTGTAAAGGATGTCATGTTAAACTCGCTCTGAATGGCAGTCTGCTCTCTGAACAACCAGCAGTGCGGATTATGAGATTAGGGATTATTCTTTACGAAAGGGGGTCAAAATGAAAGGGGTGGTCAAAGGGAAAACGTGGTAGTCTGTATTTAAAGATTACGTCTTACTACTAACATCAAAGCTTTTCACGTTGTTTTACAACCTACACAGATACCATTGTTGTCCCATCGTCACACAGATTATTCTAAAATTTAAATAAATACTTTTTCTGAAATATTTTATTCAAACTAAAATATGACTTAATAAAGAAAATAAATAAATAAATAAATAGCTTTTTAATATATTTTCAAAAATAAACAGTGAAAAATTCACTGGAATAAAACTTGGGCTCCGGTGTGTTGCTTGTAAAGCAGTCCACGTCTCAGACAAGACACTGAAATGCAAGATGCAATGCTGTGCATGATTTTGTCAGTGGAAAGCTCGCAAGCTTTAAACAGTAAATAGAATACATTTTTTAACCTCGTTTCGTATTTGTTCGTGACTTTGTTATTAAATTATATTTTATTTACTTAATTTACTTACTTTAATTTATTTCACAGTAATCCGTTAGATTATGGTGGAATTTTTAAAGTTACAGCCAATGTGTAATAATTTGTTTTATTATTCATTAATTAGCATTAATCCATTAATTAATTCATAGATTATTTCATTTGCATGGCGTTTTTGAACCACCGCCTGATTTCCGTGTGGAACTCTTGTGCAGGGCCATATGTGTTAGAGGGACTGTTTCAGGTGCAACACAGAGCTGTCAGTGCCAAATGTTGTTAGCTTACAGCACCAGTTCATTGTTGAAGACAGCAGCCAGCGGGGTATCGTTTCTTCCGCATTTATCGTCAGGAAGATACTCTGTATGGAATGAGGTCGGTATGAAACGACAGAAATAAATTGTCCTAGCACTTTCAAATCCATCGCCGCTGTAAACCTGTCAGGAGCGTTCATCGTTTGTCAGTTAGAAGTGTCCCATTCGTTACTAGTTTCTATTCAACTTTGTTACAACTTCTGTAATTGCATGTAAAGAAACTGGCTTTTGAAGGATTTTTAATGCATTTCTCAATTGCCCATATTTTTGTTTCTCTTTTTCGTTCAGATTCGAGCAAACGTGAATCGAGTGGTTTCGCGGGTAGCGTTAGGAAACAGGTTGATCAGGTAGAGCCTCACGCGGCGGATGATTTAAAGCTGAAAACATGGCAAGGTTCATGAGTAGACTGTGGTGTAAGGTGGAGTCATCCGGTCGACATCTGCCTATTGTTCTGAACGCTGTGCTGGTGTTCTCCATCACTGCCGAGGTCAGTTACCTGGTTCTGGTGGAGGCTCCCCTTGAGCCAGAACAGAAGAAGACCGAGTGGTCCACCATGTGGAAGGCCATGCATCTCTTTGCTCAGTATTTCATGTTGGGAAATATAACCTGGAATGCATCGCTGTTTGTCAAAACCAACCCAAGTATTCGAGGCGTGTTTCTTGGAGGGGATACTTTGGGTCAAGGGTGGAGGTAATTGGTTTGTTTTGATTGTTTAGTGTTTATTTATCACTTAAATCTCCATTTCAGCTTTTGTGCTATTTATGAATTCACGAAGGTTCAGTGAATTTGATATTTTCCTTTTTTTTATTACAGGTACTGCTACAACTGTGAGACACATACTCCTCCACGATGCTCACACTGCTTCGACTGCAATGTGTGTGTGCTGCGACGTGATCACCACTGTGTGTTTTTTGGCCAGTGTGTCGGTTTCCACAATTACCGGTATTTCCTGACCTGTCTGCTCTTCATGTGGGCAGGGCTGCTCTATGCAGTAGTCATGAATGCTGAGGTCTTCATTGTCATCCTGAAGGAGGGCGTAACATTTCACAGCATCATGCTTTTGCTCATGCCCTGGATAATGCTCGTCTCTGGTAAGTATGAGATTTCTAATCAGCTTCTTCTCTGAGAAATGTTTAATATCTTGAGCCATGAAAGTGACCTCCGTCTTTTGAAACCTAATCAAAGGCTTAACAATAAGGAATGCTTGAGGCCAGTGTGAGAGAGTTTCATGCTGGTGCTTTGTTGACATCACATTTAATTAGCTTTTTATTTTAATACTACATATGTGTTGTGATGCCTTGCAAACCTAAATAATGTAGTGTATTGAACAGAGTACAGTTGTCGAATTGTGTTGATTTTAATACTTCAACATGGTAATATTATCTTGGCCAGCGTTTTTATATTGATCATTTATAAGTCGCTTGTATAAACACATCTGCTGTAAAATACATAAATAAGGATATTGTGTTAAATTGCATATTGTATTTTATTGCAAAATGCAAGAACTGACTTTATAGGCTTTTGAATTGGAAAAATGTTATTTATTTTATTTATTTATTTAGAAATGTAATATTTATATTAAAAAAACCATGCAAATAAATTTAGCGTAGAAAAACATGTCTATTTTAAATAAATACTTGAATCATCAAAGAATCCTAAGTATCACTGTTTACACAAAAATATTAAATAGCACAACTGTTTTCAGCATAATAATAATAAATATTTTTAAGGAGAAAATTAGCGTGATTTCTGAAGGTATAAGTTATGGCTACCAAAAAAAATTTAGATTTGAAATCACAGGAACTAATTACATTTTTAAAAAGAAAATGTTAATATTTATTGTAAAAAGTCTTAATGACTCCACATTTTGGAATCTACAACAAACATTTTAAATTTTAAGAGCCATAAAAGTTGTGGGAAAATGGTAATGAAAATGATGATTATTTTGGCAAAAAAATAAATTATACTTAAATGTATTATATGTATCTCCTTTTAAATTGTCAAACAAATAACCATTACATTTGTTTTTCTCTGATAACAGGACAGGTGACGGCACGAGCGTTTGCCTTTGCATTCATTGCCGATACATGTGTAGTGGGCTTCCTATTGGTTGCAGCATTCCTCTTCTTTCATGTGGCTCTGATGCTGAGGGGACAGACCACACGTGAGTGGTACTCCACACGGAAGCCTTACAACCTAGGAGTGCTGGCCAACATCAGGGAATGCTTGGGCAAGCACTGGTACATCTCCTGGCTCTGCCCTTTGATACCTTCCCCACTGCCTGGAGATGGCATAAACTTCAAGGTGACTGGTTCACTAGAGCCCGCAAAGCAGGGTGTGCACTGAAAGATATTTTCTCATTGCAATTTTAATACACTGGCCCAGCTGATGCAGAATGGCATGCTGTTGAGCCTGAAGCAGCGGCTGCATGCTGTGCTCACACCAAACAATTAGCAGCTCTTACCAGCTATTTCTTATCTGAGGAACCAGCAAGACATGCTGATTTCTGATTTCACTTTACAATTGTTTTTGCTCATCAGCAGCCTTAATGTTTTTAATTGGTGTTAATTTGGTGTATGTAAAGTATTTTATTATGCATTTGTCTTACTTGTTCCGCTGTGTAATGTTTGCTTTTGTGAAGCAAACTTATTTTTTGCAAGGGGGAGTATTTTTTTTTTTTTACCTGCTCTTTTTTTTTTTCTTTTTTTTTTTTTTTTAAACAGTCATTACTGTGCCAAATAATCTGTTCAAACAAATGTGAATGTGCTACATGCCAAGCTGTCATTTTCTTTTGTCCTGCTATAAAACTTTTTTTTTTTTAATTGTATGGAGCTGGTTATTGTTTGTCTTAAGTCTTATGTTTATGTTTGTCATATTGAATCAGTACCAATGCTTATGTTATATTTCTTTAAAATAAATACCATTTGGTTTTATTTTTGTTATTTCATGCTTTTTTTTGTCTTAAAGGGTCACCCAAACATGAAAATGATCTGAAAATGTACTCTATTTCAGATCGTGTAACATAGATGAGTGTTTTTATGTTGTTTTATTTTTTGCCAAAACAGACTCAGGAAATTTAGCATCACTTGGTGAATGGATACCATAAGAATGAGAGTCCAAACAGCTGTTAAAAACATCTCAATAATTCGCAGTATTATTCGCAGTCGATCAATTAACATATTGTGAATTAAATAGATCTGTGTTTGTACAAAACAAAAACAAAAAAAAACAAATGAAAATTGATTTATAATTAGTTTTGGGGGATTTCTTTTTCGGGTAAACTATTTTCATGTCAAAGAACAAGTCAGACTGTCCTCATTATTTTTTTTTACTACAACACAATTATTTTATTGTATTTTTTCATGTCTGTTTAATTTTTTGTTTACCGTGAATTGAATGCAATGCAGAAATTCTATCATTTAGCCTTCATTATAGTTACTATCGCTGCTACTCTTAGTTTAGTTTCTGGCGCAATTTTGTCTTATTCGTGGAAGGTATCCTAAACACTTTTGAGGTCGGGATTTTGAGCCTTTAACCACTCCGCTGGGCTGATAACCCTCGCTCGATAAGGGTGTTGTTATGATTGCGCACCCTGCATGAGGGCGCAGTTGTGAGTCTGGGAAACACCCTCAGTGACGGAGTCCAGCGCCTTGTGGAGGGAGGAGAGAGCGCGAGAAAGAGGGACACGGATGGAGATGGATGTGATTAGAATGCTTACAAGCTGAGGCAGTGTGTGAAAACATTTGAATAATTTCGTGCTTAGTGACAGCTTAAGATATTGTCGTTGCGTCTTGATATTACCAAAAATTCGGAAGGGGTAAATACCGTGGAGTGAAAAGATGATAGCGTATCTTTATTGAAGCGATAGGATGCTGAGGCGACAGACGTATGGCTGAATTTAAGCAAGCTAGTCCGCCGTATGTTGAAAAGAAAGGCCAGTATAGGCGGTGTGAATGAAAGAAGAGGGCTTCTCTCTTGGATGGACATGTTTTGAGAGGTGTGGTGGAGGGATGAAGGCGGTGTTGGCATCCAGACGGCAGCGGCTCTTCTATCGGCTCCTCATATGTGCTGTCGGGCTCATCGCCGTCACCTGCTTCGCTCAAATTCTTCATGTAACAGGTGCGTTTATTCATTAACAAGTCCTTCCGCTGCTAACACTCATCAATATGTTGTTAAATGTTTGCACGCTGCATTATATAGGCGATATGCATGTATGAATATACGATTTTGAGCGTGTTTAATTCTGGAGATGTGGAGATTCGTGATTAATTGACGAGTTTCTATTATATGAAGGTGTTCCTTTATGCAATATGGCTGTGAGCTGCAATAATAGTGTGCATGATCAAACCAAATTATAAGACCTATTAGGAATCAAAAATTGGGTGGGAATTGCGGGAGATGGGGGGGAGGTTCATGTCTGAACCCCCGCAAAGTCAAAACAAAATGTTTGGGGTGATGGGGTCTCTCAAAAATAGGCCTTTTCTTATTTTTCCTTTTAAAAACCTTTTAAATAAGGCTTTAAACCATTTAAACAACATTCATTACGCAAAAAGTAGAATTGATCAGGCTGTACAAAATCGGAAATCGCGTTTGCCAGCGAGGTAACCATAGCAACCCGCTCCCGCGCATTCTTTTAGAAAACATTAAAGCGATGTTCGACAAAATCTGTGACCCTGGAGCACAAAACAAGTAGCACTGGTATGTTTGTAGCAATAGCAAGCAATACATTTATGGGTCAAAATAATAATAATAATATAAGATAAAATAAAATAATAGAGCCAAAAATCATTAGGATATTAACGTTAAGTAAACATCATGTCCCATTGTAAATTCCCTACCGTCAGTATTTGACGTTGACTTAACGTTGGATTTTGGTTACACAACCTATAAGCAACAAAATATCAACGTCAGGTGACGTCAGTATTGGACGTCAATTTAACAGTGTCATTAGACGCTGAATTTTGGTCACTTGATGCCGCAACCAAAATGTAACCAAATATCAACGTCTTATGACATTGTGTGCCTGCTGGGGTATCTCAGCCGAATATTATCTATCCTACTAAATCATACATCAGTGGAAAGCTTATTTATTCAGCTTTCAAATAATGCATAACCCCCCCAAAAAACAACTGAAATTATAACTGGTTTTGTGGTCCAGGGTCATATATAAGTAAGTCACTGAAATATTTGTTACTTTGTTGCACATTTACATAAGAAAAAACAAAAACGAAATGTCTGCTGGTTACTTGGTGCGCCAAAAATACAACTCGTTTGCTAACAGATTGCTCAGAAATGTACTACAAATGTTTATCCCCCTAAAAGTAACTTGCGTTACGCACTTACAACCAACATAATTACATGGAACAAGGTTACTGGATTTCATTGTGTCATTGAATTTAAAGCATCAGGCACTGAAAGCCCAAAAGCAGTAGCGGAGGAGCAGCAGGGACTAAGGGAACTGCAGGGGTGGCAGACCATAGCAGGCACATAATTGGCTGTCTCTAAAGGGCATGACTGTGACAGCTGCTTCAGCCTGACGTATTTCACATTGACCTCCCCAGAACCTCTAGCATTGTTACTTGGACATCACACCTGTGTCTTGGGTCTTCACTAGGCTATTATTTGTCTCTGGAAGTTTAAGGGTTAAATCAGCAGAGATTCAGAAGTTCTTTAGACATCAGGGAAGATATGTGGAGCTGAGTCCTTTTCATCACATTGCATTTTTAGATATAAATTTAGTTGTAGTTAAAGTACTGTACCTGCAGATACTTAGATATTTTATATGCTTTTTATGACATTTACATGAATATAATGTCGTATACCAGCATAGGAACTGTATGCTTACATATGAGCTCAAGGGATACTCAGGACACTTCATTCATTCTGTCATTCAGGTATTATCTGGTAGACAAATAATCGTATAAAATATTTACTCATTCTAATCTCTTGTCATTCTAAACATGAACAAAAAATATATTTTTAAGAATGCATCCTTTTTAGTTATTTCTTCTTCTTCATCTTTTTCTTCTTTTATCACAATAATTTTTTGCATCTTATATTGTTTGAACCCCCAAATTCTTCAAAACAGAAGAAAGAAAGACTGATTATGAGTTATTAACTTTTTAGGACTGCCCAGCAAACAAAGGAAGTTCCCCTTCAGATTGTTTCTGGTTCCTGTTTTGTTATTTTGGGAACCAAATAGTAACCAAATGCGTATTATAATGTTCTGAGGACATATTAATGTTAACATATTATTAACATATTAATGTTAGTAATGTTAATAATGTTCTGGGAATGTTCTTCAAACCGAAATCTACCATTCTGTTTCAGTTAAATAAACTTTCCTGGCTAACCAAAAACATAACATAAAAAATAACATTCTGGGAATCAAAAATTGTTAGCTGCGAAGATTGTTAGTTGATGCATAACATGTCTATAGGTTTCAAATGACCACCTTTTCTATTTATTTTTGTACCATTTTATTCACCTTTTTGCCTCCACTTGTGGTTTGACAAGCATGATTAAAAAAATGTTTGATCTCATAGTTAATATGAGCTAATAAAGGTTGAGTGTAATTGCCTATAATTGAGCATAGCATGTCACACCTCAGGACAAATCATCAAATACCAGAGATGACATTTCGACACCCTGTCAAAAAGCACAAACAGATGCTGAGGTAAAAATGTGCACAAGCATGTACGATGTGACTTGCTTCTGCATCATCTTTCTGAGTTGCTTATAATTTGATCTTTTCACAGTGCCTTTAACATTTCCAGCTTTGTCTGTGTGAGTAATGGGTTCCTCTGGGAGGCTGAGTCTGAAAGTTACGCAGCTCCTAAACATGTCATTGGAACCTTCAGCTGAATAAAACGAGAGTGAATTTTTAGTAACAGACCGTAACATCACCGTGTCAAGAACAATGCAGGTTTGCAACCAAGAATTCTGAACATATAAGTACATTTCAAATATATAGTTTCCTGTTATGTGTCAGTCATGCTCTCTTTAATTATACCCATCACTACTGTGCCATTGTTTACATGTTTACATTCTGTCTATTCTAATATGCAGGCAGTTAGTCTATTGCAGTTATATTTGGAGCTGATTAGTTAGCATATGCAAATGAGAACTATCTTTGCCATTTGGTTCTTGGTTAAACCACACCCTCTCTGGGATCAAATCCAGTTCCACACCACTCATTAATCACTGCTTTTGGATCAGGTTTCCATGGGAACTTGAGAGGAGGGAGGAAGCATTCTGATTGCCTCAATCTTTTGCCTATTTTTAAGTAAGTTAGGATTCAAGTTTGATACAGCGGGTCCAAAATCACTCCATTCAATTAGAAAAGAATGCAAAATAAAAAAAATGTACCAGGCCTTGGAACCTGCACTGTATCAAATTGTGGTTATATAAAAATGTTGGTATATATTAAAATAATAGTAATAATAATAATTATGTATAAATTGCCATAAGCAGTAAAACTTGTATTTTTACAGCCCATTCCAAAGAGGATTCAGACCTGACTTGGGCCCGGCGTAAACTAACCCAGCAGATTGTAGAGGAGAACCAGACATCCAGTACACCCAGAGCTGGTGAGTGAGCATTTCTCCCTCTCTTATTATTCGCCTGTCTCTCTGTATCACGTCTCTTCATATCTCGCTATCTTCCCCCTGCCTCCTCATTCTGTGAAATGATGCAGACAGGTGCCCTCTTCATAGTCAAGCCCCCTTTGAGGCTTGCGTTACTAAGCAACAGAATCACTAATTTCAGAACAGAGGATAGTCTGTTTTAAGCATTCAAAGTGTGCCACTTTAGAAAGATACGTCATATGCCCTTTTTTTCCTTCAATCATCTCCACAAATCACTCATCCCAGAGGTGTTTCTATTTTCTCCGTCTTACTCCTCTTTAGAAATGAAATATTTCATCAAAGATTTTAGTGATATATATATGTGTGTGTATATATATATATATATATATACCTATGTCCTATGGTGTGAATGAATGTAAAAAAAAACTTAACACAGAAATAACATGAGAAAAATGTATCTTGAATTTAACCCTGGTGTAGGTTGCACTTTTCTGAATTTTATACATGATAATACAATCTTGTAATCATTTTTCAGACTGCATTTGATTCACTTTCGATAATGTGAAACACCTTAATATGAATACCAAAGATAATTGTTTTTCATACTTTCATGGAGAACAAAATGCCAATGGTTATTTCCTTGCACTGTTCTTTTTTTTTCATCTGTTGTTATCCATGCTTATATACGGTTACTATTTAATGAAAGCTGTTTGCAATGCTTTATGGAAAATAAATATTTTATAAAACGCTAACTAAGATTTTAGCGGTAGCGTAGGCTGAGCAGATTGTTTTCAGAGGACAATTGTAATAAAATGTAATGCTCTAAAAGCTCTTCAAATCATTATACCCCTTTAATTATTTATAAATCCTTTTGATTTATAAAATTCAATAAGGAAGTCCTCGGTAAATTGAATTGTAACTGAGCAGCTATTGATTCCAGCTATGCATCAAGATAATGTTTAGTAGTACTGCTGAGATTAATCAAGACAAATCTTCCATTGCATTCGATATTATCGTCTTGTGAAGTCGCATTTAAAAATAAGCAAATCATATGAAAATTCTGTATGAGAGAAGTTTAAAAACAGAAAGGCTGTGATTGTTATTAATCTGTGCATTTTAAAAGGGTGTCATTTCCTCCCTCTTCTCTTTATTTCATGGCTGTTTATTAGACAGCTGGCCTCTTTAAGGCAGGCAAAGCAAGAACTGTCTTTACGCTGATTGCATCTCAAGAAGCTGTGGGCTAAAGTATTACCAGTCCTCGGATTTAACTAGGCCCACTCTTCCTGGCCTCTCTGCACTATTACAGATTAGCTAAAAGGCTGGTCAATTCAATTGCCACTTAGTTACCATAGACAAAAGCTTCTTAACAACCTTAAGTTAAATGGAGCACATTGCCTTGATAAGGACTACATCAGTGAAGTAAGAAAGTACCACACTAGGTCAATGTTCTCATAGATGAAATACTGTTTAATTTGCCTTTTTTGTTTGTTTGTTTTTCGTTCCCTCCCACAATATACAGTACATCTTTTTAACATGTTAGTCACATTTTTTAGGGCCGTAAGAAATGCTTTGTAAAACAGAACGAGGTTTAATAGCAACTGCACTGTCAGAAGTCAAACCTTTATAATATGTAACCTTTAATGTTACATGTTTAACTCAAATGTTTTTTTCTCTTTTCCACTCAGCTATCCATGAATTTCCAGAGGACGTCTTCACTAAGGGACAGAGGAGGCATGGGGCAATTCTACTGCATGTGTTTTGTGTAAGTATACCAGAATACAGTGAGAAATACACAACTGTATGATACAGCGACTGACTAAATAAAGCAAAGTGCAAAAAGTTTAGGGTGAATCATTTTTTATTATATTATTATTATTATTTTTTGTTGTTGTTGTTTTTATTCAGCAAGGGTGCATTAAATTGGTCAAATGTGAATGTAAAGATTTGTCTTTTAATTGAAAACTTTGCATTGTACAGTATATATGTACAAAAGTAATATTATTTGCACAAATAAATGGGTCATTCCTGGTATCTGGTAACATTTGGCTTCACAATTTTTGGAAAAAAATGACCTGTTTTTTAATGTTTTTAGCATTCTACCAAAATAGTGTCTTGTTTAAATATATGGAACACATACTGGCCAAGCTCTGTGTTCTATTAGAATTTCCATCCTATTAGTTTCACATTACAGAGTCTATAAAAACCTAACAGGGTGAACATTTTGGGCTAAATTAGCTGTAGTTTCTTCAGTGATCAACATTTAGCTCTCTAAGCTTCTACAGATGAACATAAGGTTGGTAACTATGTCAGATATGGTTTTTTTTTTTTTTCTTCGGACAAACATTCTCCATTATATAGCCTAACAGGGTGGAACTTTAAGAGTGGGACAAACAGGAGAACATTTCATAAACCTAAAAAAAAGGTAGGAGTGAGAGGTGACATTTGCCTCTATTTGTACAGTTAAATTCCAGCGGGAAAAAATAAACAATATCACTTCTTGAAAATGATCCCAGTGGAATTGTAGTCTATTTTTAAAGGTAAAAATAAATACAGTCATGTGAAAAAGTTAGGACACCCTATTAAACTCCATGGGTTTCCTTATCGGGATATAATAAAAAAAAAAAATGGTTCTTTCCAGGTTTTTAAAATTTGGAGAATAAAGCCTCAGATTAACAACACATGACATATTGCAGTGTGTCGTTGTTCATTTAACAAAAATAAAGTCAAGATGGAAACAAAAATAGGACACCCTTACTGTTAACATAAGAATTAAGAGGGTGAATAGCAGTCAGGCACTCCTAATCAAACACCTTTGACCCTTGAGCAAGGCACTGTTCCCTGGGCGCTGCAGCAATGGCTGCCCACTGCTCTGGGTGTATATCAATTAAAAGGTTTGTTAAAAGACAAAATAATATTTTTAATGTCTGTTATCTCTGTTTAAGTGATGAATTAGACCTAATATATATCATTTCAGCAATTTCTTATGAATATGTGACTATTTTACAGAAAATATAAGTACGTAAATCATAGATTAAAAGTTAAGTAACAGATCTCTGCTGTGACCACAGGCAGTTTACATGTTCTACGCCCTTGCTATTGTCTGCGATGTCTACTTTGTCCCCTCTCTGGAAAAAATCTGTGAGGTGAGTGTCATTTGTTCCTACTGTTCCTTACTGTGAAATATCAGAACATGTTCTGAGCTGGAGTTTGTATTTTCAGAATCTGCACCTCAGTGAGGATGTTGCAGGTGCCACTTTCATGGCAGCAGGCAGCTCCGCCCCCGAGCTTTTCACATCTTTGATCGGTCAGACCTCTAGCAGTGTTTTTCAATAGGTTGTCGCTGTATATAAGTCATCTATAAATAATTGTCTCTTCATATCAGGTGTGTTTATCACCAAGGGGGACCTGGGGGTGGGAACTATTGTGGGATCAGCTGTTTTCAACATCCTGGTCATCATAGGAGTTTGTGGAATATTTGCTGGACAGGTAGTATATGCATATTCATTGCATTAGATAGCAAACGTTACAGATTCTAGTGACTTTCCAGCTTTCCTGCTTCACAGACCATTACTCTGACCTGGTGGCCGCTCTTCCGTGACTCTTTCTTCTACATCCTCTCAGTGTTGGCCTTGATTCTGGTAAGTAGGAGTATGACTATATCTGAATGTTGAATTATAGTCACTTATAGTATATAGTCACTCATTTTTATGTTTGTTTTTTGTGCATTATAGATCATATATGACGAAAAAGTAATTTGGTAAGTGTGCTAAAATCATAATTTTCATTGACATTTAAGTAAACCGAGCTTATACCATATATATAATATCACTGTTGCAGGTGGGAGACTATAATGCTAATATCAATGTATGGAGTTTATATTCTTATCATGAAGTGAGTATCTAACATTATTATTATTACTATTATTTTTTATACACAATAACAGTCAAAATGAAATTTATGTTTTTTTTTTTAATTTCTTTACATAATATATATATGTGTGTACTGTGTATTTATCATGTATATATAAATAAATGTACATACAGTATATATTTTGAAAATGTTTACATATATACATTTATATTCTTTTATTTTATATTCTATTTAAATATATTTAATATATAAACAACATATTTTTCTCAAATATATAGATGAATGTGTTTGTATTTATATATACACAATAAATATACACAGTATACACTCATATATTATGTAAACAACATTTTGGATGTGATTATTTATGATTAATCTTTTGACAGCACTACTTCATATGTATGTTTTATATATTTTTTAACATACTTGCATGTAATTTTCACATGATATAACATGAGTTTGTGTGTGTTTCTTTCAAGGTTTAACAGTCAGATATGGGGCTGGGTGGAGCAGAGATTTGGTATTCCAGGTCAGCCATGTTTGGTGAGCAGTCTGCGCAGAGATGTGTCGGTAGGAGAGGCAAGCCCACACTGTGACACCTCCATGATCCTCTTGAAGAAAGGTGTGTGTGGGTGGAGGGTGGAGCTGTTTGGATCATACTGAGTGCTTGCGCATTATAAAGTATCACGTCTCTCTGTCTCTCAGGTCAGAATGCGGGTGGCCAGGACTCCCCGGTGGTGATGGTGGATGAGTTGATGAGTCTACACCCTCACCAGTTCTCTTTCTCAGAGGCAAGCCTCCGTGTCATGATCACGCCCCACTTCTCCCCCCGCACTCGCCTCAGCATGGCCGGACGCATGCTCATCAATGAGGTACTGGCTAGATGCTTGCTCGCTTTGTGCACGTCTGGATGGGACAGCAGCACCTCCGTTTCTCAACCAAGAGTATAAAGTCTCAGACTAGTTTGATGCACAGTATGGATTATAGGAGTTTCTATATATCCTTTATTAGTGTATCTGCTTTGTCTGAGAATTTTTAACTATCATCTTGTTTCCCATTAAAAATAAGCTAATGTCCGTGAAACAAAATAAAATTAATTTTAGAAATAAAATGTAAAATAAATTATATGATTGCCCCTATGGGTTATGAAAGGTTGATATTTTTCCGAATAGCAGGTTGACATGGATGCAAGGCCAAAAAAAATTCATTTTTCCTAAGCCCAGTTATTTCCGTTAAAGCAGTGTTTGTGAGCTGTTCATGTTAATGTCAACATGAAATGCCTTGGGACTCGTTTAAAAAAAAATGATTTCAATGATTCAGAGTCGACTCTTTTGAGAGACAATTCTCCAACCTGTCGTCCAACTAATACCCCATATTAATACCTATAATATAGGTGGTTTGTACAATAGCGGTGAAATACGAACCATCAGAGCATATACTAAAATTGCACCCCTATCAGCAACAGAACATTTGCATATGAATGTTTTATACTGTTTAATCTCCCTCATGACTCAGAGTTGGTGTAGCTCAGTTTGTAGAGCAATGCATTATAAGACGACATGTGATCATGTGATTGTAGGTTTGGACCCAGAGAATGATGTGCTCATAAAACCCTAAAAATCATGATTTTGCACAATTTTTGTAACAGGTAGGTAGTGTGGTCATTTGTATAAATCAGTCCTGGTAAAATATGTTTTAACCCTTAAAGAACTAGAGCATTTTGCCATACATCAGTATAAGCTGGAGAACTTGAAGATTAAGTGTAGATCATTTAAATTTTCAATTTACCTTGTTTTGTCTAAGAATTAAGGAATTGCTAGAATTTTAAGTAAAATGCAAGCAACAATTTGGTGTTTTTTTACTATGTACTCAAACAGAAACTCCTGAAGTTTGGATTTTATTTCTCTAGAAAGTTGTATCTGGGCATTTTACACTTCCAAATAAAATATTGTTTAAATATAACATTCCCCAAGCCATTTATTGCATATCGTCATAGGTGTTTTCAGTGAAAAACAGGTCTATTTAGTTTACTAACAATATAGACATGTCCAGAAACATTTAGGGAGAAAGAAAATAGAAACGGTATTATTTAATAGCAGAACAAAGTCGAAAAGTCACAGTAAAAAGACATAAACATCTGATTATGAGCAATAAACGAACCGTGCAGCTAATGATGAAAGCAATTGCTCAAATTGTCTTCTGCACGAAAAATACAAATAGTGCAAATGATTCACAAACTACACACAAAATGAGTAAGAAATATACAGAGTGCGACAAAGAAATTGTGCAAATAATCTTTATGAACTATAGAAGTACAAAATATAACCGCTGAATGGATGATCCGCTGACTGTATCTGCATCAGAATGATTTTACCGGGACATCGCCTTGTGACGTGTATACCTAAATACCTGTTGCGCCGCCATTTCATCCTTGTTTTTGTTTGATGTCAAAATACTTTGTTGTGTGTTTTTCAGGGCTTTTTCAGAGAGTGCTCTCATGCTAATGTGTTATATTGTGTTTGTTTTCATGCACGCACAATATACTTTACTTTCACTTTGTGCTCATTCAAATTTCCATTGAAACCCCTCAACAGTGTTTCAAAAGGCCAAAACCTATGTTTATTGGTTGAATGTAATACAATTTGCACCAATCTGTGCACGGGGTGGGAAATAATCGTTCCTGTTTGGCTCAGAGGAATGAAATGCATTGGATTTCTCTGATGAATCAATTTTGTCAAAATGCAATGATGTAATCATGTCCGCTACGGAGCCTCTGAATAACCAAAAGAGACACATGATATTTCTCCGCTTCGTGCCACCAATCAGATAGGATTAGCGGTTCAAAAGTTAATAAACATTTAAGAACAACAACTATTTTTAGCCACGGGCGGCTGTCTCGGGTTTTGAGGGTTAATCACAGTGAGATTGTTGTAAAAAAAACTCTACACACTGCATTTGAACAAACCACACAGTTGATTGGTAATCACAGTCATACGTCATTTGACTGATGCAATACGACACTGTCATTATTAAAGTGTAAATATAGGTCGTAATAAGGTACTTGCACAAACAACCTATAGAGTCGTTTTTTTTGTTGGAGGACAGGCTCCAATAACTTTATACATGGTGCACTTTCAGATTTAAAATTTTGCAGGATGTTTTCATTTACTTAGAGCTGTGTTACACTCTGCATGAAATGCCATTTTCAAAAATCCTTAATAGGGACATTTTAAGTCTAGAGCAAGAGAATGCACTACAGTTCAAATGTTTAGGTTTAGGGGTGATGTAACATTCTGTCACTTTTATTTCCGACCTTTTATGAATCCTTGCTAACTGTAATTATTTCTTTAACCCTTTATAGGGCACTCGTTGAAATAATAGGAAATTCATAATTTCAACCCTGGAATGTTATAGGAGGCTATAACAAAAATAATTATAATTTTATGTTGTAAATCTAGGTCAATGAAATTACCATATATGGTTCCTCGCCAGTCTATGGTCATATTTTTTCCAAAAAAGGGCATATATTTACAATGTTAAAAACACAAATAAAATACAAATAAATACATAAAATGTACACAAACTTTTTTTTAATGTGCCATATGCTCTTGTTTTCTAAAAGCTGGATATATACAAAAATTTACAGTTTAGATCAACTGAAAAGGAAGAATACTGACAAATATGTAAATATATAATAACAAGTGAAAATAGCACACTAATCTAGGTGGTACCACTTATCTTAGCAGTAATAATGCTCACAGTAAAAATAAACATTAGTAAGAAATAAAAAAATTGATTTTTGTTCTCAAGAGAAAAATATGAGAAGCAAGTCACATTGAGGTCAATTAATGTCATTGCTGTTTTGGATTATTATTAAAGAGATTTATGGTTTCTCTTTTTTATGGGTCCTTTAATAACGACCCTCCAGCTGTAACATCTGCAACAGGTAGGATTTGTGACCTTAGATCATCTGCTGTCATTTCCTGTATAACTGAAAGTTTACTCCTCAAATGTCAGCATTAGTATTTCTTCCTAGGCGTAAGCATCCTCAGATACTACTCCTGATTTCCATTTTTGTTGAGACCCTTTAACCTTACGCAACCATTCTGTTGTTTGAGCAAATGCTTTATTCCATCTACAGTGGCTCACATGACTTGCTTGTTGGCTTGACTCTTGCAGCTCTTGCATGTCATCTCTACGACACTCTAATGGACTGTGCTTTACCTTTGGTCTTGCGATGTGTTCGGCAAGCTTGTCCTTCCCATTCCTCATCTAACTGAATCCCATTCATATGAAGAGGCTCACTTTGGTCTCCTATTCTCCAGCAGCCTGACTGTACATCTCTCACATCTTCTGTCTGTCTTCAATAGAGGCAGAGACTGATTAGAAACAGGAGCCCTGGAGACAGCAGCGGCAGCGGAGCAGGAGACACTCCTGGCCAAGATTGTCCAGGCATGGAGGGGGTTCCTTGGGGTCTGGAGAATGGAGGGGCCCTTGAGAGTGAAACGCAACCCCTGGAGGAGCCTAGGCAGAGGGGCCAAGGACAGGATTTAGAACGAGTAGCAGACATAGAGGACACACAGCCTAAAGATGATGAGGAAGAGGAGGAAGGGGCAGACGAGGAACAACCCTTCAGACCTTTTACTGTGCCAGGTCTGTATATATTAAACAATTTTGGATCAATCATAAATGTAAAAAATGTCATGAGTAAAATCAATTCACATACGTTTATACTGCGTGTGTACAGTATATGTGTGTGTGTTAGTGCTGTCAATGTTTTGGTTAACATAATAGTACTTGTGTATTTTTATTGTGCATGTATAAATACACACACATAGAGTATATTTTACTTACACTAAAAAATATTATACAGTACATACATACACATGCATATACAATTTACACATTTTTAAGAATTATATGTAAAATTACTAAAAGGCTAAAATAGTACTATCCCTACAATAATCCTAATAATAATCTTATCTCCAAAACCATGTGTGTTTGTGAAATCTTGCTGCCATCTTGAAAAGATGAATCCAGAATCAATTTAGAACTTGATTAGGACAATCTGATTCAAAAACAAATTGTATATAAGAGACCTAAAGTCGTCTACCCCAACTGGATATGTTTATAAATGGTTCCAAAACATGATATTAAACCATTACTCACTCAACACATTGAGTTTATTGTGGTTCATCAGTCTCCATTTTTTTCTTCCATATCCTGATTAGATAAATGACCCTCATTTTTGGCCCCTTAAGGACCATAATCCATTTATTTGAGAGCCATTTCTAGATAATGGGGGCATGCATTTTAGATTCATGCACTAGTGTTATGATTATAGAAAAGTGATGAGAGCTCTCAATCCTCTCGGGGCTGATGCGGCTCGCAATCAAATGAACTTCATCACTGCTGAACAATTGAACAATCTTACTGAAGATGACATTAAGGGTGAAAATTGCAATCTGAAGAGCTCAAAAGGAAACATTTGAATAACAAAGGGCATAAAAAGAGCTCATGAATACCAAATTCAAGTATCATTCGCCTGTCTTTGTCACCTGTTGGTGATATTTTGTGTGTATACTCTAGAAAATATGTACAGAAGCTGTCCCTGTGACAATATGCTTTACTTTAAATACACATATAAGTTCCTTAAGTGTACACATTTTTACAT
This sequence comes from Enteromius trimaculatus, assembly GCA_032361065.1. Classification (NCBI taxonomy): domain Eukaryota; kingdom Metazoa; phylum Chordata; class Actinopteri; order Cypriniformes; family Cyprinidae; genus Enteromius; species Enteromius trimaculatus. Next base: position 12,703,449 of record JAUMHP010000065.1, read on the forward strand.
AAATAGTACATTATTAGTAGCTTTTTGAAAGGGGACCGCCCTATCTTTTTATATATATGTGATACTGTTTTTGTCCTGCAGGTGGTGTTAAGGAGCCTAGTATGAAGTGAGGTAATGATTTACTTTTTTCCACAGAGGGGCGCTGGGAGCAAGTCAGGTGGGTGTTGTCATGGCCCTTAGGCTGCCTTCTTTACTACACTGTCCCAAACTGTGTTTTGCCTCGCTGGGAGCGCTGGTTCATGGTTACCTTTGTGGCCTCAACACTCTGGATTGCCGTGTTCTCCTACCTCATGGTGTGGATGGTGAGATCCATGCTTCACTGTCATGTGAGAATGTTTCATTATATGATATATGATGGGATGTTAACACACTTTATGATTGTTGCAGGTCACCATTATTAGTTTTACACTGGACATTCCAGATGTTGTCATGGGTATTACGTTTCTAGCAGCAGGCACCAGTGTCCCAGACTGCATGGCTAGTCTCATAGTTGCCCGTCAAGGTGCGAAAATCACTCTACTCTTCTTTTTCCTGAACACATATAGGTTTAATAGATAAGTGTGTTTGTAAAGTTGAGTTGATTGGTCAGATGAATGAATGTGTCTGGTGATGTAGGAATGGGAGACATGGCGGTGTCTAACTCTATTGGCAGCAACATCTTTGATATTCTGCTGGGTCTTGGTTTCCCATGGGCTTTGCGCACTCTAGTGGTTGATTATGGGTCAACGGTGAGTTTGTATTTATTTTAACTAGGAATTTGTCACAATGATCGCTGATGTATTCCATTTTTTTTTAAATTGTGCATCAATCAATAAATTAACTAAATTAAATTAATAAAAAAAATGTAAGATTCTGTACGTCTTTTCTTTTCATTTTTGCTTTCTACTTTTATATTGACCATGCAAATACACCGTATTTTGTGTTTCATGTAAAGCATTATTTTAAAATTATTTTTAGAATATTTTACATTGTAAGAGATTTTGTTGATATACTTTTTATTTTAAGTTTAGTTTAAATTTTTTCATTTTTAAGCGTTAAGTTTATTTTTATTTAGCAAATTAAATTTTAATTAAGTAAATAAATATATTTACACAATTAAAAAAAAAAGATATCTATTCTGTTTCAACCCTCACCTTAATTTACCATTTACTTTTATTTTTATTTGTTTTTATTGGCCTTAATAATGCACCATATGTTGTGTTTTATATAAAGTGTTATTTATGGAAAATGTTTTAATTATTTATATGCATTAATATTTTCTAATAACCTCTTTATTTTTTTCAGTTTAATTTGAACATTGTTTAATCTGTTTTACTAGTTTCTATAAAAAATTCTTTTTAGTTTTTATTTATATGGGGTTCTTTTCTTTTTTTTTCAGTTTTTTCAGCTGGTTCTGTGTACTTAATTCAAGTGGCACCAAAACATCCGTTTGATGCTTACAGCATTCTCTCTTATTTTTCCTCCAGGTCTTCATTAACAGTAAGGGACTGGTGTACTCAGTGATTCTTCTCCTTGCTTCTGTTTTTCTCACTGTAAGGTTATAATTTCAGAACTCTTCATCATCTAATATATTTATACTTGTACATATTTTGTAGTCCTTGCCTCATGGCTTGTTTTCTGTCTGTGATTCTTTGCACAGGTACTGAGCGTGCACCTGAACCACTGGAGGCTGGACCGGAGGTTAGGCCTCGGGCTCATGTTCCTGTATGCCATCTTCCTGCTCTGCTCCATCTGCTTTGAGAAACTCTAGATCCCGCTTTCCATGTTCTGCTCAGCTGTAGGGTAGATCTAGACCTAGATAAGCATATTTTACCCCCAGTCACTGCCTTATTAGTAGCGGTAATTTTAGCCATGGTTTGAGGCCGGAGTAGTGAACGCTACATTTTAAAGCGTGATACTGCTCCGGTGGGCTCTACATACGGCTATAAGCCAATCAATCACCTGCTAGACAGTGCTGCCAAACTCAAGGACATAATTTACCTCTGAAACATTTCTACTTAGCATACAGAGCTTCTTTAAGAGGACAAAAATCTGTTTCAATTACAAGATGTGATGAATTTATACAAGCGTTATTAAATGTTTACAGCACACAGGACACTTCCTCTAGCCTCACCTTTTGCATATTTCTATTCTGAAATCTTATATAGTCACAATTAAGCATGATATAAAGAAAAATATGATATTGCAAAAGTGTTACCACTAAAAAGAGTTCTATTAACTCTTGTAACAGAGACCACTCAATTTATTGCATTACTTTGCCTTATTTATTTTTGACTTTAGGTCTGTAAAATGTGTGCTTTAGGATCCAAGGATTTTCCTGTTTCAGTATATTTAAGAGCGGTGTTTATTTTTGTGTTGTTCCTTAAAAAAGAAAATATTCTGGTATTTTGGAAAGCATTTCTTGTAGTATTAACCAAAAACATCCCCTGTCATTGGTAAGTGTTTACATACCAAACATACATAGTTTTATATAAAGTCCCACTTAGAGGTGTCTGCTGCACATTTTGATATGTTATAAAGATATTACTTTTGTGCCCTGCTGCAACACTATGAATATGAACATGAGAAAGTTAACAATCAGTTAAATCTTTAACAATGTTTAACCAATTTTCACAAATAACTGCTTTATACACAGGCCTTTATCATGTTAAAGCACCAAATGAAGATGTTTGGAATCTCAGAATATACAGTATTTTTTCCAATGATCATATATTGCATAGTGTCTACAAGACAGATGATTTATAGTTAACATAATTTAAAATTCATAGTCAAAGTATTTGGTACAGCAGTGTTTTAATTGTTGTAAAATTAACTTTTGAAGTTATTTTTGACATCTTATCCTTATAAAATGTGCTTGTGTTTTAGTTCTGTTGTATAATAATTTTTTTAATGACATGTATTGCTTAAGTCCAGCACACAGAAATTTAGTTTGCTTGTGTTTTGCAGTACTAATGAGCAAAATATAAATGATTTAATTTGTCCAGAAGATGTTCATCTTACCACTCACAATAAAAAAGTATGTGTTAAATTAAATTAATGTGAGAAATAAATTGTAAACGACAAGTTACAGCCTGAGTAAACATCGTCCAACATCTTTCCCTGTTTTCATTTTAGAAGTCACAGTCAAGCAGCTCAGTATCTCACCATTTGTTACAGTTCTGTCTATATTCTTAAAGATATTTGTATGTTGTTGAGTGCAATAAAACAAGGTCTGTGCAATACCCCAAAACAACACTGTAATGAGTCATTTGCCTTCTTCCCCTTCAACTTATGGAAGTGTCACAAATAAAGTTTCATTTTGTAACCGCAGAGAGGATGACTTCTTCTTAAGAGTTTATTTACAGTATAAGCATCAATGTGTAAGTACATTTTAGGAAAGCAAGTTTTTACATTAAGGCCTTTAGCTTTAGCTTTAGAAAGGCCTTTAGCTTTCCAAAGTGATTTACAAAGTATACGCAATCAGTCTCAGTCTTAAGTTCCTTATAGGCCCCACCAAACACGATAACTATATTTGTGTCCACACCAGCGAACAACAACTAAATTCTCAAGCGCGTGATAGAAAGATTGATTGGTTGTCAATGTTTCCATCGTTCATCAGCTGGAAAAAATGGTCCTCAAAATGATTCCCAGCGATATTGGTCTGTGAATCTTATCTGATCATCACAATTCAAAGGTTCCTGGCTGAAAAGAGTTATAGTTGATGAATCTGACTGTATAGAGAGGTTGTGATGAAGTAGTGTGTTGGCCAAGACCATAAGCAGTTCTGTAACTGTCGGACAGGGTTCAATGCGGACAGCTACTGTTGGATCATCTGGTTGGAATGAGAAGTAGAATTGAGTGTAATCAACATAACAATGATAGAAAAAGCTATCCTTCTGAATGAAAGATCTTAAGATGACATGTAGATGGAGAAGAGAAGCGGTCCGAGCACTGAGCCTTGAGGAACTCCACTAGTAAAAAGTTGTGACTTAGCTCACCCCTCCAAAACATCCTGAAGGACCTACCAGAGGGGAAAGACTTGAACCATTGGAGTGTGGTTCCTGAGATGCTCATCTTCATGAGGATGGACGCGAGGATCTGGTGGTTTACTGTCAAAAGCAGCAGTACCAGTACAGAGAGATAAGTACTGAGGATTTGGAAGCCAATTTTGCCAGTCTCAAGGCTTCAATAACTAGTCTCAGTTGAGTGGCAGCTTTTGAAGCCAGATTAGTTGCTTTCCAGGAGGTTGTTCTGTGGTTGAACACAACTTGCCTAAGCATGCAATGAATGGAAAAGGGATGCAGGTCTGTAGTTTTCTAAATTTGCTGGATTTAGAGAGAGTTTCTTAGCCAGTGACCTGCTTGATGAAGAGGGGTGTTGATAATGTGAGTGAGTGCAGGTTTAAATGAAGAAGAAACAGCCTGAAGGAGGTGAGGGGATGGGATCAAGCGGACAGGCAAGGGCGTCGTAGTTGGGTGAAAAGTGGGACTAAATTACCAGGGCCCCAAGTGCAGGGAGGGCCCCTGAGGAGTGTAAT